>CM061534.1:30927709-31503457 GCA_030545055.2 Neoaliturus tenellus | reverse complement strand
AGAATGTTGACTGAAAGTAGACGGAAGAAGGTCGCCAGCAAAGAGTATGTTCTAAATTCACTTGATATGTCCACTTCATAAAATCACTTGGTGTATGATTAATCACTTGTACTTATGTAAAACAAGCATCAGGAAGAACCCACGAGAGACGCTCCTGGATGAAGGTTTATGATTTAATAAATGTTTGGCAATTTCCACCACTTTCAATTCAGTAATATAAGTACAGTTTGAACAGTCAAGGAAATGAGTATGTGACAGCTAAAGGATAGTATGTGATTTCAAGGAGTATCATGGTTAATTAATTATCGTATGGCTTTTAGTGGAGGGAAATCAGCAATTAACTGATAGTTCTCCCCGCCTGAAATGCCTGCACTTTTTGTTTTCTATGCAGGTGGACCAACGGCTTAACGTGACTTCCGAAACACGGGAGCGGCAGAACGATCGTTTTGTCCCCGAGCCGGGAATTGAACCCGGGCCTGCTGGGTGATAACCCAGAGCTCTACCACTGAGCTACGGCCGGCTGCCAGTATCATGGTGATGTTCGTGTAGTAACTGTATGCAGCAGCGTTTAGACTCCTACGCATTCTACCAGCCTATAATTAAACCCATTATCCCCTCCACTACTCGGCAGATTGCACCAGGACATTCCGCTATGTGCAAGTCAAATCACTGGATCGTCATGTGATCCAAAATCAATAAACCGTGTGCGCCGTGGCCGCTGGCTGCAAGTGCAGTAGCAGTGTGATGACTGAGTGTGAATTGTGTGAGTGTGCTGCGATCTGCAAGGCGAGGTCAAGGTTCGAGGTGCCGCCGGCAGAGCGCTGCACGTGTCGATGACTGCACACGCGAGAGATGGCCTGGCGATAGGCTCAAATTGGTCAAGCTCTGGTGACCGAGCCGGCAGACTGCGGTAACGTCACGGTCGCGCGCGCACACACACACACACACACACACACACACACACACACACACACACACACACACACACACACACACACACACACACACACACACACACACACACACACACACACACACACACACACACACACACACACACACACACACACACACACACACACACACACACACACACACACACACACACACACACACACACACACACACACACACACACACACACACACACACACACACACACACACACACACACACACACACACACACACACACACACACACACACACACACACACACACACACACACACACACACACACACACACACACACACACACACACACACACACACACACACACACACATCGTCCTATCTCTGTAATTAACACCATAGCCAAAATATTTGAGTCTATTGTTAACTAATGTCATATTTCGTTAGCAGATCACTGTTTTCAAACAATCAATATGGCTTTCTGCCAGGTAAAGGAACGGATTTAGCTATTGAAAAACATATAAGCTGTTTAACTAATTCTATTGACAGACATGAGTATACCTTAGCTGTTTATTTAGATTTTCAAAAGGCGTTTGATGTCCTTGATATAAATGTATTGCTGAACAAATTTAAAAAATATGGCATAGGAGGTATGGCTTTATCTTGGCTGGAATCATTTTGCAGGGGAAGAAAGCAGGTTGTGAAGATAAATAATTGTCTAAGCAATGTGTTAGAGCTATTCTATGGCACAGCACAAGGAGGGGTAATGGGTCCGATAATTTTTTTAATATTTATAAATGACCTATTAAATATAAGATTAAATTCCTCTCTGTTTGCATATGCTGATGATACGGCTCTGGTGTGTTCTGCATTCAATAGGCAATTATTAAAACGTAAGATAAACAATGATTTACAGAAAGTTTCACAGTGGTTAATTGATAACAGATTGTTGATCAATGCAAGTAAATCAAAGTGTGTAATGTTTTTTGATTGTCATGAAAACAAGGAAACCCTTCGTAGTAGTTTTAATTTGTACTGTCATAAGCATAAATGTATATATGATTGCACTTGTTCTAATATAGAAGTTGTTGAATGTGTTAAATATTTAGGTTTGTACATAGATCAGCACCTCAAATGGGATCACCATGTAAATTACTTGTCTGCTAGGTTGAGGGTCTGCTAGGTTGAGGAAGGTCAGCTATGCCCTATATCACATGAAGCATCATATTAGAGATGATCAGTTGAAACAAGTATATACTTCCTGGTTTGAGAGCTTACTACGGTATGGAATTGTACATTATGGAGGGGCTTATCCTACAATTATTAAACCAGTGGTAATGTGCCAGAGGCGTGTTTTAAGAATTATGTACAATGTAAAACCCAATGATAGGATGAGTTACCTGTTTGAACAATATAACATTTTGACCTTTAACCAAGTGTATACATCTTCGTTAATTATGTATATTTATAAGAATTTTAATAACTTCAATATAAGAGAAACTAGTTTGAATACCCGCTCTAATCAGCACATATCACTCCAGATTCCTTTTTTCAGGAAGGAGCTAAGCAGACATCAACTTTGTTATCTTGGACCTAAAATATTTAATGATTTTGTTGTAACAAATGGTAATGACATAATATTTGAAAAGAAACATAGAGTAAAAATGAAAGTACTGCAATTTATTAAAAATCTGTAAAGATTTTAATTTGTTGTAAATTTGTATTTTTTATAATTTGATTATTGTTACTGCAGAGTATTTTACCTCTTGATATTTTGTATTTTTTGTTTATTTATGTTAATTGCCATTTGTTATATTTTATTCGTGTTATCTGTTATAAAGTGTTGTCATTGTTGATATTTATTTGTTAATAGATTTATTCACTGTTAGTTTATGGATTATCTTATGTTATCTTTTAAGTGATGTATCTATGAACTACAGGAAGAATGGACTATCAGACACTTAAATAATGTGCCACCAACTGCATTCCCGCACGCACTCATTATGGTGCATTGGGAATATTACGATTGTAATAATGCATTGTGTTTTTTTGAATAAAGATATTTTGAACTTGAACTTGAACTTGAACACACACACACACACACACACACACACACACACACACACACACACACACACACACACACACACACACACACACACACACACACACACACACACACACACACACACACACACACACACACACACACACACACACACACACACACACACACACACACACACACACACACACACACACACACACACACACACACACACACACACACACACACACACACACACACACACACACACACACACACACACACACACACACACACACACACACACACACACACACACACACACACACACACACACACACACACACACACACACACACACACACACACACACACACACACACACACACACACACACACACACACACACACACACACACACACACACACACACACACACACACACACACACACACACACACACACACACACACACACACACACACACACACACACACACACACACACACACACACACACACACACACACACACACACACACACACACACACACACACACACACACACACACACACACACACACACACACACACACACACACACACACACACACACACACACACACACACACACACACACACACACACACACACACACACACACACACACACACACACACACACACACACACACACACACACACACACACACACACACACACACACACACACACACACACACACACACACACACACACACACACACACACACACACACACACACACACACACACACACACACACACACACACACACACACACACACACACACACACACACACACACACACACACACACACACACACACACACACACACACACACACACACACACACACACACACACACACACACACACACACACACACACACACACACACACACACACACACACACACACACACACACACACACACACACACACACACACACACACACACACACACACACACACACACACACACACACACAGCAGAGCAGCGATAGGGTGCTGGCAACAGGAGTCTCGCCGAGAGATTGGCATGCCTTAGACGGTGTCAGACAGATTTAACATTTTCCACGTTGAAGCTGTCTATTTGTCGTCAACTTACTTTTTAGATCGTTCTTTGTAGTCACAGTACAAAATCTTTCATCAGAGATCTACTCACTACATATCTGAGGTCTGCCCGACTTTATCTTCAAGGGTGATCAAAAGATGTGACTCTATTGTGACAATATACCAATGCTATTTTTATATTAGTAAATTCATGGGTGATGAGTTGTGCAGAATGTTTGAATTCGGTTACTAATGTTTAGTGTTTACCACTGTACACGTCTTAACTGGTTTTTCTTGGCTCCAACCAGTAAAAAAGGAAAGTTCACCATTAATGAATGGTGTTTAGCGTTATTTGCAGTAATTGTGAAGAGCTTTAGAGACTCGCATACGGGAAATGGATAATGTAAACGCTAGTTAATTCATAAAGAGGCGGATTTGAATATTTTTTCTGCTTGCAATTACAATAACTATTTTTGATGTGATTTACAAAATCTGTACGTTATTTCAGTCTAATCATGTCTAAACTGCACAACGTATTACCATAGTTTCACCAAAATTTAAATAACTATTAGTGATGACCGTAAGATTTACCTTATGCTGCAAAATCTCTCTACAGATTTCTCTCTCTCTCTACCTCTCTCTAAATCTCTCTACCTCTATTTTAGAGTATTTATGCGGGGTTACAATAAAAATAAAAATCGCGTGAGAAGCGAATTTGCGGTAAGTATGTCAGCTACGCGGGCCGGCGACGCGAGCAACTTGGAAATGCTTCAGGGTGGTGAAAGACTAGAGCAAATACAAGCTTAACACTAATTATTCATAACATTTTATAGACTGTTATCTACATTTTGTAACAGCTTTCTTGGTATTAGAATACAGTACAGGCCACGGAATCTAGAATAAAGTAATATTCCTTAGTACAGACGCAATTTTTTAATCAGTCGTACAGCAGGATGTATTTTATGTATTACATTTTCAGTTATTACAAAGCATTATCATGGGTTACTTACGAACTAAATTGATGCCTGTTCCGTGTTAGAATTCAGATTGGAGACTTTCTCACTTTTAAAAAGTCAGTGAATAATTGTTATAAGCATTATTAATATGATAGGTATATAATTAGAATAAGAGTCTAATTTCAGGGTTACTTACAACATTCTAAATAATCAACCTCTATTGATAATGGAAAATCAAATTTTAATGGACTACCGGAATATAATTTGGCCCCGGTTTCGGTACTTTCGTGACGCTGCAGCGCATTTGAATTGCAAAACGCCCTACAACGTACATTACTGCAGTGGAAAACGCCGCGGCAACAAGACGAGAAATACGTTGGGGAGGAGGAAAATCAGTAGGAACACCGAGCCACTGCCTGTGGGCTAGACCCTACAACGTACAGTACTGCAGTGGAAAACGCCGCGGCAACAAGACGAGGCCTACGTTGGGGAGGAGGAAAATCAGTAGGAACACCGAGCCACTGCCTGTGGGCTAGACCCTACAACGTACAGTACTGCAGTGCAAAACGCCGCGGCAACAAGACGAGGCCTACGTTGGGGAGGAGGAAAATCAGTAGGAACACCGAGCCACTGCTTGTGGGCTAGACCCTACAACGTACAGTACTGCAGTGGAAAACGCCGCGGCAACAAGACGAGACCTACGTTGGGGAGGAGGAAAATCAGTAGGAACACCGAGCCACTGCCTGTGGGCTAGACCCTACAACGTACAGTACTGCAGTGGAAAACGCCGCGGCAACAAGACGAGGCCTACGTTGGGGAGGAGGAAAATCAGTAGGAACACCGAGCCACTGCCTGTGGGCTAGACCCTACAACGTACAGTACTGCAGTGCAAAACGCCGCGGCAACAAGACGAGGCCTACGTTGGGGAGGAGGAAAATCAGTAGGAACACCGAGCCACTGCTTGTGGGCTAGACCCTACAACGTACAGTACTGCAGTGCAAAACGCCGCGGCAACAAGACGAGGCCTACGTTGGGGAGGAGGAAAATCAGTAGGAACACCGAGCCACTGCCTGTGGGCTAGACCCTACAACGTACATTACTGCAGTGGAAAACGGTACGGCAACAAGACGAGGCCTACGTTGGGGAGGAGGAAAATCGGTAGCAACACCGAGCCACTTCCTGTGGGCTAGACCCTACAACGTACATTACTGCAGTGGAAAACGGTACGGCAACAAGACGAGACCTACGTTGGGGAGGAGGAAAATCGGTAGCAACACCGAGCCACTTCCTGTGGGCTACACCCTACAACGTACATTACTGCAGTGGAAAACGGTACACCTCGAGGCAACGTCCGTTAATGTAGGCTTATACCTCTCAGTCTCCAGACAACTTTCATAGAAACCTAAGAGAATATAGATGTGAGCCGATAGGCATAACAGTAAAGAGGATTCAATATACTCACAGACCCGTAATCTTGAACAAACCCATTAGCCGGTGTCTCGTGTCTTATGTACTTTTTGAGTTCTCTCAAGGCCCGCAATGCTTTAAAAAGGAGCAATGTTTAGTAATCGATTTGAATTTAGTTATTAAAAAACAAAAAACTGGTAGCTTTTGTGTGTAAATCTACGTTCTAGCTCTAAATAATAAGTACATAATTTAATTTATGCACGACCGTTTCACAGAGCACGATATTCGATATTCTTAAATTAAATAATATAAACAAGTTGTGAACGTAACACATGCTCTGCCATAAAGGAAGCTAATATCTTAGTCGAAACAATTTTTCTTTTTTTTTTTTTTAATAGGGACTGTATATTATGTAATAGATATATGTGAAAATGTAAACATCTGAATTGTGATCACTAGATGACTTATAACTTAAAAACTGGAGAAAATACATATTTCTTATACCCTAACCCAAGCACCTTACCGATACCTAATATAATAATTTGTTCGAAACACTAAAAAAAGAGATGTAGGCCCCTAGTACAGATAAAATCATAAACTACAATATGTAGTGAGTCACCCGCTTCCGAATATCTAGAGATTCTACCTTCTTATGTGAATATTTATTTCCCAAAATAAAATCACGTAGGTTAGGTAAGCTACGTTTTGACCTCCAGCTATTTCTTCCCCTTGTGACATCACCTCCACAAATTTTCCGCGACTCTTCCTCAACCGAAGGTGAATAAATGAATCGCCTTTTAACACAGCAACACTTACATCCTGTTCCAAAAAATAGATCACAGTTCCAAATTAACTGTAGGCCACCTGTCGACCTCGGTGTGTAGCACTCTGTGTAACTTAACGGCACTGGATGCGTTTTCAAGATCACAGCCGACATAAAGTTTCGTTTTTTTGACTGGAGGATGCGCGCATGACAAACACTAATTACACCAATTCCCACTTTCTGCGCCGTAATTAATCGTCTTACTTGGTTTTCAGTGCGGCGCGGTCGTCGTAGTTCTGCTGTCCGCCGCTGCCTCGCTAGTTCGCCGCTGCTCTCTCAGATAGCAGCACGTCCGCCAATCCTGCGTGACAGTCCGGGCTTCGTCTTCGCTAGGTTAGGTCGTTCGGTGGTCGGTGTTGTGCTAAGTGCTCGTGTGTTTCGAGTTTACAGAGGAAATCAGTGTTTGGAGGCTCCACAGAGAGGACACGTCTTCGGAGAGTGATTTCGGTAAGTTTTGAGCCCGGTTTTGTTTCGACTTTAACGCATTTCTCTGCAAAACCGAAGCCGGTCGCAGCTGTCAGATGCAAACAAAGCCACCCATGGCCGCATCCTTTTGATCCTTGCCCTAGGCTGCCTCGAACATTCCGTCGTCGATATTCAGACATGTTTGCGGTTATTCATAGTGATTTAGTTTGTATAATTTCGCTTATGTATTTGCAAACCTAGATAACTGACTTGAAGTTGCACGCTGAATAGTGTTTGCTTTGTTTACGATTTCAAGGGTGGGTCGTCTGTTGTGGGCAGGGGGAGGGTGGCTCTGGCTCCACCCTCGGTCTATATTTAATGTTTCTACTGTAAAATTAGTTTCAAGAAAATTTTTTACTGTGCATTTAAAGTTACAATAAGTTGTACACTCCGTAATGTGTTGCATTTTACATTTTATCGTAGAAATCGTAGAAAATAAACTGAAAAGTGCCTAATTTAAAATCACTTAACGATTAAGTTTTTACTTCTTAAGATTACCTATTGCATGTAAAAGCTTCGTTGAAATATGAATTTAAGCCTAATAGGTGTACGTAATTTATTTTACTATTGGTTATATTGCTAAAAATCCAATGTTGCAATAACACAACAATTAAACGTAAACTTAGGTCTAAGTAGTCTGAACCCAATGTCTCATAAGTTTGTAAGTCATCCTGTGCCTACTTATGAGTTATTTACCAAACTTCTTAAGATTTCAAAATAAAGAAATAAGTTCTAACTTAAAATTATTTATTGAATCATCGTATAAAATGCCTGCTTTGGATTAGGGCTAAGTTAGTTGAGTATGATTTTTAGTAGATTTTTTTACCCGGTATAGGCCTTGCCCTAATTTTTTTTTTTTTAATTCCACATAAATTCTTTTTTTTTCTCAAGTCCCTAACTTAAAAACACATGAACATTTTTATGATACTGCAGGTAGGCATATAGGCTATTTATCCCTCTAGAATGGAATATCATCGATCAAAATAACTAGGTTACCTACAAGATTATTTTAATAATTTAATTTATACATTAAAATATACTTAATGATTTTGTCGATTTTGTTCATGAAGGATTAAGAAAGTATTCGTCTAAGTTACTTTTACTTTATTCTTTGCCAGTGCAGTGTAAGTTTAGCTTCTTCCCAGATATGAAAACTCGGCAAAATATAATTGCATTAACTTATTTGGGAGTAAGAAAAAATTACCGGTAAGTTTAGCTTGATTTTAAAAATTGTCTATTGTGTAAAAATGTTTTTGAATTATAATTCAAATTTAACACCTTGAAATAAACTACCGGTACTCGTGTACTTGTTGCTCGAAATCTAGCAATTTATTTTGATACAATACAAAATTTACGTTTAGCAAATCAATGACATGGGATATTCAATATTGTGAATATTAGTAATCATCAAAAACTACCCAAGTAGCATAAATATGAGTTTAAAAGAAGTTTGTAATAAGTTTTGTATTAAAATTATTGTAATCTAAGTTTGTTATAGTTTAATTTTAAAATTATTCAAAGTAAAATAGTCAACTTATATTAAAATCATTTTAAAATTATTACGAATTTATTGTAATACAGTACCGTAATTTTTATATTTAAGTCCATAAAAATTATATCTACATTATTTCCATAAAAGTTTATAGTAGCCTAATTTGAAAATATTTTAAAGCAAAAAGTCAACTCATTTTAAAATAATTTTAAAGTTATCATAAACTTATTGTAAAATATAGGTTTACAATTATTTTAATATAAGTCTATGAAAATCAAAAGTATTTACTGTAAGTATAAGTTTATTAGGCATATAAGTTTCAAACTATTGTAAAGCAAAATAATTAAGAAGCAATGAATTAAACTTCTTATTATCCTAAAAAGAATAAAAGATTTTTATTTTGAATCATGAGTTAGCCTTCATTGGTTGCAGAGAAAATTGAAATAAAGTTTGCTAATGTTATTCTTTCGGGAAATGAATAGAATATTGCTTTTCCACCAACTCTTTTTGAAAAATAAATAATAATAATAAAACGTCTACCAACACTCGATACATTTATACTTACACTAAAACCCACGTGACAAAGAATATTTATTTTACGTGAAATAAACATTAAAAGTATCAAGTCAACAATTTTGTACTTACAAAATATCAAAGTCAATTAACGTAGCATATTTTTTTTTTAATTTCTTAACGTTCAAAACGTCAAAGTCAAATATCATAATTTTTTTACATTTATTGAACATTTTCAGTACCGGTATACGAAAAATATTCTCATGTAGTTGGCCCAAAAATTGTAGATTTTTATTGAGATACAAAGTGACAAGAAACTGCCTCTTCAGGGGAATTGTGTAATCTAGCTACTTAAAATTAAACTGAATTAATATATCAATGTATGTAAAGACAATTTTTGAGTTTATTAAAGTGGAGTGCTAATTATATCAAGTTATAAATGCATTCATTTATAAATTTGATGAAACAAATGTTATCACCCATTTTACAATTTTTAATATAATTGGAAACTTATTTTAAAATTATTAGGCTACAAACTCGTATTAAAACTGGTATTAATATAAAAAATGTCCAAGTTTAACTGATATTAAAATTATTTTAAAATAATTTTGAACTCATATTAAATTTATTGCAAACTTATTTTTATGCTGCTTGGGTACACTTACGCTGTACATTAACAGATAAAATGCTCTATACCCCTACCCAATTCCAGTGTTATATCTAATGGGACAGTTTCAAATTTAATAAGTGGATTTTGCCCTTATCTGATTCTCATCAATTTTTGACGGAAACAGCTAAACACCAATGCCCTATCCAACGAAACAAAAACTTGAAAATCGTAGGAAGAGTCTCCGACGCAAAAAAGGCCATAGCGTATATTAAATAAGAATATAGATTTACAGGATTATACCTTTACGGCCCCTTTCGGATTATTGGAAGGCCCCAACTCTGTGTATAGACCACCTATTGCCACTTCAACAGGAGCTTTACCTATCGCCATCTTTATCCCTCTAGATAAGTTAACCTTGGATTGCATAAGTGATAAGGTGCGTGGGACTTAATTAAATTTTAAAAGATTTTTTAGATGATAACAGCTAAAGTTATTACAATGTACATCAAAGAATCAAAACCGAAATGGTGACTGAACGATTGAAATAACCTTATAGGCTAAGTAAAGCCTGAACTTAAAGTTTAGTTTACAGTACAAACATACAATTTTAAAATAAAAATACAGTATTTTAATAGAACTTGAATTAAAAAATTTTGAACCTGGTTTTTATTTAGCACTTTTCAATACAATATCTAGGGAAATTTAGACTGTTTATAGCCTACTACTGTGCAAAGAAAACGTTTTTCCCCTTAATATGTTGTAAACATTATACCTGAATACCTTTCAAACCTGCAAAATCCGCTTTTTGCCCTTTTCCATCCCTTACGGGAGACCAAATTTTACAATAGGGTTGGACTTGAAGTGAAAAATTCTTATTAAAAGTAAGAGACCGCCATCAAAGATTATTTTAAAGCATATACGCTTAATCTATGCCGCCACCATTTAGGATTTAAAGTATTTCGTCGTCTTTTTATCAAGAGATTAACTTTCCAAAGTTTCAATATCAAAGTTGTTTCAAATCCATACTTTTCATAGAACGAAATTCGAGTATGTTCTTTTCAAAGGCAACGACCGGGGTTCTTCAACATTTTTCGCTTCACGTTTCGAGTGTTTGCGCCACTGAGTGGCTGATAAGACAATAATAGCTGGCGCCTCGTTCACTCCGCTCATCGCTATCGGTGTCATGTCAGCCGCCGGCCTACCTGTGTTTGTCAATCAAGGACTGATTTATTTCGGTTATTTTTCTTAAGAATGTAACAATTTTACGGATAGCTTTAAAATTTGAGACTAAAGTAAGATTTGAAAATCCTAACAAAATCAACGCATTTTTCTGTCCATTCCAACACTTTCGGTGGCAATTAGAAAACCATTGTTTTTTTCTAAATATTCTCTTGCTTTAAATATATAAAAAATCTTAGTTTTTGGATGTGTTAGTTTTCGAAAGCTGACTAAAATTTAGGTCTATCATTAAATTACAAAAACAATAATAAAAATATAATAAATAAATAAAACCATTCTCGAAAAGTATTTTAAATGTCACTTATTTTTTAAAGAATATAGTCATTTTTTATGAAAAATATTAAGCCTATAAGCAATACCTAGGTTATCCCTTAGCTATAGCAGTAGCACAATAACAAATAGTAGTTTATGGATTAATCTATAAAAAAATAGTGACAACCACCACAATACTTTAATTATGCATTTATTTTCAAGATGTTCCATTGTACAAAACCGCTTTCTCTGGTATTATTTTTTATCATAGGCCTATACCACCTATACTTATTTTTAGTTGGACGTGATATTTATGAATGAATGAATGAATGAAAAGGTTTATTTCAAATACAAATACAAAATTTTCACAATATATACATATAACATATGAAATGTCCCCCACATGGGCATCCGCCTGTGGGTGGGGAACGAGTCCTTATCAGCTGTACATAAAAAACTTAATAGATAAAAATAAACATAACTCTTAACTAAACAATATATCTAACCTATTTCAATTACTTTTATGTAAAGAACAACTTACATCTAACATAAAAAAATTAAAAGTAAAAAAAAAGCACAACAGTCGTTTGCACAGAGAAGGGGAATTTAAATTCTTACGTAAAATTATAAAATCAACAGAAAAACCAGAAACCATTCATACCGGAACCAGACACACACACATTCACACAATTTCTCTCTCTCACTCTCTCATTTTTCTCCATTCCCTCACCCGCTCACGCACCCCGCACGCACACAGAGACACACGACACAAACACACAACCGCATCTTACAATTAATTCATTATTATCTATATTGAGAAGAAAAAAATTTCCTACTTCGTTCCTACCGGTATCAATTAATCACTGATTTATAAGCTTTTTGAATATGTATTTAAACTGCAGTGAGGCGGATTTTTAAAAAATGAGGGAAGTTTTGAAAAAAAAAAAAAAAAAAAAAAATTAATAATATAATGAGAAGATGTTGACGTGATGGTTTTAATTAATCTAGGAGTGACAATTCCGACATTAGCTGCCGTTCTTGTTAAATAAGGGTGATTTATTTCGTCAAAAATATTAGGCCTATTACTGTTTTTGAAAATGTAAGACACTATAGTTCTAAGGTAAAGTTGTGCTCTATATTAAGAACCTTAAATTCATCAAAAAGATGTTCGGTGGAAAAACGACGATTTTTTTAAAGAGCAGCTTTAATAATAGACTTTTGAGTAATTTCTAGAGGGGAAATGATGCTTTGATAGCAGCCACCCCAAGGTTCCCATATTGCAATAAGGATTGAATATAAGCATAATAGAGAGTTTTCATTAGGTCTGGCGAAAAATATTTACTAAGTGACGAAAAAATATAAATAAATTTTCTTAGCTTATTATTTAAATAGTTAATGTGAGAGTTCCATTTCAAACGATTGTCAAAAAATACTCCTAAATACTTATACTCTGAAACAATCTCAACACATTCACACTTCACACTCGCACACCCTTGCATATACCACCACATGCACTTGCACATGCACATGCACTTGCATTCGCAAGTGCAGTTCGGCGTTCACTGGATCACAGTCAGCTCTGATAGAGATTGGCAGACATTTGGTTTTGGAAAGATTTACTGTGAGCCGACTTTGGTCAAACCAACGCTTGACGGTGAGCAGGCCCCCCTCCCCACGCCGGAAAGCCTCATTTCAGCTGTCGCCCTCAAAGAGAAGAGCCGTATCGTCCGCATAGAGAAAAATATTACCCCCCAGTAAATTAATTTTTCCCAGGTTGTTTACAAAAATAAAAAAAAAGGAGGGGGCCAAGAGTCGAACCCTGCAAAACCCCGAAATCAATTGATTTCGTAGAGCTGCATTGTCCATTAATTGAAACTACTTGCTGACGATCGCTGAGATAGGATTTAAACCAATTTTGAGCAGAGCCCCTGACCCCAATTAAATCAAGTTTTTTAATAAAATGTCTCTGTCAACAGTATCGAAGGCCTTCGACAAATCAATAAAAATCAACAACGGTTTTTTTTATCTCGCTCAATTGCATTGTGAATATTTTTAGTCAGAAGAAAAAGTGCGTCATTTATATTTTTATCTTTTCTAAATCCAAACTGGTTACTAAAAAGTATATTGTACAAGTTCAAATGACTTTCTAATTGATTTCTTATACACTTTTTTCTATTAGCTTAGAAATGACACTGGCCAGGGTGATAGGTGTAAAACTTACAAACTGGTCTTTAGGACCACTATTATATATCGGAATAACCTTGCCCACCTTTAAAGATTCTGGAAAGATACCCTCGACAATGCTAGTGTAAATAATGTGAAGAAGAGGATCTTTAAGATAATGGAGACAATTTTTTATAAAAATTGCCGGAATATTGTCGATACCAGGTGCCGATCCTCCTTTGAGACCAAATGCTTCATTTATCTATCCATGCTCAACGTGATACATACGGAGTTAGCACGCTGTTATAACTGACCAGTGTAGGGCAACTCAAATTTAGCAATCTTTATTGACAACTGAAACATCGTTTTACATTTACATTATTTTCCATTCAGAATTTTCTTAGTAATTTGTACCTAACCGTTGGAGCAAGAAGTCCTTGCAAAATTATGCAAAGTATTAGAGCGAGTATAAAGTACAGTATATGACTTCATGAAAGGGGTTTTTTTTAAAATAAGTTTATCCCATTTTCAAATGTTAAGTTAATTTCAGGCATTTTTAATTACGTATCCTAACAAATTCAGTCTCAGTTCACCGCAGCTCCAGAGATACTGGATATCACTTTACCACTGCGCAGTTGCATTCATTATAGTACAGACTGTAGGCGATAACAGCTGATCGCGGATCATGGTGGCCGTAGCGGTCAAGGTCATTCACCCGCCGACTGCTAACCAGTCTACAGGTTACATTAGAATATTCAACCCTGGGCCCCGCGCCTGTCTGTGACGCTCTACCGCGCGCCGCTCTCTATTCTCTAGGCGTTTAGCTTTTTGTGTCACGCAATCATTAATCCACCGAAAGATCCTCCGTAATTAATTGAGCTGAGCCGGGTTTGTAATTAATTAGCCGCGTTACAGTTGGGCCTTGGCGCTGATACAAGGCCACGGCCAGTGCGTGTCTGTTGCCCGTCACTGGATCACTAATGATTTTAGTTTTTTTTGGAGCGTGAACTCGATTCAGGCACGTAGCCAGGATTCCCGTTCGGGAGAGGCTAGCCTCCGAGATCCTCCCTTGGATTTTTTTATATTTTCACTTGCTAAAATATGCAGTTTTTAACACGTTTCAAGGCAATATTGATAAAATAGCCAATCTGTCTATTACTTTTTTAAATTGACAGTTAAGTCCCAATGAATAGATCATGGCTAGTCGACTCAATCTTTTCTTTGGCTCCAAGCTTCTGTATACGGTTTTGACCATTTTCATGGTCGAGAATTTCCCCTCAACTACAGAGGTATGATTACCAGCACACAAAGGTATAGTAGTTAATCGAGCGATATTACGTTCTGTCACACTTATCCAAGATCTTAAAGACCTAAAATCAATAATATACCCAACGTAATTATTCCCCTTCGGATATTTCGGGGGGGGGGGGGGGGGGGGCTGCAGTCCCCAAAGCCCTCCCCCTTTCTACGGGCCCGACTTGATTGATAAATTGATTGGTGTTTTCTCAAAGAACTAGGCCCTAGACTATAACTTTTCGTCGATTGAATGTCAAGAATTATTTCTTTAAGAATTTTTGGATTAACAACTTTGAAACTCGGAGAAACACCAGTTTATCATGTGTCAATATTTTCATCGTCAATAAAATCGAAGACGCATGATTTTCGCACACACGTTACTTCAAATGATTTATCATAATGGCTACGTAAAAAGGTTTAGGCTAATTCTGCAGTTTTAAAGTTTAGTGAGAAATTTTTTAAGGACAACAGCAGTGGGGCTATGCTATTTTATTTATAGTGGCAATGCCACGCTTTGGAACGATTTACGTAAATTGTCAAACGAGGTTGCGAGGATTAGATGGGGACAGAGACCAGTAGACCACTCCAGCTCCTGATGTCGCCAGGGTTTCAACCTCTGAAACGTTTAGGACGTGAGTGTTGAGACCTGTCAGCGTGCTAACTCCGTAGGTGGATAGATAAATGAAGCATTTGGTAACCTCTGTCGTGGTCAGAGCCAGCAGCAGAAGCTTGGGATGAGAATGTGACGGATGATAGTTGTCCGAAGCGCCACAGAGTACGGAGTGTGACCTCTACACCAAGGCCATTCTCGTGAGCGTCCCGTTGTCTATTGCTCTGTGGCGGGGGTGACGGTGATGGTGCCTTCACGTGCCTCCATCTTCCATCTATCTCTGACATTTGACCGGCACCGTTCGCGGCCGCTCTGTTACTGCGACGTATAGGTATAGTTCAATACCGTGCTTATGTTACGTTTTCTCCCTTTTTGTGGCTACGTATTTTGGAACCCTATGTTCTATAGCAAATGATTGCATAGAATAAAAATCGGTCTCAAAATTAGAACTCCGATCAACGTACTTCATGAAAATCTGGATGTAGCGCCGATTTATAAATTTTTTGTTCCTAGCTTGTCTCGTAGTACAAAGCCCTTCGGTAAAACGTGTTGAAACTTCACTTTTGCTCTTATCGAGAAACCTAGTTCGCATAACTCTCGAAATTGCTTTTTATTATAACTAACTTACATTTGCTCTATGATCGATACAGTCTCACAAGAACGTATGATCTCTTTTACAAATTTGCGTTAAAAATAATGTATATTATAAGCCTAATCTGTACACGTTGAGGCTAGTCTAACACTATGACACATCGTTTGCTAGCATTTCCGGTTTTTCAACTACTTACCAGTGTTTAATGAACACTTTGTTTCAAATTATTGTAGCAGCTTCCAAAGGCAATTTACTCGCGTAACACTTGCGTGACCGCTATAGTTAACATGTTTAAGTAATCGATAGTAAAACCACAAACCACCAGAGACTTTAATGGGAGAGCGGACCGAAGTCGCCTCCTAAGATCACGAATGTATTCTGAACTCCTACGACACAGAGTAGCCTGAAATAGCCTGCTGTAATTGACCTTTTTTTGGGTACAATGTAGCCTACATATGAAGCAAAGAAGTGATGTTTAAAATTCTACAAATCGTAGTTAACCTGTTTTAATAATGCAGAGTTATATTGCTTGTTTAGCCGTAATATTCGTCTAGGATAGATTTAATAACATCTGGGACGTATTTCCCCTCTATATAAGCAAACAGTAATAAATGTATCATTATATTAGCATATAACTTGTAGTCCACTCAATAAGACGCCATTCTGACTAACTCAGACCTTTGGGCATATCATCGGAGCATCAGTACTAGATATTCTCTCGCAATCTAATCTTAAGCAAATTTAGTTACAGCAATCATACATAACGGACTCATTACATAACGGCTGTAATTACAATGATAATTGTATAACTATAGAGGTGTCGATTGTATGCACAGATCCAAGCAAATGTTTGAAGTGCTTCGGATATCTGTGTTTCCCCAAGATCGCAGGCCCCTTTAACAACTTAATCGCGCCGTGTTTTTGCCCGGGAGTCCGAGCCTCGTAATGAAACGGAGGTCGTGGCACTTCATCACCGTCCGCGTCTCCTCCTGCTCCTCCTACTCCTCCTCCTCCGCGACTGCGAAATTCCAAACAAAAACTGGCGTGAGAGCGCCGAGCCAAATGCTGGAATCGCCGAAATGTTCCAGAGGTTATTATTTTAATGGTTTAACGGACCCCTGTTAATTGGAATGGAATTTTTTGATGTTTGGAAACGTTTTTGTCCATTAGTTATTCTGTAATTTTAATTCTATAAACGGTGTTTATTGAATCAGACTTTTTCAGTAATTTGAGTTTTTGATTCGTTGTGAGATGAATATTTCATCGGTAGAATATTTTTGATGCTACCTAATTGTATTTTCAATTGTAGGCTAATAATATCAATAACCATTAAAATATATATTCTTCATCATACCATTGCGATAAACGTTGTTTTCGAAACGGTCAACTGTGATCGAAACTAGTTGATTCCCGGTGGGTTGGATAAACGTGTTGGTAAACAAAGTTTTCGGGACTAGACCTCGAAACAGTGGTTTTCGGGACTAGGCCGGAAAAAAACTTCCAATGTTTGACACCACTAGCGCTGCTATTCTGCTTACAGTAACTTAAACCTAAACCTCGTTGACTCCAATATATAAATGTCAAACAGCTGATTGTTTAGTAGTAAATAGTTCAAATACAAGATAAACTAATAACAACGTAAGAGGGGGTATATATGTTAAAATTTATTAGTTTCTACCTAAACTGTAAATTTATTAAAGGTGGCATGATGAAAAGTACTGTTCGTAACTCGTCCGAAAGTGGTATATCGGTGCTCGATCGAATTCAAGTACTCGGCTTCGCCTCGTAGGCCTACTTGAAACTCGATCTTGCACCGATAACGACCACTTTCCGGACTAGAGACGAAATATACTATTAAGAAATAAACACAACAATTGTTATTTTTTATAAATCAATCACTGTTTTTTTCAACTTTTACAAAAACCGGGAAAAGCAAAATCGGTCGGAACACCGGGGCGTAGAGCAATGGCAAGTCTACCTGTGGACTTGCAGCACGTGCGGTGTGCAGTGGATACCGTGTCGGCATCTGTGCGGGTATAACCGCTCTACCGTGTACGTGGACGTCTGGTTATCGGATACCGATACCGATATCTAGCTTGAGGCTGTTGTTATCTCCAGACGAGGGCTTCGCTGCGGACGGTTGTGTAACAAGCTATGGCTAGACTTGAATTGCCACTGATAACTAGAGCAGCACTACACCTTTTCCACTTTTATTTCAGAATTTGTAAAATTTATTTCATTTTAGTAATTTTTATTTCAGAAATGGTTATTTGTATTTCAGTTTGAATGATTTAAATTCAGAGTGTACCATTTGAATTTTAGAATAGTCACTTTCATTTCAGAACACATTACATTTATTTTGGAATATATCAAATGCATTTCAGTTTTAATAATTTAAATTCAGAGTGTATCATTTGAATTTCCGAATAGTCAATTTACTTTCAGAAAATAATAGTTTTATTTTGGAAAATATTAGTTGTATTTCAGAAAGAGTTATTTAATTTTAAGAAGTTTTCATACGTACTTCAGAAATACTTAATTTGGAAATAATTCAAGTAGTGCAAAATTGAGGATGCTGGCCCAGTTCAAGGTCACCTGAGGGATGACGTCATCGAGGTCAATGACCTCACCGATGACGTCATCGATGACGTCATCGATGACGCAATCGATGACGTCATCACTAATGACGTCATTTCGATGACGTCACACCCATGACGTCACAGAAATGACGTGCTGATGACGTCATCACCCTTACGTCATCAAAACGACGTCACCGACGCCACTAAGGTCAAGGTCACGCAGAAACTTAAAATTTTTTGGCACTTTTGCCGTTTCTCGCACTACGCTCCGAGTTTCAGTCCGAGTCCCCGTGACCTTGATCACTTGGAGCGAATATTACATGAGAAACGGCAAAAGTGCCAAGTTAAACCTGAGTTTCTGACATGACTCTGCCTAAATGGGCAATCGGTAATCCCTCAGGTGACCTTGAACTAGCACAACACCCCCAATTTCATATTACTGTGACCTTGAAAACTTAACAACGGAGCGCCGACACCGATGCGCACCCCACGACAGCCACCGAGTGACTGACTGTCAGGCTCTGTGTACTCTAGGTATATGGGGAAGTGGAGGGGGAAATTTCAAGGTCATCCAAATGGAGTTTTAAAAAAGTTGAAGAGTAGAAAGACTACTCTTGTGCTTCCTGGGCGACCTCATCAATGTCCAACGGATCTGTAAACCAATCCGATCTGTAGCGGCAGGAGTCCAGAAAACAGGTGCACCACCCATCAGGTTGTCCGTAGCACTTCCGACAATTGGTAAGATTGGAGAAGTGAAATTTAATACACCGCTGCGGACAACAAGTATAAAAGTATTTGGATTTGTAGATTTTGAAAGTTTGTAGTACCGGTGGTGGCAGCTGTTGGTTCTTGCATCTACACCTGCAACATCCGAAGCATTCACATTGCCGGCAGGCCAGCCCATCCACTTGCCACTTTGGTAAGAGGAAACACTTATCCTCACAGCAATAGGTTGTCCCCGTCTCTTCCTCCCAACGCTTCTTTGCACAATATGTGACGCCTTGTATCTCCAAACACCTATGCTCGCAACATGAGATGCGCTTACTTTCCATAGCTGATGTTGCTTTGACGAGGGAGCACGATGAAGTGATGCTGTGGTCAGTGGGAATGGGGTTTATATAAACTAAGGTGGGTGGAGGGGGAAAGGTCAAGGTCATCCAAATGGAGTTTTAAAAAAAAGAAAAGAGTAGAAAGACTACTCTTGTGTATCTATAGCGATTTCATTGATAGTGAGTGCTTCTGTATGCCAAGTTGATCTGTACTGACAGGCTCCTAAATAATGTTTGCAAAAACCTGCAAAATGATTGTTGCACAATTTGCAGCCAGTTAGCTGTTTTAATGTGAATTCAATGCAACGTTCAGGGCAACAAGTGTACTTATGCCCTCTCATCTGGTACACATGGAATGTCTTCAACTCCGGTTTCGGCTTCTTCCAAGACTTGCACTTACACATGCATTGACCAAAAGCTTCACATTTTCTACACGCCAGGCCATCCGCAACATCAATGTCATTCGGCCATGAAAAACATTTCCGTTCGCAACAGTAGTTGAGTTGACTCTCCATGTTGCTGTGGTGAAGGTGCGCGATGAAATGATGCTGCAGTCATTGAGAGTGCACCTTAAATAAACTCAGTGGAGGGGGAAAGGTCAAGGCCATCCAAACGGAGTTTTAAAAAAGATAACTAGTCGTCCTCCTCCTCCTCCTCATCCGTTGTACTTAGAGAGCTGTCAGACGAAGAGCCCCGTGCAGGTGCTCCCCAGATGAAAAACAAATCAATTTTAAAACGAAGACCAGGATCTTGCATCATCAATTCCTTTAATTTGTCACATACTAAGTCGACCTTGTGTAAGGTGTCAACAACAAGCTTCCAATTCGTTGGTTCAATATAACTTGTAGTAGAGTCTGCCTCGCTGATAACCACATCCTCCGGCCGTATTGGAGTGTAAAGATGTGTAAAGTTATTCGGCTGTAGCTGAGGTTCAGGCTGGCTGGAAGTAGAAGGTTGAGTGTGGACCCCTGTCGCATCGAAATCCATAGTCATTCTACATTCAATGTTGGGGTTTTCGTTTAATACATACACCAATTTCTCATGCAACATATCCACTTCTGCCGAGTCTTGCAGATGAACATTCCAGGAAAATGGCCATTCTTCATCCGTAGTGGAGTCAACTCGAGAAAGAGTGCTGTCCGCCATGATAGCTAAGCAAGGAATGATGTGAGCTACAGACTGTGGTAACAGTATTGAAAAGTAGAGGGGGTAAACCAAAAGTATGTGGAGGGGGTATTTTCAAGATCATTTAATTTGGGTTTTAAAAAAAAGGAAATAGTGGAGGGGGAATTCTCAAGGTCATCCAATTTGGGTTTTAAAAAAAGGAATGAAGGTTACTCCTCTTCAGCCTCGTTGTCCCCCACATCCTCATTAGCCTCATCTTCATCGACGTCAGACTCGCCGTAAGGGTAGATCGGGGACATGGGCGAATATTGTGGAGATTGTTGACCGTTGTTATCGTCCCCTTGCATTCTGACTTGGGACCAATCATAATTTAAATTCATTTGTATTATGATTCCAGGGTTGTCCCGCAGTATTTCCTTCATCCGTTCGCAAATTGATTCCAAATAGTGTACACTATCGATCGACAGTGTCCAACCCGTACTTGTACCGACATCAGTAGTGGAGTCAGCTTGGCTGATGATGTTGTTGTCTGCCATGGTTGCTTGTCGGACAAGGAATGACGGTTGATGTGATGCTCATGCAGGAACATGGTGAAGTGGTGGGGGGTGTGGTGGAGTAGTGGGGGTATTTTCAAGGTCATCCAAACGAAGTTTAAAAAAAAGGAAAACCTACAAAGTAACATTGAAACTTTCCAATTGATGGTGGCGAGCGTTTTCTTCTGCAACCTTGCCGACACATGTGACTATGCCATACAGTATGAAAAGTACAACCATAATAAGGCCGAACAATAAAAGATAGCCGTTGACTATCATGATATTTTCTGAGTGGATCTGCTTTCTTCTTATCGCCCTCTCCTGCATCCTCTTCTCCAACTCGTGGACGAAGTCACAACATGCGTGAGGACATCTTTCATCTGTTGGTAGGTTTGCCATTGTTGATGTTGTCGATGTGGCTGTTGAAGATGGAATGAGGTTTCCAATTGCGATGTGCCATGTACACCAATAGTCAAGTGGTGGGGGTAACAAAGCAGTGGAGGGGGAAGTTTCAAGGTCATCCAAATTGTGTTTTAAAAAAACCTATCTTGTTACTGAGCTTATATGTCAGTAACAAGATAGGTGTTTTTGCTCTTTTACTTCTTTAATATAATGAAAAAATATACATATTCTACAATGGTTAGGACAAGAAATACAACTGCTAGTCAGCTGAAGTAGTCCAAGTTGTCTGGCTCGGTCTTCATGGATGCTGGCGAGGAAGCCGTTGAGGAGTGTCCAGGCTCTTCCTTTGACTGCCGGGTGTTCCGTATATCGCAAGCGTAAACTTGCACATTTATACGGTAGCCTCGTGCCACCATCAGCTGCAACTCCTTGTATAAGTCGTTTAGCTCCTGCTGAGTCTTGATGCTCACCTCCTCGTAACTTGCGCAACTGACGTTGAGAGACATCCTGATGTTGCTAGGTTGGCTGCTGGAGTAGAAATGAAGCCGAGGCACAGCGTTTGGAGGTACATGGAAAAGTGGTGGGGGTAATGGTGGTGGGGGTATGGAAGATGCAATTAAACACTTCTAAACTTTTTCCATTGATACAAAGGGATGGAACAAATAGCACAGGTGTCCTTGTAGTTTTCAAATCTAAACATTGGTGCTAGAAATCCAAACTGTTTTCTACCACCTTCCTGTACGAACCGTCGAAGGTCTCTGACGGCAGCATTGCCACAAGACCTACAAAACTTTTCCCCGTCATGGAACCTATACCAGGAGTATCCCGAATACCCTCTATTATCTTTCTTGTACTCTTCGATATCCTGTTTTACTGTTATAGGGATATTATCTCGTAAAGCCGTCTGGAATAAAGATGCGTCAGTTATAACTCGTTGTAAGCAAAGCTCGTACAAGGTGCTCATCGTTTGCTAGTTGGCAACAGAATGACCGTTTTTCGCATCCAAGCAGGTTTGAATCCTAGTGCGGTAGTGGGGGTAATTACGGTAGTGGGGGTAGTTGTGAAATGCAAAGGTCAAAGGTCAAGGTCACCCGCGAAGTTTAAAAAAAATGCAACATATCAATACGTGAAGTTTGTCACATATTGATATGTTGCATTTTTTGTTTTTTTATTTTTTTTGTCTTTTATGATTCGTTTATTTATAAAACATTACAACTACAACATATGTACAACATTAAAACTTAAATCTAACACTGCTGCTTGTCAGCGATGTGGATGGTCAACTCTGTAGAATTGCTACCCGTGCAGCCGTGCGACACCAGGTATAGACACCCGGGTTGAATAGAGCGAAGATCCTCGTTTTGTAGAAGATGGACGAATCTCTTGGGCAGGTACACCTGGAACTTTGGTTCATCCCCCGGAGTAAACGGCGCCTCGCTGAGACTGCAGCAGATGGCCTCCCCAACTGTAGTCTCCATCTTCTTCATAGCATGGATTATGTACTGCTTCTCGTCTTTTAGTTCCGAGCACTTCTTTACAGGTAATATTGTTGACTTGGAGTGAGCATTGAACTGCTCGACCAAAGTCTGAAGGAACTGGTGAGATGCCATGGTCAGGTTACAGATCGTCTTCTTGCTCGGAGATGTTGTCGTCTCGGAATCTCGAGTAATACTCATGCCAGGTCCCTGTCTGCTCCCCACTTATATACTCTCCGTTACCCCCACCACTCCCCACTTCCCCATTTTGAAGGTAAGAGGCGAGTTTATAGGCATTTTTCAAAGCGCAATGTCTATCTTTATCATGTTCTGGGCTTTTTGTACAAATACATATGGTTTCCAGCATGTATTGATAATTCTTATCCAATTCCACATCATTAACCGGAACATGAGTAAATCCTTCGATCCATCTTTTCTTTTCCAGCCCCTTTGTGTAAATATTGGTAAACTTGTCTGAAAAGTGATGCATAATGTGATACAAGTCCGTGTAACTTGTAAAACCATCATACCAATCGATATGATGGAAGTGTTTTGAAATCCATCTGTTGGTAGTAGCGGCTTTACTAGTTAAAGACGAATAAGAACATGGTGGTTTAAATAAAAACGAATAAGGAACACTTGTATTCATGTCCAAAAACACAAGTTCTTTTATAATGAATCTATCATCATTACCACGAAACGCTTGAAACTCAATAATACCAGGCTTGGACTTTACTTGTTGTTCTTCTCCCTTGTCCATTTTGAAGGTCACACGTCTGCTCATTACGAAGTCAGGAGGTCAACTGATTTCCACACCACGGTAGGTACTACTTTTATACCCGGCCGTACAGTTGTTGGCGCGTTGGTGTATATTTAACGTGGGCACCGTCCCCAATAGGCCTAACCCCACAAAATTTTGGTTATTGTTTTAAAAACTAACCATTGTTATTTAAGTTTCCATCTTTATATTTTCCTTGTTTTCATTTTCATCACTAACACTTGATTCTTCTCCTCCATCTTCCTCTTCTTCCTGTTTTACTGATTTCTTATGTAGTTGAGCGTACTTTTCCAATTGTCTCCACATCTGTACTTCATGAGGAACTCTATTAAATATAGAAGTATCTACAGGTCCGTATAATATAGGTGCGTCCGGTTGTTTGTCCAAAGTGTCTTCCAAATAATCTTTAATAATCGAACTTGAAAACACCAGTTGTCTCAAGTATCTTGTTATAGGTTCAGTAGCACAAGTTAAAATGAAAAACTCCTCTCGATTAAGTTGAATTTTGTTATCATGTCTTGTTGTGTCTCTAAACCGTAGCTGATGATCACCACGTTGTTTAATAATATCAATTTCCACATTTGAATCCAAAAGTCCTACTCTTGTCTTTCTTCCAAACATGTTACTACTTAAACAGCATTCTAGTAGATGCAAATGTTTCATAAACGATTCCCAAGCACTGTCCGTAAACAAAATCATTTTGGGTCCATGAGTTAAAATTACAGTAGGGGAATAATCTGTAGATTTCATAACACCGATTAAAACACTTTTATCCAAACTGGAAGAGATTGGGTAAAATATTCGCAAAAATACCTCACTCAATATGTTTGGAGAAATATTATCTTCAATATCCCTTTTTCTCTTTTGTATAGTCTTTCTTCTTTTACCTTTTTCTTCAACATTATTACTGGTGTGAACTTGTCCGCAAACGTTTTGTTCACCTCCTTCCTGGTGACCTTGAGGATCTAAAAACTCAGATATCTCCTTCTCAATATCTACCACATTTTCAGGTGTACCACTAGGAGAAGCCATATTGAATACGATGCTACCCATACAACAGTAGGCAACAAACTGATGAGGAGCGGTCTGTACGCTCTGCTTTTATACTCGCGGAATGAAACAAAACCGGTTCTTACAATACATTTTTAACAATTCCAGTTAAAGGTGTGTATGTTACGATTTTATCATGTAGAATTAAACAGTATGCAGTTGTATTAGCCGGTATAGCATCGTTGAATTCCATTTCTATTTTTATATCCACACTTGATGACTTTACTGATTCATTTTGTTTAGAACAATCGATTACAACTATTGGGTAGGCATCGAAATATTTGTCAGGTGATAATAAAGGTGTATTTGTTTTACCGTAATATGAACTTTGGAATCTCGCGTACATATCGTACAATATACTGTATTTCTTCTTAGTGAATGACACATTTAAATTGTCGTATGGAAAGAATTGTGAATTTAAATAAACTTTAATATTTTTCAAGTCACAATGATCAAATTGTCCTGCATGTTTAGTAATGGCGTCTCTTCTACCTGTTTGTAAACCAAATATAATATACCTGGCTCGTTCTACATAATTCGATGTTTTAACAGTCCAAGTGTGTCGATCCGTAGTAGGTAAACTGGGATGCTCATGAAATTCCCAACTTCTAAATGGAATAACAATATCACGATCGGCTTTTAATTTTCTTAAAAGTAGCATTCTATGCTCGTCAGCCAATTTAACATGTGGAACTCTCCATACAATTTTGTCTAATTTTAATTTCCATTCTAAAGTCGCATCTGTAGTAGCATCTGCAGCTTTAATAATGTCTTTATCGTTAGAAGATCTCAACAAAACTAATTCTTGTTTAACGTTTAATATTATTTTCCTATAATCTTCAGCAAAACCAAGCAGCAAACGTAATGGAATATGAAAATCAAAATATCCATTTGGATTTGGAGTGATCGTGTCAATCGTAGGTAATACCCATCCGGCAGGTTTAAGTAAATTGGTTTCATTGGGTGTTATAGATGTTAATCCTTTTAAAGTTGTCGTAATACCTACTTTTTTAGTGGAATCAACTGTTACACCTGATATTTCATATCTAATTTCATCAAATAGGAAAGCCATAGGATTATTTATAAATGGAACTGTTGTACCAACAGTAGTACCGTCCTTTTTAGTAACTTGTCCTTCAATATACAAGTAACTTTCACATGGTAGTGTGTAAATGTCTTGATTTTGTATGGGAATACGAATTTCATCGTTATTGTTTAATTTCGATGAAGTGTAAGGGTTGTGGGTGTGATATTCTTTTTCCCATAGGGTTTCGTCGAATGTTGGACCCTGCGCTATATCCAGTATATCCATACTCGGTTAATTTTAATCCAATTCTCTCTAAGAAACGAATGTTCTCGCGTGTTAACTCCTCCACAGCTGAAGAGCTACTAATGCGGTTTCCCGTAGGTTGTTCGCTTTTAAATGTTAAACCCATGGTTTTGTATTAAAGTGTCGATTTTAAATGTAATCTAATCGTAATAGGCTCTTCTCTGAAGTCTACCAAGTTACCGTCTTGATCCAATACGCTCAACACGATGTCTGAAATGAAAGTGGTGTTCAACGGTAGATATACCAGGTTTTGTGGCTTTTCAACAATTTTAAATCCAGGTGGTACACTTGGGTAAAAAGTATGTATGATGTGGGTGTTAGCCCCATCCCTGTAAGCACCTTGTATAATGTTACAAGTTATGTCTATACTATTGACTTTTAATATTGTTACTGTTTTCTTACCGGAATGTGTTACATCTGGTTCTAACACAGGCCCATCGTTGGAAAATCCTAATAAATCACCAATTGAGTTTGGTTGAGTGAAATCTATATAATATTTGGAAGTAATTTCAGCTTTCATCGTATTATTATTACCTTTTAATGTTATATTGTCTTTTCCCATTTTAGTTTGCAAAAATTCATTTATATGATCAATTTCATAAGAACCTGTGGGTAACCTGCACTCTTGTAAGTCTGTAAATTTTCCACTGGCATCCTTTCCCTTATAATAATGCAATATGTTATTTTTACCTTCCGTAACATTGGGAATAGAGTTGTACGTTGTAAAATCCAATAGTGCCGCCTCCCAAAACCTTCCTTTTTGCAAGCGTAACGCTGGAAAAAGGATACTTCGTAAAGTGGACGATTTTCCTGTTAATGATACCGTATAGGAAGACATCTCAATAGTGACTGATACTTTTAGCTAGAAATTCCAAACATAAATGGCCGCATATTGAAGTATTATCAGGTTGTTCTCTTTTATAGTTATAATATATGTTTTTAGCAGATTTAAAGTAATTTTGAAGTTCTTTTGGTGGTGGCAAATTACCGAAACTATCAAAATAATATACATTGTTATTTAGTTTCTTATAACAAACCCAATGGGTGCCAGGCCCTTCAGTATTATCCAAATTTACAATTCCAGTCTCATTTTGCCACATTTTCTTAGGTAAACTGTCTTTCATAAACACACCGCGAAAAAATGGTATTTTTAAACAGGAAATATATTTAAATAATTCAATATTGGTTAATGCTTTATGTGGTATGACCAATTGATTTCTTTCATTTAATATGCACGATAAGGTCTTAGGTAAAGACCTGCCCCGTTTTTTACCATTGACCACACGGTGGGCTTCTTCCTGCCTTTTCTTGTAGATCGTCGTCTTCTTTTTATATTTCCTCCATGTTTTCTTGTGGTTGACCTCCTTTTTACTCTCCTTCTCCTCCTTCTTCCACCTCCTACTGCTGTTTTAGCCTTCATACCTGCTGTTACTGCTAAAGCTGCTGCTTTTTCTGCTATGCTAGCGTCACTTGATTTTACTCGTTGCCAAGCTATGTCCGCAAGCTTTTTGTCAGCTATTGATCTATTTTTTGAATCGGCAAACGTGGAATATGCGATATCGTGTTCTTTACAAGCCTGATCTAACTTGTTTATGCCAGGATCGCCTCTTTCCAGTCGTTTTTTCAATTTAGTTCCTGGTCCGCAATACTGATAACCTCCTGGTATATGAAATTCGTATGGTAATGCGTCTATTGCTCTATTTACTATGGATCCTACTGGAATTTGTTTTAAAGCTTTACTTAACAGAGAAACCGCTGTGGACGTGATCCCACCTCCTTTTCTTGCAGTGTCTCGATATGGACTGATGTACTTGAACGTCATTATTGTCCTTTTATAATGGCAATGTGCAACTCATGTGTTAACTCTATGACAGGTTGCACATAAATGAAGTCATTTATTGAGTTATTTACTTAAATATCAATATCACCCCAATCTGATGATCTAAACTGTTTCGTTTTAGGGTTAATAAAGTATTTATTATAAATTTCTCGTTTAATATACTCACCTCTCATGGATTCAGCATAAGTATTATGACCTGATTTTCCTTGAAGAATATCTGGTGTAAAATGATTGTGTAAATCAAATATCGCATTACCTAAAACTTTTACAAGAAAATTAACAGTGACAGCATTATCTACATGTTCAGGGTCTTTAAGGTTTGTTATACGTTTATTATTACAATCATACACTTTACTATCCTTTAATGATGTTGTAATGGTCTGTCCTACAGTTGCAGCATCATTTGCTTCTCTTCCTTGTGCCAAGTCTCTTATCACTCTATTATTACATGTAAACCATCTAAAATATTTATTTGGATCTAGATGTACGGTTTGTGATAAAGCAGCTGCATCATGTTTTTCATAACCCCATCCCATATTTGATAACTTTTTATCCATGCAATCCCAAGCATCATTTTTGTATGTTAATAAATTAAATTTTTCATTACCTTGAACAAATTCATCCCCTTGCTTCGATACTACTTGATCTTGTTTTACAAAAGAGGTTGTTTCTTGTTTTAAGGTTTCCATCATTTGACCCACTGTTGCACCATCTGATGGCGCCGAACCATCTTTAACATTTGCTAAACAATTATTAAAACAATCTATAACCCCTACATCACGTATGATGCAATGATCTTTAATATATTTTAGATTTACAGCATCGTTTTCAGTTTTTGGATAGCCTATATCATTAATAACAAATTTATAAAAAGAAAATCCATCTTTTGTCTTTTCAGGTATCAAAGAATGTAAATAGCGTCTATTTACGCTGTCTTTTGCATCTTTAGGGTCATCTACGTTGGATATACGTTTATTGTTAGCACTATACGTTTTCCCATTGAATTTTAACGTATTTTTTAATTCAGATGACAAATAACCTTTGTTTATTGCATCACCGTTTTGATTTGGTTTACCAACGTTGATGATTCTATGATCTTCTGCGTCATATGTGTTATTTTGTAGTCTTAATGTTGGCGATATCTTTTCCTTTAATATTTTTAAATTTATTGCATCGTTTTCATCCGTAGGATCTTTTATGTTTTTTAACCTTTTATTACTCATATCATAATCTCCATCAGGTGCTTGTGGTAAACCAGCACTTCTTTTTAAACTATTGGCATAATATAACCCATCCGAGGAGTAACGTCCGAACTTGTCAACACTCATGGTGCAACTGAATAGCATTTTAGGGGGTAACGCATTTTTATGAGATTACCCCACGGTTTCGGAGTTCATCCACTAAAGCCACCCATTCGTTTTCCAATCCAGTATGACCCGCTTCTTTAGCTTCATGTATTAGTTTCATTCTATCCACCAATTTATTGATATTATTGTAATAAATCACATTTGTGTTATATAGTTTCTTCATTAAACCTGTACCTGTAACAGACTTGTTTCTTTTTCTTGGTTCTGGAGCACTTATATCCAAAGTGGATGACACAAACCTTCGTTTTACAGGTTTTCTTGGTATTATTGGCATTAGTTGTCTTCTCGTTGTTGGTATTAACCTGGATACAAATTCTCTATATTTTAAAGACTTTGATCTAAAAACAGGTTGGTCAGCTGAATACTTCCTCCTGTATGCATTAGTTTGTTCCAAAATCTTTTTATATGCTTCCATGTCTTTTTCTTTAACTAACAATTCTAAAGGCTTATTTTCAAATAATAATTCAAATAATCCCCTTGTGCCCTTATATCTTTGATTACCAACAATAATATTATCATGTTCATCAATGTTTACCGGGCTATTACCAACCATTAAACCGTCTTCTGTTAGTCTTACCCCATAACTATGGTAGTTTTTATTAGGATTTGTTCCAGCTAACATTTTTATCATGTATTTCCTTCCTAAAGGTCCTTTGTTATGAATGTTTTCACCCAACAAGCTTATGTTTGACGGACCTTCCCTTGTCTCTTCTTCTTTTTCCTCTTCACTAGCAGTTGATACAACTTCATGTCCTCTTTTGGCTTTTACTTCATATAATTCTCTTATTCCACTATAGTCCGGTGATTCTAGCTCTCATTCAGGTTCTCCACCGGTAAAACCACTATACGTAGAGGATTCCGGGTCTTCATCACTAAACTCTTCTGATTTTACATTTTCTCTTTCAAACTTCGTAATAGGTGCAATCGCATCTCCTTCCAATACAGGTTTAGCAAATTTTTTGTTTAATTGTTTCAAGGGTTCAGTAATAGGTTTAAAAGTAGATTCAAGGAATTTCTCCCTCTCGCTAATACCTAGTTTCAATGCTCTGTTTTTAGCCCGAATAGAATCACTAAGTGATTTTATTTCTTTTACTAATTTTTCTTGGTTAACCATGTTTGTAGCAAGACGTGTTGTACAACAATGAATGTGTTATACCGCGTTTAATGTATTAATATAAATTTATCAAATCCTATCCTGTATCGACCATTGTTTAGCGGTTGTTCCTTCATAATTGTTAGGAACCCATACTTTTCAGCCCAAGCCTTTCCACACAACTCTTTAAATCGTTCAAATGTCATATCCGCATTTACATGATCAAAATATATATGTTTTAGGTTGGTTTCGTCCTGTTTAAATACAATAAACATGTTTGCATTGTCTCTAATGAGTTGTTTAGGTATTTTGCTGTAAGTTTGGCCAATATAAATGCTATCTATGTTGTTATGTCGACCCATAGCGAAGTAATTCCTTATTGTGTTTTGGTTTTCACAAGATACATCGTCGAATATAAACACGGAGAATGGTTTAGCTTCTTGTGGTTGCATGACACTCTCACTTGCATTAAATTTTAAGTATTTAACTTCAGGCACATTATTCAGTATCTTTTCCAATAATTGATATTTTGGTTGTTGTAGTGATTTTGAAAATACATATAGATTATTAAAACGTAATCCTTTAGGGTTTGTAATCAAATTGAATACTACATTAGTTTTTCCACAGTTGGAAGGTCCGGTAACCAGACAGCGCACGGTGTTTGGTAACAAATTGCCATGTTTCCCACTATTGAATTCTGAATTATCCACTGTGAGTTCATCTATATTATTAATAGTAAAACTCTCCTTTTGTGGTATTATCTCCATCCTTTGTAATGGTTCAACCTAAAATGATTCTCTATTGTTATATCAAATCCTTTTTAGGTATCCAAGAATCTTCCGTCTTATTAAATCCTAACCATCGTACTTTAACCTTATCTTTTTTCCGTTGCAACACCTTTTCAACTAAATATACATCGCCTACTGTTGATTTTAACATTTCATGTCCATAAAACCCTCCTTCAAGCAATTGTCCTTTATTATCCTTTAAAATATATGTCTCAGGTACTGTAGGTTGTACTTTGAATACAGTAAAAACCTCATTGGTCCAATTTGGCAGGTATCTTTTACTGAATACACCTTTATATTTACTTATTCGCACTTTATCACCCACATTAAATTTTTTAGGCTTTAGTTTTTCAACTTTTGGTTTAGTATTCGTTTTTATACGTTTTAATACAAGGTTTTCATTTTTACTAGTTACTTGGTTTGGTTTCATCCCGATAGTCCTATGAAATTTGTTATTGTAATCGTTTATAAGTTTTGGTAACATATCAATCCATATGTGTGATCCTCTGTTGGAAAACATTTTATACATTGCACTTTTTAAAGTTCTGTTGAATCTTTCGATTATTGAGGCTTTTACTTCTGAATTGGTTGAATAATGGTTTATATTGTGTTTTTTCATTAAATTTGCAAATTCCTTATTAAAATATTCTTTTCCATCATCTGTTTGTAAATGTTTAATAGTATGTGTGTCTCTTTGTATAGCTGTTTCCATTGCTTTTGTAACACTTTTGCCACTTTTATCTTTTAGTGGTAAAGCATCTGCCATTTTTGAAAAACAGTTAATAACAGTCAATATGTATTTATATCCTTTATTTTGTTTGCTATAAGGAATCATTTCGATTAAATCCGCTTGATATAAATCATTAATTCCTTTTATCACCGTATTTCTTCGTGGAAACTTTCTTCTTGCAGGTTTATGAAGTTCGTTGACAATTTGTTGCTTCAAGTCCTTCATATTGCAGGTTTCAATGTTTGTTGTATCACATGTATAATCACAATGAATGTTGTTTTAAATATTCACATCATTTATATGGGTCAAGGTCATCCAAACTTGTGTAAAAAAATGGGGAACACGGCGTTGGACTTGCCATGTTCCCCATTTTTTTACGGAAGGAGAAAGGAATAAGGTCGAAGTTGTAGAAGGACGAAGAATAGGTTACTAGTTGATAGGGTTTAAGGAGTAATGGCCGAAAGGAAGAGTGTGGATTTTGTCGGGCAAAATATGTCTTTTATCATCCCGAGCTGACAGTGCTTTTTTAATTTCGGTGACACTGTAGACTTGATGCTTGAAGCTTCGGATATTGTTGAATGTTGCTGATATCGTAGTATCTTCAAACAAACAAGTCTTGTAGTGGTCAAATGTTACGTGTTTTTTCAAATAAGATGTCTTCACTCCTTTTGCTTTCTTGACTGTCGGTGTGTTGTTCTCGTGGTACATCTTAAATGAATACAATTTCGCCATCAGCGCCACTATTTCTTCTAAAGGCATTCCATTTGCTTCATCTTTGAATTTTCCAATTACTTTTTTATATTTTTCATTAAAATTTGGATGGTTCTTCGGATAGTCAGAAAAGTCGAAATCTTCTTTGTATGGAAAAGTCCTTAGGTCTTCATACATGTCCAAAGTCTTTATCCAGTAGATAAACGCGTCCGTATCCATGTATGCGACTCCAATGTTTTCCCTTCCGTAGTGTTTAACCATTTTGTTATAATGGAAATCATACATCAGGGTTTTACTTATATCCAAAATCGACATACCTATGTATAATGGACGGTCCATGACTATTGTTGTTTTCTTCATACTGACAGCGACTAGATTTTCGTTTATAATCATGGATGTTCCGAAATTTGGTTTTTGCACTAATTTTTCCAATTTCCTAGGATCACTCACTAATTTTACATTTTTGTGTTTTCTTTTGTTCTCCAAGGTCTTCCCAAAGATGGCATTGTTCATTAATTTATAGAAGTCCTTTTCAAATGATGTTGTCGCTGCAGCTCTTCTTGTAGTGTTGGAATCAATATATGGTTTCAACCAACAAGACTGGGTGAATTCTATTGCTCTATGAATTCTTACTATACGTAGACCCAATTCAAGAGCCTGTTGAACTACCCAGTAGTGAGCCACATAACGATCTTTATTCTCCAAGGTCATCATCAATTTTGGCCATCTTCCTGTCGGTGAAACTTCAGTCTTGGCTAGGAGAGGCAAGTCGTAGTGATGGTCATGAAGGTGCTCCGGGTATTCAAAATCACAGTCCAAAATATAGCCTTTTGGACCATCCTTTGGAATCTGTGAGATGTCTCCGATGGTGGCCGGGTCTATCCATTTGAAGTCAGCGTAGGGAAGCGGATTTGACATTGCCCAACCATAAAGGTTGTTTGCGTCAAAGTAGCCAAGGTAGACCGATGGTTGTTGCTCGTCGAAGCCGGGGATGTACTTGTTGTTGGCTTTGACATGACGTGTTACAGCTTGTGTCAAACCGCCCCGTACACCAGATTCCATCATGAGCACCATATCAATATCCGTTAGAAGTTCCAGTCGACAGTTGGTTGACTTTAGCATAGCTTGCCATGCTAATCCTGGAGATGTGTACGAGTGTAGAGGGTCCAGTCCATAGGCGGAGAAGCAGGTGTTTCTGAATTCTTCCATCACATCGCACAGCAGAGTTACGTCCAATTTTATATAAAAGTCAGAATATTCCCCCAAGGTTTGAATGTTTAGTTGATTCCACACATTACATGCATGATTGTAGTCTTCAACGGAGATTTCACTTTCGTTTAATTTGCTATTGAAGGCTTCAATCGGTGGAAGACTAGTTTCTTCAAACTTTTCTGTAGAAGTTATATAATCATAGGGGAAAACTCCTTTCCTTAATACTAGGTCCAATTTATCTTCAGGTACAATTTTGCTTGTTTCTTTTAAGTCTTCTCTTCTTAGGTTCTCTGACAATTTGGCTAAACTTGATGGCATAAATCTGTAAGAATCTACAAAGCGAAGTTTAATTTTACCTACTGTTTTTGAAAAACTGATGTACTTTTCCAATGTTGTAGCAAGAACATCAATTTTACCGTCATCTCTTCCTAACTCTGGTATAATAAAGTGGGAGTCGTAGCCGCTAAGATTGTGTAAAACAACAGGAATAAAGTTTGGCAGTTTGTAATTTATATTGCATGAATTACAAGCAGCTCCTCTGTATAACCCTGTCAGATGATCGTGGTCTCTTACTTTTTGGTTTTCTTCACTAAAGGTCTTCTTGCATAGATAACATCTTGTCGCTACGTTGTATTCTTCTTGTTGCTTTTGGTTTAAAGGTTCCATAGGTACAACATTGCCGTATAAGCGTTGCACCTTTTCAGCAATGTCATACAACAGGTCTACAAAATACTTAGCGGCTTCTTCCCCACGGTAGAGTATTGGAGTGGATGTTAAACCATAGTCTTGCAATTGGTTCTCAGACAAGGTTGACTTCACCAATAGACAAAAACTATTGGGCTGGTGCAGCTGGTATTTTGTTCTTCTAGTCACCTCACCGTCCGGCAGCTCCTGTGATATTAACGTAGATTCAAAATCTGCGTAGATGACCAGTGGAATACGCTATTGGTGGATTGTTTTGTTGAATTGGATAAACGCTCGAGATGGTGGTGGCAGACTAACCTTCACTTCATAATTCTCGTTACAGAGTCTTTTATGTTCCGTCATCCATTCAGATCCTCCACGTCTTAGTTCTTTATATGTGAAACAGAAACATCTTTTACACACTGTTAACCTACGTTTATGTTTTGATAATTGATTCCATACCAAGGCTACAAAGTCCTTTATCCATACATAATGGGAAATTTCACCCTTAGTTATCAATAGCAAATCCGTGTGGTTTCTCTGTTCAACTTTTACTACCCGCAAAGGATAAACGTTGTTCGAATCATCCAGACCAAAAACATTGACTGAAACGCCAGGATTTTTCTTTTCAAATTTGCCAATGTCTTTCAAGGTAACTGGATAGGTGAGACCTTGAAAGTTGTAGCGGTGTTCATTTTCGTAATATTCTCTACCAACTCTTTCAGGATGATCTTTAACATACTTGGTTAACATTGCATACTTGAAACATTCATTACCTTCATTTTGCACATTCCTACACGATTTAGTGTTTTGGATTTTCTTTGGTAGAGGGATAAAACTACTACCCCTTAAACCATATCCATGCTTGTGAACCCTTACATCCATACCTTCAATTGATGACAAAGTCCATCCAGATCCTCTTCCTTCATGTTCTTGAAGTTTTGTTATAAGTTCTTCCAAGCATTCTTCAATAATATCATCGATGTTGGAGGTGAAGGTAAGGGTTCGGTTTTTGGTAATGAACGCTCTCAATGCTGTTTCACCATCAGTATTGTTAAACATAGCCTCTAACACCATTCCAAATTTAATAAAATTTAATCTTTGTAGTTCTTCCCTCAAGGTTTGACCAACAAGTTCCTTAGCCTGGGTTATAAATGTTTCCAATTCCAATTGAACATTATTAATTTTGAAATGTGTTACAACTCGTCCTGGCAAGGCCGTGGTGCGCAGTTGTTTCACATCTTCCAGTTCTTCTTCAGTGTCCTCTTCTTCAGTGTCTTCTTCTTCAAAAGGTCTTCTAGCAGTAGATGGTCCAGCACCAGCAAATTGGATCACACTAGGTCTTTTTCTTTGCATTTGCTGTAGATAGCTGTCCCAGTAGTCCGTCTGCTTCTGGTGCTCTTCCAAAAACCGGCCAATTGAGTCTAAGTCTATTTCATCCATGGTAATATCTTCTTTTCTATCTTCGTCTTCATGTAATTCTCTGTGTATGGTGAAAAGATCTTCGTCTTGAAAGATTTCCCCACAAATGTCGCAAAGAGCCATTTCAAACAGTTTGGCTTTGAATGCACACTCTGTGAATGTCCACGCAATAATGAGCAGCGCACTCCACAGGGACCCTTTATATCCGAGGCAGATAGGTGGGGAAAGTGACGTCATATGGAAACAGGTTATCACTCATGTGCTAAATTTAGCCTTTACACAACCGTTTGTAATACATTTATCAGTAGGCTTGATAAATTGATGATATTTGGTCTAGATTCAATAATTTGTACAAGTTTTTTCAAAGACGTCTGTTTGAGCAGGTTTATGTAGGTCAAGGTCATTTGGAATTATTATTTTGAGCGGGGGATAGAGCACTAAGCAGCATCATTTACTACAAAGTGCTCTATCCCCCGCTCACATTCTTTTTTTAACTTTTTGTTTAAACTTTTTACAAGGGTGAAACATCACCATCAGAGTCGGAATCATCCTCATCACGGAATAGGCAGCGATGACAATACATAATTCTTCTGGCAACTAACATCCTATCCATTGGACGATGGGGAGTGTCTTGTTCTTGTTCTTCTTCTTCAATTTCCAATTGGAATTCCATTTCCGACTCAGATGACGACTCTAATGTTTCGTAGGCGTGCAAGTCCACTTCATTGTCCGTTGAACCAGCTTCGTCAGAGTCCGTTTCAATATCCATTATCTCTTCCTCCTCCTCTTCTTGATCAACCGCAGGTAGTTGGTCCTCTACTTCTATAATTTCTAGAGGTATTACCTCCAGAATAGAGACAATTCTGTTGCGATGGAACACGGTGTTGTCAAGTGGAGCCATGGTATGGAAGTGTTGTATCCATCCAATTTGCTTACCCTTTTTATACCCCCACCAACTATACAATTTATGTGGGTCAAGGTCACGTAAAGATACCCTTTGAGCGGGGGATAGACCACTAAGCAGCATGCTAGTCCATTGCCGCAAAGTGATCTATCCCCCGCTCTGTTCTACAAAACCTCAATCAAGTCCAAGTCCAAGTCCTGTTTAACACATTTTATTCTAATTCCATATCCAATTTAAAAATTTCAATTTCACATGGTTTACATTCCTGATGTATCAAACACTCCAGCTCCCTAAACATATCGTCCAGTTCGTCCAAATTATGATGTCCTACTTTTAACACATGAAGGTGGTTCATGCTTTGCATTGTAGCATGACCATCAACAAACAAGTTTCTTTTCCACGCTAACATAAATTGGCAGTTTTCTTGAAAGATTTTTCTCACCAAACAATCATACACAGCCGTCAACATGTCTCTACAATCTTCATAGTGTACCATCACAGAATACCTGTCCAAGTTAGCACCAAGCAGCGATCCACTCATTGTTTCTAGCGTTCCACTGGAAGGTCCAAAGCAGAATGAAGTCGAGATGTATAGACCCCCTCTTTTATACCAGTTAACCGGTTGTCCTTGCTGTAAAGTGGGTCAAGGTCATCCAATGCTACCCTTTGAGCGGGGGATAGACCACTAAGCAGCATGCTAGTCCATTGCCGCAAAGTAGTCTATCCCCCGCTCTGTATTCTACACACACACACACACACACACACACACACACACACACACACACACATGTCCCTGTCCAAGTCTTTCATTACATACCCAATATATATTCAGTTCCTTCATCATCACTATCACTCATCACTGCTTCCACAAACTCCACAGGATTAAAGTTAAATTGTTTCAATTGTTCTTTTAAGTTTTCAATTTGTTGGTCCTTTACTTCTAAAACACTGTGAAGGTGTGATATGTAGTCCGCTGCCTCGTTGATGCTTGCTACTCTCGGATCGCCTAACTTCAAGCTGGGAACTACACCCTGCAGCCTGAAGTACGCCATACGCCTTTCTTGCTCCTGCCGTTGACCAGGACTGAGCAAGCCTTGTCCGTCTTGGCTTACCTCCAGCAAGGTCCGTAGCATCGGAGCTTTGCAGGCGTTTGCCCGAGCAACAGTTATGCTGTGGAATGGTCGAGCAGGTCCACGAGTAGCAGGCAGGACGTTGGCAGCACGCCTTCTTGAAGAAGAAGAGGAAGCCTGAGAAGTTTTAGAGTTGAAAGCCATGTTACAGTGCTGTATTCAGCTAAGCGGTACAAAGCAGAATAACCAAACTGCACGTTAATACCCGTATATATACACTTATCAGTGGTGGGGGTACTAGCTAGCCTTGGTAAAGTGGGTCAAGGCCATCCAAAAACATTACCAGAACGGGGGATAGATCACTAAGTGGCATGTTAGTCCATTGCCACAGAGTGATCTATCCCCCGCTCTGTATTTCACATTCACGCACACATTCATACATACACACAAGTCCCAGTCCAAGTCTTTACCCACACACCTATCCACTCTCATCCTCACTATCATCACTGTCCAACAGGCTTTCACACTTCTTAATTAGTTTTTCCCATTTACTCCGGATATAAAGTAGCTCCCTGCGAGTATTCTCTAGCATTCTGTCCCTTTGCTCTATGACTTCGTCGTACCACTCGATGATGTTTGGTGGAGTCTGGGTTGATGCGTCCATCGTGGTTGGTTGAGAAGCTCCGCTGCTCCGAAACTCCTTCCTCACAGGACCAAAGCCGGAGAATCGGACACGACTCCTTGACGAAGGCCCCGATCGGATTGGTCCAATGCTCGGGCTGGAGTTGGAGGCAGCCGGGCCAGAGGTAGAGGCTGGGACGTTCATAGCAGACATGGTGGTGTTCAGCTTAACGGTGTAAAGCAGAATGAGAGGACGGTTGATCACCACTCCTATATATACCCGTTTTTAGTGGTGGGGATAACACAGTGGGGGGGGGGGTTAAAAGAAATTTTGCTTAGTCTTCCCGGTCATCAGTTTTACATACCTTTAGCACACCCATTATTTTGGTTTCTTCAATAACTTTACACACCTCAAACACCCAAGCAAACAGCTCATCTATGTTGTTATATGGTTGTTTATAATACATAGATAAAATGTAGACCCGTCTCGTCTTATACAATACTCAACTTCCATTCTATGCTGGTTTAGCACTTCCCAAGCATTGTGTTGATCTATCAAGAAGTCACCACCTTTGTAATTGTACCGTGACATGTTTACCACGGAGCACAGAAACAGACTGAAGCAAATGAACGGCTCATACAAGCTTAGTAAGAGCGTTAGAGTGGGGGTATCACGTGATACACAACATTAGTTGTAAGGTTAGCACTTTACTTTAAACAGTAATTTATATAGGTCAAGGTCATTCAAACTTTGAAAAATTTTTACCTCCAAACACTTGTAGCAAGCTACAAGTGTTTGGAGGTAAGTTTTTATTTGTTAATGATTTATTTGTAACTTAGTCTTCACCCTCAAGGACACGGTTTGAGATTGTCCCAGTGACTTTACATCACCGCCAGGTTAAAGTATTATACAAGTCAAGTATTTTTTTTTATTAGTTGACTTGTATAATACCCCTCTCCCTTACTTTAAGAGGGTTAAGACTAAATTTGGAAAAATAATTTGGAAAAAGACTTTTAAATATTGTCCAACACAACCTAACAATTTTGACTTTTTCTTTTTTAGTGAGCCCATGTCCTAATCCATTTCCCAAACAGATAGGCATCCTTTTCTTCGAATTAAATAAGCACCGGGGACAAAAAATTCTCTTTGTACCATCGCAGGTGGTACTTTCATTCTATGAAGGCGGCCATCACCTTTTAGAATGATTTGCACATTTATGTTAAATGCTCCATAAGCTTGAACAATGAAATAATATTTTTTGTCCCTCTTGAGCCTATTAATTTTCAGCTTCTGCGGACTGTTGGGGTGTTTGAACTTGGACTTTTCAGGCATAATATTAAGGCTATAGGGCTTTGGTGTCGGAATTTTGATTTTCTTATTCAAGTGTCGTTGGCAACGATCTTTTTCTGGAAGAGCAAAACTCGGACAACAAAGAACCACAGCCTCTCTGCAAAACCAAACATAATCGCATTTATCACGCTTGCCAGCAGGGCATTTAACACGATTACGTTTCTTTTGTGTTGGACTCTTAGTGTTTTGGAGCTTCTCCGAATTAGGCTGGCTAGAAGAAATAGGGGTGGAAGGGGGTGGAAGAGGCAAAGATTGGTCAAAAGGAATGGAGCAAACAATTTTGGGTGGGGTAGGAGAGCGTGTTAGGTCTATGGAGGGAAGTTCAGGGGAAAAGATGGATTTACGGGGTGCTTTGGTTGGTGTGGATGGCATGGGGGATATGGGTGAGGGACATTGTGATTTGGTATAGGATAGGATTTTTCGGGTTCTGCTGTAGGGGGTTATCCTCGACCTGGACGTCTCTTCGAAGACTGCAGACTCCGATCCTGAGTGCGATAGCAGCGAGAGTGCTGGAGAGGCTACCGGGACTCGACCGCTGAGTTTTCCTGACGATGGTGGAGGTGCACCGGCCTCTTCCACTGTCGGCGGTAATGGCGACAGGCTGGGCATTGAGGCGGGCTGTGGTGGCGGCGGCGGCGGTGGTGGCATCGTCAGGCAGCTCAAGATGTTTGCAGTCATCAGATATTCCATGATCGAGGTGGAGGATGATGGAGGTTGAGTCGTGTCGGTTGAGGTTGAAGCTGGCGGGTAGTTTTTCAGTTTAAGGCCCATTTTACCCATTGTAATGAATGGACTTAATGAAAAGAATAGATGAGAATAAAAAAGTGAAGTTATTAAAAATGATCTCAAGAACAAGAGAGAACCTGTCCGTACGGGAGCTTGGACGGGAATGAGAAGTGCATGCAGCCGGGCCGCCTTATATCCCCACCGGGGCTGCCACGCCCAGAATATCAGGGGTGGGGGTGGGGGCGGGGGTGGGGGTGGGGGTGGGGGTGAGGGGGGGGGTGGGGGTGGGAGGGGGGTCCGCACTTTTTGTCGGGGGGGGGGTTTCGCACTTTTTGTCGGGGGGGGGGGGTTTCGCACTTTTTGTCGGGGGGGGGGTCACACACTTTTTCAAAAAGAAGCCCCACTTGGGGCATTTATGTTGCCATCGCTGAAGCCTCCCAAGAGACCCAACTATAAACAACTCCACACTTGTGTGTGTTACTAATACCTAACTGTTAACTTTTAAAAGACCTGACAGTTAAAGATTTTTAAAACTGTTATATTTAGGTCAAGGTCACGAAAAAACTTTAAAAAATTAAGCCCCACACCCCCCTATGGGGGTGTGGGGCACTTGGGTTGTCATCGCTGTAGCCTCCGAAGAGACCCAACTATGACAACAAGGCAACATCCAATGTCGTGTACCCTTCGCCACGCGAGACTTGTAAACATTTACTGCATTTCCAACTAATAACTTTTCCAATAGCTAACGAAATGTCATTTACATAATTTTGAAAGAAACTGAGGACGCCCTAGTGGCTTACGTCCTCGGTCCGAGTGCAGAGGCCATCGGCTCATTACCCCCGTATAAGCGTACAAACGGACCACCTCCTATTTCTCAGCCGCATTGAAGCATGCATGAGAGGAACCTAACAATTATAAAAAAAGTGGCTTTACACGGGGGCCTACTCCCGTAACCCTATCTTTAATATTTTTAATTTAGCAATGCAGTAAATTTTTACAAGTCCTATGTGGGTCAAGGCCACACGGACATTAAAAAATTTCGGCCCCCGTACATCCATGGCGAACCACGAATGTTCGGGGGCCTTGGGGACAAAAAAACACAAATAGCTAACAAAGTTTCATTTACATAATTTTGAGTTTCCAGAAGGGAAACTAACTGAGGACACCCTAGTGGCTTACGTCCTCGGTCCGAGTGCAGAGGCCATCGGCTTATTACCCCCATATAGGCGTACAAACGGACGCTCCTATTTCTCAGCCGCATTAAAGCATGCATGAGAGGAGCCTAACAATTATACAAAAGTAACTTTACACGGGGGCCTACTCCCGTTCCCTGTCTTTACGATTTACTTTGAGCATTGCAAAAGCTCAAGGGGGAAATGCTACAACAAGCGTATACAATTTAGAAAAATATAACACACTTACAACACACAATTGAGCTCAACGTAGTCAATGCTGGAACAAGCACATACACGTTAAACACATATAACAAACAAGACACAAAGGATAAAAGACACACAGGAGACATAAGGTACAAGTAAAACACTCTCATATAAAACAATTCGCAATACCCAAACGCAAGCGCAATATCTTACAACTAATACATGTCTTAAAGTTAGAGTAGACTTCGCTAAACACTGAAGGCGCCATTCAATGTTTAGTGATGCCTATGGCGGTCCGTCCCGATCGTTCACGTTCAACGCGCGGGAGCGGACTGCGAGCCGGCTCTGGCTGGGCCCCCTTATATCCCCACCGGGGCTGCCACGCCCAGGATATCAGGGGTGGGGGAGGGGGTGGGGGTGGGGGTGGGGGGATGGGGGGGGGGTTCGCACTTTTTGTCGGGGGGGGGGCTCGCACTTTTTGTCGGGGGGGGGGGGGTCGAGGTAAGTTAAGTGGGTCAAGGTCACCCACAACACTTGTACTCTAAGTGTTGGCTATACCCCCACCACAACTGGGTCCCTAGGCTGCACAACACCGCTTCGCCAGTATGTCTCCGGCTTCCATGCGGTGCGTCTCGCTGTTCTCTAGCTCTCTATATGTAAGTAATTTTACAAGTTCTGAATGTAGGTCACTACACTTTGACTCTGGGACGATATCGACTTGTAGTATTTCAGTGTTTTGACTCAAGGTCATCACACTTTAACTCTAGCACATCGGTTATCGTACCAGAGGTGCTCAATAACCTAACTTGTAATGTTTAGGGTGGCGTTTGCACGCCACGTGGTATCGCCATGAGTGTCCAGTCCAAGTTTTAAGTTAAATTAATTTTACTGTAATCTTTTCCATTTCTGCTTCGTTTTGCCAAAGTATAAGGTGTCGCTTAATAAAGTGGTATTTCTCTAAAGTTATAGGAGATTGCAAGGATACAATTAGTTTATTTAGGAGACTCTTCATCTTGGAGTTTAACACAATTTCCACTTTGACTTTGCTTCCTCGGCTCTCACAGCCTAAGCTGTACAGAAATGTTTCTTCTAGTGCCAACTCGGCCAAGAGAACAGTGTGTTGACTGTAGGACAGCTCATGGTGAAGTGATGCGAAACTCCAGCGTACCACCTCACCTTCCCCCGCCACTGTGACCTTCCCCCACTCCTGCTGTTTCCCCCACCTCTTTTCCCTTGACTCATGCGCTACAAGCAGTCTCTCAGTATTGTGCGGACTTTTGTGAGGGGAAGCCATGTCGCGGGACGCTTTAGGTAAGAAACTTAGCCGTGTTAAGACTTTATTAGTTGCTCACTGTCCACCACTGAAAGTTAAGAGAGTTTCAACTTTAGCTAAGTGGCGCAAACTGTTGCGCGGACACCCTAAGTTTTATACAAAACAGAGTAATGTCAGTTTTACTGATGAGGATTTGTTTAAAATATTGGATGAAATGACTTTTCCTTGCAAAATTCAGTTAGTTACTCCCATTCCTGACAGTTTAGAGTCTTAGTCTCTCAAGCCGATATACCTAGCATACACAGAGCCTGACAGTCAGTCACTCGGTGGCTGTCGTGGGGTGCGCATCGGTGTCGGCGCTCCGTTGTTAAGTTTTCAAGGTCACAGTAATATGAAATTGGGGGTGTTGTGCTAGTTCAAGGTCACCTGAGGGATTACCGATTGCCCATTTAGGCAGAGTCATGTCAGAAACTCAGGTTTAACTTGGCACTTTTGCCGTTTCTCATGTAATATTCGCTCCAAGTGATCAAGGTCACGGGTACTCGGACTGAAACTCGGAGCGTAGTGCGAGAAACGGCAAAAGTGCCAAAAAATTTTAAGTTTCTGCGTGACCTTGACCTTAGTGGCGTCGGTGACGTCGTTTTGATGACGTAAGGGGTGATGACGTCATCAGCACGTCATTTCTGTGACGTCATGGGTGTGACGTCATCGAAATGACGTCATTAGTGATGACGTCATCGATTGCGTCATCGATGACGTCATCGATGACGTCATCGGTGAGGTCATTGACCTCGATGACGTCATCCCTCAGGTGACCTTGAACTGGGCCAGCATCCTCAATTTTGCACTACTAATTCATTTTTGTAGTTATTGTTTTCAAAATAAATTTGTTAATCTGAAGTCTGCAATTTATTAATTACAATTTTATACTTCTGATATACAATTTACTATGTTAGCCTAATTTATTATTTCTGAAATTCAATTTCCTATTTCTGAAATTCAATTTAGTATTTCTCAAATTAAATTTATTAATATGAAATTCAATTGACATCATCTGAAATAAAAATCACTAATCTGAATTTAATAACTTGCTTTATGAAATACAATTTACTATTTCTCAAATTTTATTTATTAATATTAAATTCAATTGACAATGTCTGAAATGAAAATCACTAATCTGAATTTAATAATTTGTTTTCTGAAATACATATAACAATTCTAAAATACAAATGGTCTTCTCTGAAATCAACATGATTGTTTCTGAAATAAAAGTGGAAAAGGTGTAGAGCGATATGAATTTGAATTGTTAGTTAACAATCGAAAATTGTCTTGTGTGGATTAGCGTTATGCCTTAAGGTTTTACAAGACATGAAAAATGTATCATTCTTTATTTTAAATACAATATTTTCAAACATACGTTGAAACACATGTGTATATTTGTCTGATTCTTTAACTTTGGATTTATACGTTTAAACTTACCGCACAATCAAAGAAGTAACCATTCAATGTGGACAAAGGCACTGATGAGTTTGGTGAATATCGAGTTTTTATTTCCGTCGTTTTTTCGTAATTTATTTATTTATTTATTTACATGCTACATAACAGGCAATGCCCAATAACAATGCAGCAGTTCAAAAAACTATACAAAACATTGGAATGACAACAATAATTAAACTTAATTACTTATGAAAAATCCAAGTCCAGTCACACAATTTACCACAGTCCAACTTGTAGTTTGGCTCAACCAAAAACTGTCTCTTAATACTAACAAGATTCCATAATAATCATAAGGCTAATCACAATCCAACAGGAACAAATAAAATCTTTGAAAAATACAACAGAAACACTTCTAAAGTAAAGTAATGACTGTGTAATATTGGCTGGCTCAACCATCCGGAAATGGTTCACTAGCGGTTTAACCGCGTTATATGAATGAAAACTCCGATCAAACATTGTAATATCGTCTATCAACGATGGTTGTACGACAGAAAAGTGACCGCAATAGTAAATAAATTGCGTCCAATAACAGATAAGTTAATTACAGAAAAATCCTTGTAATATTGAATATTGACGATTGAGCCGCGACAAAACGCTGCGAGTAGCGATCGATTATCGTGGCGAGTATCGATATATCGATAGTGATGGGAGGCTCGGTGGAGCACTAATACTAGGCCTACACACTAATAATCGTTTATTAATCTGTGGCTATAGACACGTTGAGATGTACAGTTGTTCAGACCGTCGGGTTTGTGGGGTTTGACTGTCATTTTGTTGTGTGTCGTGACAAAACAAGGGAAAATATTTTTTTAGTTTGAATGATACACCATTGATATTTTAATTGTTATCTTAAAATGGTTATTTAGAAAACTTGATTATTTTACTTAAATTAATTACCATACTCCTCTGATGTGTTGGAGGCGGTTGAAGTAAGTCCTATGACAATGACAGTGATCGTGACGTTGTTAGTAACTCGCTGACATGCGCCGCTGTATTCCAGGAAGCGCCGTGGCGCGGGTAAAGCGCGGGGTGGGTGAGGTCATGGTATAGAGTACCCAGAACGACCGTGCTTTATCCGCAATTGCGTTACATTACGCACAGTATTGCGTAACCGCAAGTGCGTAACCGCATTGTGACATGTATGGGTTAAAACTTTAGTTATCCTAATCAACTGCAAATTAAGCCATGTTGCGATGATTTCACATTTGCTACTACAGTTCATAGCAATACAATTTGTATTAAATAAAAGTTTCATGTTCTAAAGCAAACCTTATTGTAAAGCAATTATAACGTTGGAAAATGTTGCACGTGAAAGTAAATCTAGAAAAAAGTTTTTTTTCTAATTGTTGCATTCCGCTTTTAGATACAATTTTAGGGACGAAACAATATTAAAACCTATATATGCTACTAATATACTAATCAACTTTTTAAATTATCATTGGAAAGCTGCACTGAAAAAATCAGAATAACAAGCATAAATGGTAAAAAAAAATTATAAAATGTCGTAGTTCTCATAAGTCGTACACACACCTTTAAAAATCTTAAAATGTCCCTCAAAGAAAGCAAACACTAAATTACTCTAAAGTTGTACTCATGGTTTGAGAAGATACTTCGTAGATGAAAATCCTTCGGAAAGTCAAGAAATTTTGAAAACAACTAATTGTATAGATAAAAATAGTTTGATTTGGTTTTGGGGTCAAAGTTATAATGCCAACTATTTAATAAATTAACTGTGAAACATTTCTTAGGTTAAGTTTTGTAGAACGAACATGATACTGTACCTTACAACTTTATCTTATACTCTAAAACAAGCTCCATTTGTCCGGGCAAAGTTTTTTTTCGCTCCAAGAATTTTTGATTTTTTGATTGAATATGGGGGTTTTGGCCACCAGAAATCGATTGGAGCTGGTCCCATAGCTGGGAAAAATCCGGTTTTCGCGCTAGAGCCCTTCAAAGTTTCCATGTTATCCTTATGGAGATTTTATTAGTGGAACAAAAATCAGCTGATAGTTTAAAACAATTATACCAAAGTGCAACACCTGTCGGCTTGGCGAGTGAGCGAAGCGAACGAGCTCGTCTTTAAAATGGAAGAGGACGAGTGAGCGGAGCGAACGAGCATTGTGTGAGAACAAAAGCAATAATTTTACCGAGCTTAAGCTCGGTCCCCCTGGTACTCTTAATAAAATAAAACGCTCTATAGTAATGAAAATATTATAATATGCTCTTTAGGAAAAGCTTATAGTTTGTCAACACCTTTTCTCACTCTGTGACTGAAGTAACACATTTATTTCCTCACTTATAAGGATCATAGATAGTGTGAGTGTGATGGGGCCTGTGATGTTATGCAGCGTTCGACCAGCGGGGTGCCCTCCTGCCCTGCCGATAATGACCTTGTTATCACTCAACTGACAACGGTCCGATAACGTCGGATGTGCTACCCGCTACATCACTAATCTCCACTAGCGACTTCTAGGAAACACTTGTGTTCCTCGTAGAAAAGTGATGGATGAATGGGTTTATCATGTTTGTTTAATGTGTTGTCGTTAGGTCTCAATGTAGTGCTGCGAACATGTCGGCGGTCTAGTTGGCCATCATTTGGTTATGCTTCCTTTGTTTTTCTATGAGGCAAATTGTAGAAAATTCATGAATGAAAAAGAAAATATCCTTGCTCACAAGGCACGAATATTACGGAAAACAAAAACATGTTAGCTCGACGGTTTTGTTATTTATAAGCCATGGGTTTTAGCTGTGCCATTTTATATTTCTGTTCAACTAAACATAACAATTCGTTCAAAATTCAGGTAAACTCAACTACGAGACTAACGTCAAACAGTGCCCAAATCGCGATACGAGGCGTCGTGGTGTCCTAAAGAGGAGGCTTTGCCCGGATTTGGGCAGCCAACCAATCGCCGCGCGCCAAATTTGGATTAGATCGTTCGCTGTTGTGTAAACACACGTCCACATCCGGTTGGCCCGGTCAACAGCTAGTTCCTTTCCATCCAACCAAATCTACCTTGGCAACTATAGCGCAGTGCCCCGGTAGTTTGGGAGTTAACATTAGATTCCTCCTAGAATCAGTGTGTTCAGTGAACTACAGATTTTAAAAAATGTATTTGTAGTTTAAATTTTACCATATCAACCGGTGTCCGGACAGTTGCGGACACGGACAATTGGGGACACGTCTTAAAAGCGGACAACTGCGGACACTAGGGATTAATGCTACCTGACAAGGGTTTGACAGGTCTCTCCAAATATTTCACTGCCGGACAATTGCGGACACGTTCATTTGGGAGAGTATAAACACGGCACAGCGAAACCGCCGTCACGGCGAAGTCGCCGTGATGTAGAGATGGGGCAGCTCACACGGCGCCGCGTCACGGCGGGAAAAAACCACGGCGAAACCGCCGTGTATTCTCTACTTTGAGTCATGGCAGTACAATTTTTCCTTTGAGTTTAAATGTTTTGCAATTAAAGTAATACATTATACTTTCACCTACAACCGGGTTATAGTTTGTTTTGTTTTAGTGGTTTTTACATATAATATAAAATCATTTTTGAAGACCATTTCGCATATCCAAAGAGTAGATCCAACAGTTGGGATTTGACACAACACTTTGAGTGTAACGAACGTGTACATAATAATTGTAAATACTTTAATGACAAAGCCTAATTAACAAATATTAGGAATTAGTAGTTATAAGGAATGACGAAGCCTACTTAAGCTGATTTTAAATACGCCAAAATGATTTTACCATTCTGACAGTCCAAAGCCTGTGTAAAGGGTGATGGAAATCAGTCTTAAAATCATATATCATGTATGTATCTGTTCTTTAGGTGGGAATCAGACTCTTTCCAGAACATGTGTCCGCAGTTGTCCGGCAGTGAAATATTTGTAGAGACCTGTCAAACCCTTGTCAGGTAGCATTAATCCCTAGTGTCCGCAGTTGTCCGCTTGTAAGACGTGTCCCCAATTGTCCGTGTCCGCAGTTGTCCGGTATTCTATCAACCCGTGACGTCACCAGCCCCGTCCAGTGTCTCGACCTTGAGCCCAGATGATCGGCGAGTAGTATTGTGCTCCCGCCACAGCAGGTGTGGGATCGTAACCAGGCAACAGTCGAAAATCAATACCCCCTCCCTCCTAGCCAGACGCGAGGCGGGGCCGACAACACAACACTCTGTCCGTCTGTCGGGCCTGCGACGCGACGCGGGGGTGCTGCAATTGGAGCTGATAGTGTGTCATCAGAATGATTTATTGTCTTGCTTTTTAGTACTCGCCGAACATCTCAAGATGAGTTTGTAGTAGTAAATGGTGTTTGTCAATCGCCAGGAATATATTCCTAAATTACAGTGTGTATAATTCTTAAACGTTTTTTTCAATGATTAAAATTTCTCTAAACAGTGATTTTTTCAGTTACAACTTCACCTTACTTTTTAGGTACTTAATAATGTTCAAACCCCATAGAAAAATATAGCAAATTACGTAAAATGGCATACCTATGATGTGTGATTTTTAGTTCGGTTTTAAATTTTTGGTGCAATCAAAAAGTTTTAGTAAAATGTAATGCCATCAAATCTTGTGAAATGTAGAATCAAAGACACAAAAGAAATTAATGAAAACTTAAATGTTTTAAGATAAACTTAACATAATTGTATATTTCATTACTAAATTTGCCTAGTTTCAAAAAACAGTTTTCGACTTGTAACCTAAGAACAATATTTGTCGTCTTAATTTAAAACGAACTATAAAAACAAAAAGGATTTTCAAAGTTTACCTAGGCAACCAATTTTGTTGATGCTATAAGAACAATCAAATAGTTGTCTGCTGCAGTTTTACTATATTGGCATCAGCACTGCGTTGGTGTAGCCTAATAATCAGCTGATAACTTTGACACCACCTGGTTGTTTTACACCCTAATGGAAAAAGAACTATCCCGCTCCCGCAATGGTTGTAGGCCTATAGAATATAGCAGTTTCCCACAGTATGACAAATCCGAATCTGTAAGGCAAGACCGCTGCTGCAAGACAGTAGCCTATGGTAGTAGCAGTAGAGCGGTAGCAGCTAGTCAGCTTCCCCTGCAGGCCAGACGTCGGAAGCAGATAAGAGTTATTTACGTCGCTTATCGCCTTATCACCGCTGACCCTTATGAGTTATCGTTGCACTTTGACTGACGGCTCGTACAACACAACACAACACAGCATAGCCCGGCTGTCGTGTACAGTGTGAGTGTACACTTGATGCCGCGGCGTTGAATCATGGGAGGCAGTAATACGGCGGCAGCGCCTTCCGGGCAGTCGGATAATATGAGGTCGGATGTGTAAGAGGGTTATGGTTCACCTTACTTCTTCTAAGCCATTAAACTGCTTTGAATTTTGTCTAGTTAAAAAAAAATCCATATGTAACGGAATTGACTTACTGCATGTTAATTCACTACTGTTATGTTTTATTACTGATTCCGCCGTCGTTTACACTGTTTTAGAGGACCTTGAGTCTAGGAGTTGTGCTTGTAATTTGCTCCAATCCGGAAAATACGGTAGTGCACTAAATCACGCCAAATCATACGTATAGATCGTTTAGGCCAGCTTACTTATTCTAAGCCATTAAACTCCTTTGAATTTTCTCTAACTAAACATAGAAACTTTCAATTTCACAAAATATATGTATCATAATTCCTTTACGTGACGGAATTGACAGGTTAATTCACTACTATTGTGTATTTTTTTTACTGATTCCGCCGTCGTTTACACTGTTTTAGAGGACCTTGAGTCTAGGGGTTCTGGGGTTGTGCTTGTAATTTGCTTCAATCCGAAAAGTAGTGCACGTAATCACGCCAAATCATAGCACGTAGTTCGTTTAGGCTATAAATCTACTTAGATGGTAGCTTTCTCCCCCCTTCCAAAAAAAAAAAAAAAAAAAATTAAATGCAAAACTTATTTATGGTCATTTGATTTTCGTAGTCAGGTGCTTTGTATGTTTTATCACTTTGTGTCGACTTGCCTTTTCAATCCTTTTAATATCTTATTTTGTTTCATTTTCTACAACCAAGTGAACCTGTAATAAATCACAGAACTTTTGTAAACATAAAAAGTCAAATCACTGTATCTTGTTACAAGATATTCTTAGGTTTGTTTAGGCAGCTATATGGACCACCTGCGTTGTTTTGTTCTTGGGAGATTCGAGCAAAAACTAAAACTTACGGCGATGCCAATTACATAAATATTTAAGCGTGGAGAAAATAATAAAGTAGGGTTTAAAAAGTGTCCATTCATTTCGTGGAAGCTTCGAACCTGTTGGGAAACGGCCCCGAACAAAACACTGGCGACAATGGTCGATGATTAGGCGACAATGAGCCTTAAATAGTTTCCCACACGTTCGGAAACGGTCGAATATCGCTTGCCACAGCGAAGGCGCTGAAGGCACGAGCTGGCAGCGAGGATGATTATATGTGTCGTCACCTGCTGCAGAGAGAAGAAGAAGAGACAGTTCCGGTCTCGGGAGAGGAAAGAAAACTGCCGTTTAATATTCAAGGATGGATGGCCCACCGCGCAGGCTGAGGAGAACTGCATGGCTGTGATTGAAACCCTGAAAGACCAAAACTTCCTTTCTTTTGAGTCGGAAAATTCCAGACTTTGTTGTGATTTTTTTTTTCCTTTTGTTCGTCACTTTATAAAATGTATTTATTGGTAAGGTATTTATAAGACTAACTTAACAGCTATTGCTAACAGTGTGTCTATAAAATTGCCACTGGCAAATTAATTATTAGATAAGAAAGAGAGTGCAGTATAACATTCAGAATATGGCAGTACATTTTATTGAAGTTCTTCCAAAATAGTCTAATGAGTAAAAATATTCATTAAGTTGACTGTGTAGACCTAATCTCGATGTTCAAGGGAGTCGGAAAGATTACATGAAAATACGAATATGTCGTGTTCGCCAACACTCTGCAAACTCATTGTTATATATTCAGCTTACTAAATAAATCATGACGCCATTAAGTAAATGAACACGTGCTGGACTAAAATGAATCATTGACGGAGTTTAAACATTGTTAGCAAATGGGAACATTTTCAGAACATATTTTGCACACGCCATGAACGGTCACCACGAGAACTGTGACCTGGGTAACATGTCACTTTTTCTAGTCGCTCATGAATGGGTGAACAGCGTGAACGGTCACCACGAGAACGGTGAGCTGGGCAACATGTTACTATGGAAGGCCATTTTTCCAGTCGCTCATGAATGGGTGATGAACAGCATGACCGGTCACCACGAGAACGGTAAGCTGGGTAACATGTTACTATGGAAGACCCTTTTTCCAGTCGCTCATGAATGGGTGATGAACAGCATGACCGGTCACCACGAGAATGGTTAGCTGGTTATCGAGTTACTAAGAACAACTCTTTTTTCAGATTTGAATGCATCGGGAACATGTTACTAAGAACGAATTTTCCCAGATTGGCAAGCAGCATGAACGGTATCCACGAGAACGGTGATCTTGGTAACGTGTTACTTAAAATGGCTCTTTTTTCAGATCGGCGTGCAGCATGAACGGGGTGAACGGCATGAACGGTCACCACGAGAACGGGGAGCTGGGTAATGGCGGCAAGGGGGTCTGGACCATCGGACTGATCAACTGCCAGTTCAAATACCTCACTGCCGAGACGTTCGGCTTCAAGGTCAGTAACAAATTATCTTTCAAGCTCTTCTCCTTGGTAGTCTACAAGTATAATTTAAAACTTCAAAATTCAATAAATATATAAGTTTGAAACTGTAAATTATATGTTGAATTAAAGGCTAAGAGTGAAAATCAACAGTTGAGGTGTGAATGTCTGCGGAGCCCAGTCAAAATAGGTTCGTGTCGGAAGTAATTCCGGAGGAGCTGAATTTTTCACAGTTGATAGACTATGATAAGGTGTGCATTTTCCCAAAAGTCCCGAAAAATCCCCCTTGAGCTTTCCGCCCTACGCCCCTTTAAAGTTAAAGCTGCAGTATGTTAGGAAATCAACTACAGTTTCGTAAGGAAAAAAGCAATCGAAGTGGGGTTGCTTTTATTTTGTTCCCAATAAAATTTGCTACAGAAAATGTCATTGCCACTTATAGCAAAAACCTTAATTTTTTGCGACAAAATTGATACAAACGTAAAAAATTGATTTTTTTATTTTCATAAGTTAAAAACTTTCACTTACAGCTCCTTTGTTTGAAGTTTATATGTAAAACCATAAATCTAAAGTTTGAAGGGAATGATTTTAGCTTTACAATGATATATAATATCACTGTTTTCGGTTTGAGAATAACGAGCAATATTGTATTTTATTTTATGGTGACATTAAAAAAAGGCTCTGATCTTGGGCCATTTCAGTACAGAAATTATTGAATTTTAATGTCTTCCCCTCTTATTTTTTCTAAAAGGAATGACTTAGAGGAATGGAACTTCATACACTCATATTTGGCTATTAGTTCTTCATTTTGAGATACAATGTAATTTTTTATCCCCGATGGGGGACGGCCCACTAGGAGTCACAAGAAAATCCTAAATGTAAGCACAGGGTAATATGTACCTCATATTAAAGGTCTCACTTAACAGAACACAATGCCGCAAACCTGACGTCAATCGGACAACCGAGCCGGAAATCCCAGGCGTTTTAACTTTTCATTAAAATCTTTTATAACAACTTCTAAATTCAAAAACTTCCATTGCCTGTTACTTCTGTCTCGGTTGTCCGATTGACGTCGAGTTTGTGGCATTGTGTTCTGTTAAGTGAGACCTTTAATATGAGGTACATATTACCCTATGCTTACATTTAGGATTTTCTTGTGACTCCTAGTGGGCCGTCCCCCATTGGGGCTAAAAAATCACATTGTATCTCAAAATGAAGTACTAATGGCCAAATATGGATGTATGAAGTTCCATTCTTCTAAGTCATTCCTTTTAGAAAAAATTAGAGGGGAAAGCATTAAAATCCAATAATGTCTGTACTGAAATGGCCCAAGATCAGAGCCTTTTTTCACTGTCACCATAAAATAAAATACAATATTGCTCGTTATCCTTAAACCGAACACAGTGATATTATATATCATTGTAAAGCTAAAATTATTTTCTACAATCTTTATATTTACTATTTTACATATAAACTTCAAACAAAGGAGCTGTGAGGGAAGGTTTTAACTGATGAAAAGAAAAAAAAAAAACAGTTTTTTACGTTTGTATAAATTTTGCCGCAAAACCTTAAGGTTTTTGTTATAAGTGGTAATGAGATTTTCTGTAGTAAATTTTATTGGGAACAAAATAAAAGCAACCCCACTTCGATTGCTTTTTTCCTTACGAAACTGTAGTTGATTTCCTAACATACTGCAGCTTTAACTTTAAAGGGGCGTAGGGCGGAAAGCTCAAGAGGGATTTTTCGGAACTTTTGGGAAAATGCACACCTTATCATAGTCTACCAACTGTAAAATATTCAGCTCCTCCGGAATTACTTCCGACACGAACCTATTTTGACTGGGCTAATAGTGCAAATTGATAGTAGTTGATTGGGAGATTGGATCTCTACTGTGTTTTGTTCAATCAGTAAAAATAGTAGTGGGGTAGGTTATAATGCATGAACCGTCATAAAATCACTAGTTTTCTCATAGTTAGAAGATTGAAATTGTTAAGAAGGCAACATAATGCATAAAATATTTACTTCTTCTAGAAGCAAAGTGAATATTTGGTATTTTAACAATTAGATAAAGCTGTAATTCATTTGTTCACTATTCGTTCATTGTACCTCAAACGATTCGAGTGATTTACATTTCGTACCTACAAATAGATTCGTTCATACGTCACAGAGTGTATCAATTTATGATTTTCAATAGGCCTGTAATAAAACCACAGAAAAAAAACCAAACCAATGAAAACATAATTTTTTAACTGTTTCCCATTAGAACTAGCTTATGACGTGTAATGCTAATTGTTAATTTTTACATCTATTACAATGAAAACCCCAAAGTAGGCTATATATTTCTAAGGTACTAAATAAGCCTGACTGTGTATTTAAAATGGAACATTAATTTTGTAGACAACAACATTTATAACGATATTTGCAAGAAGACAAACTACGAGTTTATTTTTAATTTACAAAAACCATTGGCCTTGAACTATGACTCATTATCTATATAATAAGTCCCGATTAGTCCTCATTAGTTATTTTGTTGATTTTTATTTACTGTAATTTAAAAGGCTTTAAAGTAAACTGGAATTTGTTTTTATTTTAAATCCTGTTAATTTTTGAGAGCAGTAATGCAATTATTTTTTGTCAGACTTTTGATCAAAACTCCCGTTTGGGGTCGGTCATTGTGAGTATTTTTAATTTGTGTGAAATTTTCTTTATATTTATCTTTTTACTATTTTTCCGTCCTCTTTTAATGTCCTGTTATTTTGTAATAACCAATTTATTTCTAGTTATATATAACATTTTTACATTCAAATAGTTTTATTTTAAGTCTTTTGGTATTTTTTATTCTTTGTTAAAAAAATTAACCAACACTAAAGATTTTTTTTGTTTATTATCAATATTTTAAAGATTACAAATTATTATGAATGCTTGCCTTCTAACCGCACTTTTGTCCTCGTCCATTTTTGAATGCGTTTATGTGAATTCGTTCAGTCTTTGCTAAATTTCTGCCATTTTCATTTATATTTTCTATTTTTCTTTAAAAACGGCTGAGAAACGTGCTTGTGATTTATTAAAATTTGACTTCAGATATTCAGAAAGCGTAGATGGCTTGAAACCTGCATACTATGCTATAATATATTATTTAGGCTACTAAGATATTTAGGATTCTAAAGGTCATCTCAAAATACATTACATGAGTATAGTTTTAAACAGTCCGTTTTATGGATTAATGTTGTAGTTCCAGACAATTTAGTTTTGTTATAAAATCATTTTAATACAAATTTACTGATTAAACAACCAATAACGTTAATTTTGGTTTTGTACATTTTATGAGGAATGGCCTAACCTTTTTTCAAACTCTTGCAACCGCTATATCAGTGATAGTTTTTTTTCACTAATAGTAAAAAATATAATCAAGTAAAAATTATTGAGTTTTTGATGTATATCATGGTATATGTATGTCCATTAAATCTTTGCACAATGAAAGAAAAGTACCTATTTCCCCTGATTTTACTCTATTTGATAGAAACTTTGGCTACTCGAAGCGAGCACCAACTTGTCAAAGTTCATCTCCTCTACATTGTACCTCTGTGTGTGCCCCATTGCAGATCAACGCGAACGGCGCGTCGCTCAAGAAGAAGCAAGTGTGGACACTGGAGCCGGCGGGGGGCGAGCCCAACGCCATCTACCTGCGCTCCCACCTGGGCAAGTACCTGGCGGTGGACACGTTTGGCAACGTGACGTGCGAGAGCGAGGAGAAGGAAGCGGGCTGTCGGTTCCTCATCAACGTGCCGGAGCCGGGCCGGTGGGCGCTCAAGAACTGCGTCAGGGGCTACTACCTGGGTGCATCGAGTGATAAGCTCATCTGCACAGCGAAGGCGCCGGGCAGTCCGGAGCTGTGGCTCGTCCACCTGGCCGCCAGGCCGCAGGTAACACACCATTACCAACTGATCGACTTGGCCATTTGATCGACAGACCATTTGATCGACATTACATATGTCGATCAAATGGTTTGGCGATCAAATGGTCTAGTCGATCAAGTGGTTTACCTTCCCTTTATCGGTTATTTTTAATGGCTGAAAGTAACGATATTATCTTACACACAAGTGTGATTGGCAGAAATAGGAAATGTTACATGTGAACGACTTAAACCTTCACCTGATTTTAGTCACTATAGGGCAAGTCAAAATATGAACAAATTAATCTTCAATTGAAAAAAATGAAAATATGACGCACAAAAAAAGGTACATAAATTCAAACTGAAACGAATCCAGTATCCTTAATTTAAATATTTTGAAAACATTTTAAAGTTATTTGTTATTCCACGTGAGTATTGATTTGAAAAGATTGCTTGGCCCTTAAAACATCCGAAAGGGCTAGCCTATATTTTAGCATGCCTATTAAATGGAAACATTCGTTTTTGTTTACTCAAGGCTTATCTTAGTTTCGCTTTTTATAATTACTCAACAAGTTAATAAGTTTCCCATTAACTTTCCTGACTTATTTTCGTGTTATTTTGCAAAATCAGTCAGCAGCTATTTATTATTTCAATTTTTTCAGATAATTATCTCTGTTTATTCTTCTTGATTTTCACTCTTAAAAATAATGCATAAATCAATGATGTTTCTAGGTAAGTAATTTAATTTACTTACAAAAAATAAAATTGTAGGGCTCTGAGTAAAAAATGTTTATTTGATAATATTCCTCTTTGGCTAACAAAGTCTTTCCCTTAAGACGATTTCGTTAGTTGATAAAGTATAAGGGTTACTAGGGAGTCTGGAAACACCCAGTGCGCAGCCTATTGATGAGTGACTCAACTACTGCAGGCTGTCACATGAGACATGAGAGCTAATGCCACTCATCAGAATAATCGTTTGCAAGTTTGATAAAATATCTTTCACGTGACTGGGATAAACTTGAAACTTCATGAGAGTTCAGGAGTGTTTTATTGAGTTGTTCTTGTAAAACAAGGCAATTTTTACAAGTATTATGATCAAAAATATTACTTGAAATACAAATGTTAATTAAAATTTCATATAGCACACCTTTTATTATATAAGTCATTTTAAAATCCTTTTATTTTAAAATAAAACAATTTTAATGATTTAGGATTAATCTTTTACAAATCCAAAATAAATAATAATTAATTTAAGGTATTGTTTGGCAGATTAAAAAAAATAGTTTGAGATTGTAATCTATCGTTTAAAAATTGTTCTTTGTTTTACTAATTAAATCCTTAATCTTTTGAACATATAAGTTAATAATTATCTCTTAATGTATATTACCCTTGTTGAACAAATAAAAATATAATAGGCGTTCTAGTAAAACAAGTTTAGTGGTGAATGCAGGTTGAATAAATATTTTAATATTGAAATCATAAATAGGCAATAAAAAGTGAAAAAAAATAGAGGTCAATTTTAATATCCAACAGGCTTACTGTATCTACTGGATGATTTTTTAAAACATGAAATATATTTTTTAATAACAAAATAGATGTTGGCCACTCCAGTAAGTGAGGATAAGTAAACAGCTGATGAAGGTAAATAAACAGCTGTATGTTAGTGCTGCAACAGCTGTTCAAGTCGTGCAGGCAGGTGGACAAATATAAACAGAGTAAGTTGTGGGGCCAGGGATGCTTTCACACTTGAATAATCTTGTTGATAGTTCCTGACTCAGAGAGAAATTTATTGAAACCCACATGTAAAAGGTCAGGCCAAAGAGACTGAGTGTTTTCATTGGTGAAACTGCTGAATCAGTTATTTGTGTGCAAAAAATATATATTTTTTAAATAATTTATTGTAATACTAGATAAAATTTAGAAAATTTAAAACAAATTAAATTCATTTCTAATTTAGTTTGTAAACAATACTGCCATCTTTGATTTAGTTTTAAATATAAAATAAAGGTAATATAACCCTAAGAATATTTGTTAAAAATTTATTTTACATAGACAGTAAGGTAATTAAAAAATAAATAATAACTATATGTTTTTAATTAATTTGATCCTTTATTATCAATTTCAAAAGTTTTTCAAACAAAAAGTAAGTTAAAGTTGAATGTTTTTGATTGAATCAATTCAGCACACCATGTTTGATAAAATGTATAATTAAATTATTATAACTCTATGCTGTTGTCTTGAAGAAGTTTGTAATTTTTCAAAATTATTTGTGTATGAAAACTAATATTTCTGCAAGCTTGATTTGAAAATAAAGTTCTATTTTTTTAATATCACAAATTTTCTGTAGGCGAATCTTCGCTCAGTCGGCCGCAAGAGTTTCGCTCACCTATCAGGGAACCTGGATGAGATCCACGTGGACGCCAACATCCCCTGGAGGAGGACACTCTGTTCACACTGGACTCTGTTGCAGGTGAACCTGCGCTCGGTCAGCCGCAAGAGGTTCGCTCACCTATCAGAGAACCTGGATGAGATCCACGTGGACGCCAACATCCCCTGGGGGGAGGACACTCTGTTCACACTGGACTCTGTTGCAGGTGAACCTGCGCTTGGTCGGCCGCAAAAGGTTCGCTCACCTATCAGAGAACCTGGATGAGATCCACGTGGACGCCAACATCCCCTGGGGGGAGGACACTCTGTTCATCCTGGACTCTGTTGCAGGTGAACCTGCGCTCGGTCGGCCGCAAGAGGTTCGCTCACCTGTCAGAGAACCTGGATGAGATCCACGTCGACGCCAACATCCCCTGGGGGGAGGACACTCTGTTTACCCTGGACTCTGTTGCAGGTGAACCTGCGCTCGGTCGGCCGCAAGAGATTCGCTCATCTATCAGAGAACCTGGATGAGATCCACGTGGACGCCAACATCCCCTGGGGGGAGGACACTCTGTTCACACTGGACTCTGTTGCAGGTGAACCTGCGCTCGGTCGGCCGCAAGAGGTTCGCTCACCTGTCAGAGAACCTGGATGAGATCCACGTGGACACCAACATCCCCTGGGGGGAGGACACTCTGTCCACACTGGACTCTGTTGCAGGTGAACCTGCGCTCGGTCGGCCGCAAGAGGTTCGCTCACCTGTCAGAGAACCTGGATGAGATCCACGTGGACGCCAACATCCCCTGGGGGGAGGACACTCTGTTCACACTGGACTCTGTTGCAGGTGAACCTGCGCTCGGTCGGCCGCAAGAGGTTCGCTCACCTGTCAGAGAACCTGGATGAGATCCACGTGGACGCCAACATCCCCTGGGGGGAGGACACTCTGTTCACACTTGAGTTCCGGGTGGACGACGGCGGCAAGTACGCCCTTCACACCTGCAACAACAAATACCTCTCCAGGTAAATGCTTGCATGGTGGCAGGTAGTGAGTAAATATCAATTCTAGTTTTACTGAAAATGTGTGAATAAATTTTATTGTTAGCTCATATTTCAGCTGTTAGTTTCAATTACAAGGTTTGACCACTGGGTTATGCATCAGCCAATTCCTACATCACTGTAGCAGTTTCATTCCTGATACTAAGTTGGAAGTATCTAAAGTATAATGTGACAATTTCCAAACTAGCTGTACAATTTAATTGTTAAATAACTTCTTGATTAGCATTATACGTGCTGGTACTGATATTCAGGTTGAAATAATAAACATAAATAAATTTAATTGTTGTTAAAGTTTTGCCTTTAGTTCCCAACAAAGAGATTATGACAATTTACGAATCGGTCACAAAATTTTGAAAACTGCTTTGAATTGATTTGTGGGTGGTACAGTAAAGCCTCTAGTTCCCAAAAGACAGAAAATGATTTGGAATCATAAAAAAAACGTGATAATTATAAATTGAATGTGAAATGTTAAACAAATGGCTTTAAAGGATGTCGTTCTAGAGTTTTTCCTCTGGATCCCAAAAGGCAAAAATAAATATAAGAGAAAGCAAAAATTTACTAATTTGTAATAAAATATTGATCAGAGAAATGGTACTGATTTGGAAGCGATAGTATATTGCAGTGCTATGAAGTATATGATATGTCTAGAAAATGGACAATCGCAATGTTTTGGAGATGTGAGCATTTATCATCAACTCTGTCTACCCATGATTATAAACTAGTAGCCTGAAAAGCATCCTTAAAATTTTCTGTTGTAGGTTTAAGAGTCTTCACCCCTGGGCCAGTAGCCCAATGTTGCCCAGTCTGCAATGTTAACCATACTGCTTTTAATGCAAAACATGGTATTTTATTCCCCTGTTTCGGATGCCGTTTTTCAACCGATTTTCTTTAAACGTGGTAGGTGTTTAGTTGAATAGTTATATTAGGTCCCTCATACCTCAAAATTTTGAAAATTTAACAAATATTACTCTTTGTAATGTCGCAAAGTAACTCGATTTTCCTTAGTAATATTTCAAAATTTTGTAAAATTTTTGAAATTTTGAGGTGTGAGGGACTTAATATAACTATTCAACTAAACACTTACCAAGTTTAAAGAAAATCTGTTGAAAAACGGCGTCCGAAACAGGGGAATCAAATACCATGTTTTGCATTAAAAGCCGTATAGTTAACATAGCCGACTGCGCAACAATGGGCTACTGGCCCAGGGGTGAAGATGACTCTTAAACGTATTGCACCTACCGCCAAAGGCCTGTTTCACATATACCCGGTTGTCGTGTGCCGGCAGTCGTTTAACCGGCTGTTGGGCGAAGCAACATATGGGGCCGTTCATATTTGCACGACATTTGCCCGACTAGTGTCGTGGTCGGTTAATCACTACCCGGCTGCCGTGATCTAGTCGAGGGATGCCGGGCGCCCCCTCAGCAAAGGCCGGCTGCCGTTGTCGGGTAAACGGCGCGGGCTTCAGTAGTGGCGGTAGCGGTCAATGTGACTCTTCACATACAACCGGCACCTGTCGTCTGTCGTCCGCATACGATTTGTTGACTTTTGGTTTGGAAGTGCCCAAACTTGTAATTATAACGGAAGTAGACCTTGAAATCCTATACTATAATACGAGGAATGTCTGAAGGGATGTGTGTTCCACGATCTCAAAATCTAGCTGTGGGATTTTGCTTAAACTTTGCATTTAAGAGTGTTTTGGCCCAAAAACAAGTTTAGAAACAGTCTGAACCCCAGGAAAAATCAAATTTTGTCTCAAATTAAGTTTAAAAATCGTAATTTTTAACATTGTTCTTATGGGTTGCTATTTTGGTTACGAAATAACAACTAAAAGTAAACAAAATGAAGGAACAATAATTTGTTGCAGTTTTTAACAGCTGTTAAATGTTAAGTTTGGTTATTAGCTTCATTACCATGAAACATAGCAAAAGTGAATTAAAACCAACGAGCAAGGCTCGGTTAACCTGGTACTACTAATTAGTTTAGTACAAGAGCATCCAGTCTTATGGGACAAGACATCATTCGAAAGTAATTAAGAATTTTTCACTGCCGTTTCTTAGGTCATCAAAAAGAATATAAAAAGCCCCAACTTCGTTTCTTCTCGCGAAGGGTGTACCCAGTACACTCGATTCTTCCTTCTTCTTTGTTTCAACCATCCATACAAAAGTAACATTGTAATTAATTGCTAATTCACGATCAATTGTAACACCCTGCTGGAGTGCCGGTGTCGGCGTAATGTGAACAGTGCACCCGTGCAGATGTCGGCCAGAAATGGGGTTAACGGCATGTCGGGTAGATGTCGGGTATATGTGAAACGAGCCAAAGACTGACTGCAGTGGTGTGTCGCGCAGGGAAGGCAAGCTGGTTGATGACTGCACGCCCAGCTGCCTCTACTCGGCCGAGTACCACAGTGGACAGCTCGCGCTGCGCGACGTCGGCGGTGCCTACCTCTCACCCATCGGCAGCAAGGCGGTGCTCAAGTCCCGATCCAACTCCGTCACCAAGGATGAGCTGTTCACACTCGAGGACTCGCTCCCACAGGCCAGCTTCGTGGCGGCGCTCAATTCCCGATACGTGTCCGTCAAACAAGGTCAGTAGCACGTCTCATAACACCAGGTGGAGGGTTAAGTTGCCTTAGTTTAGCTCTGCTATTCCGCACAAATTAGTGCCGAAAAATGTTTAGATTAGCGAGAAATTCGGGATAGGTGAAGTTCATAAATTATGCAAAGTAGAGAAGTGTTTCAATATCCTGAACTCCATTATTTTGAAACCCAAAAATTCTCTGTCCCAAACATGTACTTTGTTTATTAATTTTATTATTTTCTCAGTAAAGGAGGAAACGATGATTGATTGTTAACATTACACACAATTTACTGTCATTGACCTCAATTTTTTCAATAGTGTCGGCACTTTTTTGTTGCTCAATCCTTATTGACAAGCTTTATTTTCTTACATTGTTTGATTGTCATTTTAACACAATTTTTTACTAGCTATTGTTTCCCGGTGGTTTAATTTTGTTTATATCCACTATCATAGACCTTAAGTGAGTAAACAGCGTTAGTAGTAGTGCTCTTCACAAATTATGCCCATTACGAAAACCTAGCTAAACATACAAGGGATCCTGTCTTTCCCATCCCAATCAGTTAAATAACACTACTCTTCTGTATTGACTTATTCAAGTTATAAATTAGTACCAGGGGAACCGAGCTTAAGCTCGGTAAAATTATTACTTTCTTTCTCACACAAAGCTCGTTTGCTCCGCTCACTCGCCCTATTCCTTTTTAAGAAGAGTTCGTTCGCTTCGCTCACCCGCCAGGCCGAAGGGTGCTGCACTTTGATATAATTTTCTTAAACTACAGATTAAAGATGTAACACATTGGTTTATCAGTTATCAGCTGATTTTTGTTCAATTTAAAAATCTCCATAAGGATAACATGGAAACTTTAATGAGCTCTAGCGCGAAAACCGGATTTTTCCCAGCTATGGGACCAACTCCAATCGATTTCTGGTGGTCAAAACCCCCATATTCAATCATAAAATCAAAAATCCTTGGAGCGAAAAAAAAACTTTGCCCGGACAAATGGAGCTTGTTTTAGAGTTTAAGATAAGATAAGTAATTTAGCATTTTGTTCAAAAGCATAACATATTCTTTTTAGCGAATTTCCCTATAGGGAATACGCTATTACGGTAGTAGCCATGGTAAGACCTAAGCCCGGGACCACTTTACTTTTTCATTTTGAGGTCCCCAGAAGCTAAAAACACCATTCGTTCATTTTCATATATATGTATATATATATATATCTATATATCTATCTATCTATCTATCTATGTGTCCGTGGTACTGATAACTTTTGAAGGTGACCTCCGATTTTGATGAAATTTGGTATGGAGGTGTAAGACCAGATCTATTTTCATGAGTTCGCGAACCAGCATTCTCGGGTTATGGGAACGGGGGTTTATGGGGTTTCAAAGGGGTCAAAAATGGGTTTTTGGCATTTTTGGACCTTAATTTTAAAAATTCATTAATTTTAACTGAAACCATTTAAAAGAGCTTAAAAAAACAAACAATTTGGTATTTTGAATTTTTATCATAGCATAACTGGTTACGGGGCAAATCAAAAAATGTGTTTTCCATGTTATTCTTATGGGAAATCAAGAAAACCCTATATCTTGCTTATTTATTAACATAACCTAATCAAATTTGGTATGTACATTATCTATATAAGGTTTAACTTATACTTGCTTACAAAACCCATATGGCGGCAAACCTACATACTCACCCCCATGGGGTTTATGGGGAAAATAAAAAACTGCCAGAGTTTGATACAATTTTGTGTTTACATTCACCAATTATTGATTACCTTAGATTTTCTAACAACACCCAATGGCAGCAAACCTACATACTCGATCCTATGGTGTTTTTATGGGGAAAGTAAATAATCTTAAATTCCATTGGAAATTCGCTGAGTACGCAGGTCTGCTGCGACGGGGGTATTACTTTCTTCCCCTATACCTTAGTATATGAAGAAAGTATTGCTTTCTTCAAAATTTTTTAATATGAGTTGCTAGATTTATCCATTTTGGTGCCCCCTGCATCCAAAAATATCGGGTTTCGGAGTGATGTATGTTTACGTGTGTGTGGATGTTAGCAGAGCTAGAGAAGGCCATCAACAATGTTCCAGGCGTTTTTACCCCAAAAACACTCAAAAAACATTTAAAAAAACGGCTCTAAAGATATTGATAAACATTTTTTATTGATAAACTAGTAAAAATTATAGATGAAGTATAAGAATTTACAATTAAAAATAATAAAAAATTTATGGAAACAATTTATGAGGTAGAACACATAAAAAATTTGACAAGATTTTTACATAAGAATTCTAAATTGTTGTTATTTTTAGCTATATGTAGCCTATGCAATTTTCATATTGTCAATGGCTTGAATAAATAAATAAATTTTTTGTTTTATTAACAAGCCAAATAAAATGACACCATCCGTATACCCGAGAAAACTTCAGAATTTAAATTGTTGCTCAATTTATGACAACAATTATTTGGAGGTTTTGTGGAATACAGCAATAGGGATTTAAATAGTGGAAATATTATAGAATCAACAAGTAGAGTACAATATGGTTTTTTTTCTGTGAAATAACACAGGCTACCTAAATGTAGTGTATCTCACATCCCTAAGAAAGAAATTGAAATTTTGTTGTTGTCCTTTTTGATAAGCTATATATTAGCCACTTCACAAAGGCCACAGCTTATCCCTCAAAAAGACCTCATAAAAATCCAATTTTTGCAAACTTAAAAATGTTATGATATGGAATTTATTTTTGTTTCAAATATATAACTTTATATAATAATGATTAAGTGGTTTTGTAGTTGCACTAAAGAGATCTCAGTAAGGGGCCAAATTTTCTCCCATGGGATCCACATAATTCATGATGGAATGTGCAACAAGTGTGGATGCAAGGATTTTTTTATTCTTGAATTTTTTCTCATTTTGCTAACAACCAATTTGTTAGGCCCTAGAAGGGATTTAGTGAGTTAGAGTACACCAGGTATCATAGACCAACCGTACTCCCCTTTTTAAATTTACAAAATATTTTTTTTATAAAAACCAATTGTGCCATTATACATAAATGTTACGCTCTATCGATTGATAGTGTTTCCTCCATAAAATTTACAATGGCAGAAATTATTAAAACTTCATGGAAAACTAAAACAAATTAATTAGATATTTGGTATTTAAGTGAGATGATGATCCTCATCATTTGATGCAGATCAAATGTTAAATGATGATGATGATATTTAAAATAAATTTTGATTCAATATTTTACGATAGAATATCATTTAAAATGAGGTTCTAAGATATTTTCATGGTTGGACAGTTCTGTTTAATAAAAAATGTTCAGAAATAAGGGATGTGAATTTTTTCCTTTATTCTTATGTAAAAAACTAAATTTCAACCGTCATTATCTCATAAATTGTTAGGACTAGGGGAAGGGCGTGAAAATTAAATTGTAAAGGTTTCTTAAAATTTGTAGAATCCAAAAATGTCATAAAAAGTGATGCTTATATCTAAAATTAGCGAGTTCCACTGTGGAAAGATGACTTCTGGTACACCATGTACATTGAAATCACTGTCAGTCGATAAAGCGTAACCGGTTTACCTATAATGGCACAATTGGTTTTTGTTACAATTAATTTTGTAAATTTCACAAAGGGTGTACTGGTGGTCTGGGACACCTGAACACCCAGTGTGGAGCGTTGGGTCCCCAAAGTAATCTTGAGTGTAAACAATGGCAGCGTTGATAATTATTAATGAGCGTCATCAGGGCCATGAGAGCCCAGTGGAAGGTAATGGCTGGAAAGCCAAGGTTCGGTGCAAGAACTGGCATCAGGGCAGAAAGCATGGCCGGGAGACATGCAATGAAACATCAGTGCAATCTTTATTCCACTTTTCTCTTCTTAATTGTGTTTTAAAAATATTTTTATTAGACACAACAAACGGTTCAACTACTTATTTTGTAACTGTATCATCTACAACATTACATCTTATGAATCCCCCCTGTATTTTTTTTATAGCCTACTTGTAGCAATAACTAAGATCAAGATGTATACTGAGCTTAAATTAAATTCATTAAAATACTGTAACAAAAAAAAAGAAAAAATACCCCCGTCGCAGCAGACCTGCGTACTCAGCGAATTTCCAATGGAATTTAAGATTATTTACTTTCCCCATAAAAACACCATAGGATCGAGTATGTAGGTTTGCTGCCATTGGGTGTTGTTAGAAAATCTAAGGTAATCAATAATTGGTGAATGTAAACACAAAATTGTATCAAACTCTGGCAGTTTTTTATTTTCCCCATAAACCCCATGGGGGTGAGTATGTAGGTTTGCCGCCATATGGGTTTTGTAAGCAAGTATAAGTTAAACCTTATATAGATAATGTACATACCAAATTTGATTAGGTTATGTTAATAAATAAGCAAGATATAGGGTTTTCTTGATTTCCCATAAGAATAACATGGAAAACACATTTTTTGATTTGCCCCGTAACCAGTTATGCTATGATAAAAATTCAAAATACCAAATTGTTTGTTTTTTTAAGCTCTTTTAAATGGTTTCAGTTAAAATTAATGAATTTTTAAAATTAAGGTCCAAAAATGCCAAAAACCCATTTTTGACCCCTTTGAAACCCCATAAACCCCCGTTCCCATAACCCGAGAATGCTGGTTCGCGAACTCATGAAAATAGATCTGGTCTTACACCTCCATACCAAATTTCATCAAAATCGGAGGTCACCTTCAAAAGTTATCAGTACCACGGACACATAGATAGATAGATAGATAGATATATAGATATATATATATATACATATATATGAAAATGAACGAATGGTGTTTTTAGCTTCTGGGGACCTCAAAATGAAAAAGTAAAGTGGTCCCGGGCTTAGGTCTTACCATGGCTACTACCGTAATAGCGTATTCCCTATAGGGAAATTCGCTAAAACTAATAAAAATAACAATTCATTAAACAATTTATTAAATTTTAATAAATAAACAAATTATTTACTCATTTAACTGATTAATTGATCAGTTAAGTTAATTTATTAAGTATTATTTATGTGTGATAGACACAAAGTAATTAGAAAACCCTTTAACACAAAAATCATGTCAAATATCAATATTTGCAATAACAGATGCAGTAAACACAACATTGTGGTTGGTTGTGACTTACATTCAACCAGCACGCTGTAACTTGTTGTGCTTTTAATTTCAAGAAATTTAAGAAAGTGTTAACACCAATTTAATTTTATGCAATGTACAGTTCTCCTTTGACTATTATGTACTAAATAATTTATTTATTTTTTATTTTTTGGGGAAACCCAGATTTAGGTTAAATAAGCAAATGTAGTTCCTAAACCATTTTTTTTATATAGCACCATGCTATGTACTGTTAGATACAGAAATTTAGAGATGTTGTACACCTTTTTATGTCTCTAAGGTTTTTTTCTCTAAATTTGTGTGTTTCCACGCCGGTGGCATTTTTTACGTTCTTAAGGGAAACGGTCCAAACCCTACACTTGTTACTACCTAACTTCGACCATTAGTTAGATAACATCATTAATTAATATAGAACAGTGGCAAATGGCAACTGGTTCCGAAATTGAACCTTTAAAAAGCTATTAGCTTTTCTCAGGATCGAATTGGCACTCGGCTACCCCAGTCAGTTTGCCATTGGTTATAGCTTTTGTTTGATGAATAATTATATGTTTGATGAAATAAACGCAAAAATATGTTTAAAAAAGTATAGGGTATTATTGGGGTGCTGATTCTTTGACTTTATGTAAATTTGGAGTAAAAATTAATTGGACTAAATCCTCTATTTGTGAAAGATCATGTGAATTACATCGTGTAACAACTAACTATGAAGAATTAGACGGTATTGGCACGTGTACCGTACTTTCAAGCCTGACCAGGTAGAAGGGAGGCTGCCGCGAGGGGAGCTCGACCATCACATGTCTCTTCTGTATCCACATGGATAACCAAAGAGAAAACGACACCGATTTGCGACGGTAAGCCTATTCCGGAGTTAGATTGTCCCTGGCGGGCGAAGGAATGTCTTGCTAGTATGGTAACGGTGATTTTAGCAAAAATATCGCAACCGAATAGTAACGCAGAATCGGCCTACACCCACAACAAAATCGAATGACGACTGGGCCCGATCACCTTCCAACCGAGCATTCGATATTCCGATAGATCTAACGACGGTCGACATCGTCGCCATGCAGGAGGCGTGCTATCAGTAAATCCGACCACAGGACGTCTCATTGTCAGCATGTCAGCGAACATTGTTAACAACCAGGTGCAACTGGTGTCGCAGAGAACGGCAATCGGGAATCAAACACATCTTCAATGCACAACATAAATAGTTTGGGTCAGGCCTATTTCTTATTATGTTCTTGTGATTACTTCATATACAGTAGACTCCCTCTTAACCGGCCACCTCGGGACCAGGCCGTAGCCGGATAATGAATTGGCCGGTTAAACCGATGTTCATTTGAGAACGGCAATCCACAATTTTATATGGCCTAAATATTATTATTACTTGAAAAACAACCTTAAATACATTACTGTATATGATTTATAGCTAACATCCACCACCCATGAAATCCACAACAAACCTACACTAATAATAAATAATTTGTTTCTTTATTGTGGTCTACTGGATAGTAGGTCCAAACGCATTGACTTCCGGTGGCAGTCACTTCCGTCCAGGACGTTACAGTTTAATTGGTTTGAGAACGTCAATATGAAATAAAGTTGTATTGAATGAGACATTAGATAAGAAAACTACGTTTCCGGCGAAAGGCGGCCGGTTAAAGCGATGTTGAGATAAGAAATGGCCGGTTAAAAAGATGTTATTTTGTGTGAAGGTAGGCCGGTTAAAGCGGAGACCGGTTAAAAGGTGGCCGGTTAAGAGGGAGTCTACTGTATAGTCCATTGAAGTTCTTTTAGAATATTCCGCGTTAAGTCTGATACCGCACCCTCCCGTACAGTAATTTGTTCGGCAAAAATTACAGAAATATTATACATCCACCGGCCGCATATCCACACCCTACTTCCTGCCGCCAGACCGCAGTTCTGCCACTTCCGGTTGTGTTGTTCCGGTTCAGGGCTCCCCCCCCCCCTACCGCACAAGTACCGCTTTAATGAGTCCATTCTTCCACGATGTAAAGCAATTAGGGATATCCAGTTCCTATGTGGTGCACTTCGCGGTATTTTCTCATTCGTCTATATCCTATTCTAAAGTGCTACATTTGCTGAAGTAAATTAGCACAAAATGATACTCATCATGAATAGTACACATTTAAGACTTCTAATGAAAAGTGAGTAAAGATCAAGTGGAATTATTGGTAGACGTAATTCGAATGCACTTCTTATATAATTGGTTCAGCCCCTACCCTTAATTTGATGTCCCCGATGATCCTTTATTTCAATTTTACCACCTTTTCTTTTTTGCGAATGACGAATCTTCGTTCGCTATTGGACACATCGCCGCCTCAGATGTCTCCAGCAGAACTATTAAGTTCCAACTAGCACCCGCTATGATATATCTCACCAATTACAGTTCATTGACGATATCCCTTGAATACGAGCACAGAGACCCGAAGTAAAGCTTAAATTTAAATTTTAACTTCTCTTCTATGTGATACGGTTGCGGTTGTTTTAACGCACGTCCGATTTCGGGACTCCTACAGCGATGTCTTGGGTTCGAATCAGCATTCTGCCCAGTGTTCTTTATCAGTATAACCATTCTTCTCTCTCACTAGGCCTATAGTGTTTCGTCCCCTTTACTAGGACTATAGTTCATGTGGCCAGCGTTAAAAGTCGTCTTTCCTTTTGTAATTGCTAAACGATACGAGCTAAAAACATGCCTCAGTATTCCGCTGTTTTGAGTTTTTTTTTTTTTTTACTGTAAAGGTTTACTACACCTGATAAATAAGAGAGAAAAAAATAATAGTAGAGACTTTTAAGTCTAAATGTAACTCAGAGTCCTTAACTAAATCATGACAAGTTTAAAGAAAATAGGTTGAAAAATGTCGTCCCAAACTAGGGTAATTAAAAATTGTTACAACAACCGTGTGGCATACTGCCAGATTAGACTACTGTAGGTGAAGAAGACTCAGCCTCCCCTCTTAATTTCCCCCAACAAATTGCCGTGTCACAAGACCGCCCGACCCTGTAACACCATTGGTGCCGATCTCGCTATTCCATCCGTGTACCGTGTACTGAGACGCTTTCTTGCCATAAAAACCTCTAATGAAGCGCCTTGAGCGGCGAGAACCACTCCGCTGTGTCAAGCTTGTGCTAATGCCGGGTAATAACTCGTCGCCGATACTGTGTGTGATCCAGAGGACAGGACGGACGGGTCTCCGGCTGATCCGACCTCTCCCCGGGCGGTTTATCCGGACTGCTCATTAACCAGTTGTGATGTCCGGCCAGCCAGCAGAACGGGACCACTGCTCTTCTCATAGCCCCACTTGCCTCTACTCGCTGCCACTTGCTATTCGTTTACTCGGAGAGATCAGGGGCTTTCTCCGGATGGATTGGTTAAATTGATTTTTGGTTTGGGATATTAACGGTTGCATTCTATAAATTCTAACTTCAGTTGCAATATTTTTTACTATACACTCAACTTTTGTCAACTCGAACCTTGACAACTCAAAATCTTGATATCATTGACTAAATGACTTAGGATTTGAAATTTGATCCATAGCTAAAAATTTTCCGTTTTGAAACTTATAAGTAAACATTTCAACTTTTCAACCAAGATTGTTCTTTTCTACAAAGATGTTTTAGAAAACCATTTTGAGTAGAAATTAAAAAGTTGTTATTTGTGAAAAGTAGCCGACTGCAAAGAAAGTATCTTAGTTTAAACTTTGTTGCAGCTTTTTAAACTTTTCTGTTTGCTGTTTATACCAGAATGGACGTTATATAAGTACAATAATTCAAATCGAGTGATTGTTCGAACTTTTGTACAACTATTTTTTTTTCTTATAAATGACTTTTGATTAAATGATGACTCCACCAGTGATCAAATGACCTGCACCAGTATATCTTCGGATCATGGACGGAAGAGGTGTCATAAGTTATTTTATTTGGAGAACTGAACATTTCCATACTACATTTCAATCTTTTTATGTTCACTCTTCTGAAAAAATTGACGACAACGAGTTTCGTATTGGCAAGAAGTTAATCTTTACCCACCCGTTTGCTGATGACCCATTTCATCCAGTTTTGTAAACCAAATCGACTGGAGGATAACGACGACGGATATACGTTGGTTAGCGGCGTCGTGTAGGCTGTCACCGCCGGAGCGGTACAAGTAGGCCTACAGTATACACGGTCGGGTAATGGGCTCCTCCGCCGCGCCGTGTCTTGTCGTGTCGCTGTCGGGCTACACGGTCTACACGGCAACACGGGCTACACGAGAGCGGAGAAACGGCGAGCGGCATCATTGAATTAAATTAATTATACACACACTAGGCCTTCTGTCACGCTTCTTTATTGGAAAAACTTGATAAAATTTGGTATGTACATTCACTACGTAGGGTTTAACTGATATTTGCTTACAACACCCATATGGCGGCAAATCTACCTACTCACCCCCATGGGGTTTATGGGGAAAATTAATAAGATCCGAATATTGATACAATTCGATATTTATTTTACCTAACTATTACATTTCCTAACAAAACTATTATTTTCTAACAACATCCCATGAAAGCAAACCTACATACTCATTCCTATGGTGTTTATGGGGGGGGGGGGACTACAAAATCTCAAGATTCTTGGGAAATTCGCTGAGTACACAGGTCTGCTGCGACGGGGGTATTTTTCTTCAGAAAACTATTAATATTTTACCGCTGTAGTGACAAAATATAAATTCTGCAAAGTTTAATGTCCTCAGAGTAGGTCATAGGAGATGACGTCATCCAAATGACACTACCCAGTGACGTCACTGACGTTATGTACGCTCTTAGGTCTTGACATGAGTTTGCATTTTTTCTTTTGTGGTTGCGACAAAATTGTTTACAAAAATTACCTATACAGAAGACATACTGTTTATTTTTTGTGGTGTTTATCTTTAAAAGTCACAAAGTTATATCCTAAAATATGACCAAATGGTGTTCTGTTTTACTCAGATGGTTTAAACTGTCTGTTCTTGCTTAAAATTCAATGTTTATCTGGATGTGCTTTACGGCTAGTTACCGGTAGCAGATAATGTAGAGATTACAGATCAGTGCCCTTGAGGAGGCAATTAAATTTCGTGTCAGGCACCTCTGTGCTTATTACAACTTCCGCTGCGCCGCCGCGCCGCCGGATGTGCACAGAGGATTGTAGGCACGCGTCCGCGTCCCCGTCTCGCCGGACAATACTGTTCATCATGGCACGCGTACAGGTATAAATGCAGTTTAAACTGTTGGCGGAATGAGTTAAACGCTTTTTGTTGGAAAATATTTGTTTATAATATTATTGTTTCTTCTCTAGCTAATTATAGAAATTCAAGGCACTTCCATTTTTTATGAGTTACTTATGTTCGGCTGAGGAATAGTTCGAGTTTCAGAGCCAATCTTTAAAAGCGGTAGTACATTATGTAGTAACAACAAAAACTAGACCAGATTAAATTTGTCGCTCAGGGACAAGAGGTTTGTAGAGAAAACCTCGAATTAAAGAGGTAAACTTCAATTTGTGGTGTTGAAAATGCAAATTGAATTTGAGGTCCAATGAGGGTGAAATATAATGAACTTCAATTAATACAGGTAAAATGCGGATAGAACTAATTCTACTTGTGTTCTTCAAAGACTGCACTTCAAGATACCAAGATTTCAAATTCAAGTTATCAAGGTTATAGTTGAAGAGAGCTGATTTTATTGTAAAAATATTGCAATTGAAGTCAGAAGCCACTACAAAAGAAAACATTCCAACAATTCGAATACAAGCCGAGGAACCACGAGTGGCTTGGAGGCTCGGACATGCCTTCGCCACGCTGCAGGGGAGAGCAGCTCTGTCGACAGTCAGACAGCTGTAAACAGACGGACGGAATAATTTACGATTGCAAGTCGGACGGACAAAAGCGACGGTCCGGGGGGGGGGGGGGGCAAAACCAAACATGACGATCACACCAAGGCGCGCGGGGAACTGCAGCGCATGCACATGTTGGCACTGGGCACTGGGCGTGAACTTGGTGCTTTTTTATTTGAACATTTTGGTTTTTGCATGTGATGTTTAAGACGGAGGATTTGTAATGGAATGTCCCCACACATCTAAAACTGAATGCTGCTCTGCTGGTGGTTGGCAGACGTTAACCACTGGTGGAAATGATAATGTACGGAATGTCCCCACATGAATCATCCTTTTTTTTTAAATTATAATTAGGTATAATAAATATTTTTTTTAGTTGTATAATGTATTGTGCTCTAATAACGTTAATTGGTAACATAATTTTATATTCTCTTTTGTCATTGTATCAATTCTCTAAATTCTCTAGAGCTCTCGTAGTTTGTTCTTATGTACGACCACAGAGTAAGGAGGACTTACCATATTCACTACGGTAATAGTGTAATGCTTTCCCATCATCTGAAAGGTTTATTTGGAAAATACAGGATGCAATAAAACTACCGAATAATTTACTATAAAACAACTAATAAAGTAACAGAATTTAAAAGCGCGTGGTGAGGAAACGAGCCAAATTCATCCCATAATAATAAAGTTAGAGACTCAGAGGTGACAAATCCGGGGAAGATGTTTGCGTTAGTGATGGTGTTGATTCTGGTCGTGAGATGAGCAGATCATTGATGCTGGGGAACGTTTCATTCAAACAAGTAAACACAATTTAACATCCAGCCAGCCGCTATGCATGTGTCTGGACACGCGCCAGGTGGAGCAGCTTCTGTGTGCTCACACCGGACACTGGACAATGTCTGTTGATTTGTGTTTGGTTCATTTGAGCCGTTCACAAGCTTGTAGTAAACGCGATATATAAAAAACCTATATTTTAAATACGGTGCTAACATTTTTTTGCTTGAATATTATTTAAGGGTCAACTGGGCTAGTGAGATTTTCTATCTTTGAAAAAGAAACCGCTTGTATAGGTTTCTTTTGTGTAACACTAAGAGGATAGTGTCTCCAGTCTTCAGCAGGGTTAGTGTCCCCAGCCTTTCCGTAACAATTGAATTTGAGATTTTTTATATCTTTTAAAATCTCTAACACGATCAATGGAAGGTTTAATACAGTATTACGGAAAGTTTAGTTAGCTTTGTGATTAGGTTCTACTGTCGTTAAATCACAAATTAGTTATTCATTTAGGCCTACCATTATAAATACTTGAGTTCAGTCAGGAAAATTTAACTGAAGCAAGGAGGTCAAGCATAGCCTGCAGTTGTCCTCCAAGTTGGAGTGAATATTGCAGTACCGTAGTAGCTTTTTAAAAGTTATATACTGGACCCAGTTAGTTGTCATTTGTCAATGTGATTAATTAATTAATGATGCTAACAACAGGTCGATGTTTGATAAAGTAATAAGACAGATTTTTAGACCGTTTCCTTTCAAAACGTTACAAATTGCTTCAGGCGTAAAAAGAAAAAAGAAAAATGATATTAAATTAAAATTTGTCAGGAATGAAAATTAAATCTGCTGTAAAGTTAAGCTAATAAGTAACGATTTTTTAGTAACGAATAGTATTTATGAATTCATTTCATTAAACACAATCCAGTGTAGTGTTGATTAATCTAAAGAAAGCGCAATATATAAATTTAAGATTGTGCCAAATAACCCAAATGTAAACAATACTAACCAACATGTTAAACATGTTTTTATGTTTGTAATAACTTAATAATTTAAGATAGTTTCACAAATTACTGACACTAAATGAACACTCTCACCGCTACAATGAGTTTAGGATGACATAACAATAAATAAATGTTTCGCAATCAGGAAGAGGTTAGGTTAGGTTGGAGAAGACACGACGCGCGCGCACGATTTGATGAAACAGCTGATAGTAGGACAGCTGAGCCAAAAACAGCTGGTGATAAAACAGCTGATCTCAGCTGTAAAGAAGTTCTATTGGACACTAATCGGCCATTGTTGTGACTGCGAAATATAAACGTTTGCTGACTAGGACTTTCTTTTGTTTATTATGATTGAGACACTGGTTTTTTGTGGGAACCAGGCTGATCGTCTGTGTGATGAAAGAGTAATTAGTTTTTAAATAGTAACGAAGGCTTCGTTATTTTATAACATTTGCATCAAAAGTTACAATCGCAGTACATGGACCGAGTTCCACTTTGCGAATAGCGCTGTGAACAAGAACTGTTTTTCTCACGGGTTTCCCCTCCAACAATAAAACAACTCTAATCACATGTTTCATTGTTGCCAACTGTGGAGAAAAAAATCCCTTTCTCTTCGCAGCGTGGTGTTGCTGATTCGGCGTTGAAAATAGAAATTTGGATCTTGAAGTGGAAAGGGTAAATGTGTGAATGTTATTTGTACGGAACACTCGTGAGTGAAATTCGTGTTTGTGCAATTATTTTTTTATAGTCTTCGTTCTTCTTTCTCTCCTTTTTAACTGCATCAACAAACTTCCTGCCTGCTCAATTTCCTAGACCTCAACGTCAACGGCATCCACGGTGGGTCTGCCTCTTGAAAACCGTAGGAAATGTTAACCAAGAGGCTGTGGTAATTTGTTTTGAAATCCTGAACAATAAAACAAACTTGTGTTAAAAGTGTGTACGTTAGTAAACTAATTGCCAAAAATCCTAATATCGAAATTTAAAAAATAACAAAAATCCCTATGCTTAAACTCAAATAAGAGGTCTTTATCGAGTATCTTATCTTCCTTAAAATTTATGGGGAGTTGATTGAAGAACATAGCTGCTACAATTGCCCCTCCCCTGACACTTCGTTCCCCCCTTACATCTGATCTATAGATCACCCGAACCCTTCTCACTTGTTATAAAAGATCTATCCAATCATCATAGAGATTGGAATGAAATGACGTCCACCATTCGTTATATGGTTAGAATCGACTCGGGTTTTGTCAGACAATGCTTTCGAGGCACACCCTCATACCCACTATTATCGTTTTAATGATTATTAAATGCAAAGTATAACCAAATATAATTGGAAATGCCCCCGTCGAAGCAGACCTGCGTACTCAGAGAATTTCCTTAGGAATTTGAGATTTTGTATTTTGCCCATAAACGCCATAAGAATGAGTATGAAGGTTGGCTGCCATGGGGTATTGTGAGAAAATGTTAGTTGTTAGGAAATATAATGGTGTTATATTATTAGGTAAGGTAAATATAAAATGTTATCAACATTCGGCACTTTTTTAATTTTTCCCATAAACCCCATGGGGTTGAGTATGTAGGTTGGCCGCCATATGGGTGTTGTAAGTAAATCACTTAAACCCTACCTAGTGAAGGTACATACCAAATTATACCAAGTTATGTCAATAAATAAGCGAGATACAGGGTTCTATTGATTTCCCATAAGATTAACATGGGAAACCTATTTTTAGCTTTTCTCCGTAATCTATTTAGCTAAGTTAAAAATCAAAATACTGAATTGTTTGTTTTTTAAGCTCTTTTAAATGGTGTTAGTTAGAATTGTTGAATTTTGAAATTTGAGGTCCAAAAATGGCAAAAAACCCATTTTTGACTCCTTTGAAATCCCATAAAACACCGTTCCCACAACCCGACAATGCTGGTGCGCGATCTTATGAAAATAGACCTGGTCCTACACCTTCATACCAAATTTCATCAAACTCGGATACAATAAGATGCCTGTAATGTAATACAGTGTAGGTGGTCGACGCTCGCGATGACGTAGACAAGTGACGTCACAGATGATTGTTGTGCTCTGTTTGGTGTGCTGGTGTGTCGTCACGGCCTGGTCGCTCTCCTACAGTCACAACGCTCGCGATGACGTAGACAAGTGACGTCACAGATGATTGTTGTGCTCTGTTTGGTGTGCTGGTGTGTCGTCACGGCCTGGTCGCTCTCCTACAGTCACAACGCTCGCGATGACGTAGACAAGTGACGTCACAGATGATTGTTGTGCTCTGTTTGGTGTGCTGGTGTGTCGTCACGGCCTGGTCGCTCTCCTACAGTCTCAACGCTCGCGGTGACGTAGACAAGTGACGTCACAGATGATTGTTGTGCTCTGTTTGGTGTGCTGGTGTGTCGTCACGGCCTGGTCGCTCTCCTACAGTCTCAACGCTCGCGATGACGTAGACAAGTGACGTCACAGATGATTGTTGTGCTCTGTTTGGTGTGCTGGTGTGTCGTCACGGCCTGGTCGCTCTCCTACAGTCTCAACGCTCGCGATGACGTAGACAAGTGATGTCACAGATGATTGTTGTGCTCTGTTTGGTGTGCTGGTGTGTCGTCACGGCCTGGTCGCTCTCCTACAGTCTCAACGCTCGCGATGACGTAGACAAGTGACGTCACAGATGATTGTTGTGCTCTGTTTGGTGTGCTGGTGTGTCGTCACGGCCTGGTCGCTCTCCTACAGTCTCAACGCTCGCGGTGACGTAGACAAGTGACGTCACAGATGATTGTTGTGCTCTGTTTGGTGTGCTGGTGTGTCGTCACGGCCTGGTCGCTCTCCTACAGTCTCAACGCTCGCGATGACGTAGATAAGTGACGTCACAGATGATTGTTGTGCTCTGTTTGGTGTGCTGGTGTGTCGTCACGGCCTGGTCGCTCTCCTACAGTCTCAACGCTCGCGGTGACGTAGACAAGTGACGTCACAGATGATTGTTGTGCTCTGTTTGGTGTGCTGGTGTGTCGTCACGGCCTGGTCGCTCTCCTACAGTCTCAACGCTCGCGATGACGTAGACAAGTGACGTCACAGATGATTGTTGTGCTCTGTTTGGTGTGCTGGTGTGTCGTCACGGCCTGGTCGCTCTCCTACAGTCTCAACGCTCGCGGTGACGTAGACAAGTGACGTCACAGATGATTGTTGTGCTCTGTTTGGTGTGCTGGTGTGTCGTCACGGCCTGGTCGCTCTCCTACAGTCTCAACGCTCGCGATGACGTAGATAAGTGACGTCACAGATGATTGTTGTGCTCTGTTTGGTGTGCTGGTGTGTCGTCACGGCCTGGTCGCTCTCCTACAGTCTCAACGCTCGCGGTGACGTAGACAAGTGACGTCACAGATGATTGTTGTGCTCTGTTTGGTGTGCTGGTGTGTCGTCACGGCCTGGTCGCTCTCCTACAGTCTCAACGCTCGCGATGACGTAGACAAGTGACGTCACAGATGATTGTTGTGCTCTGTTTGGTGTGCTGGTGTGTCGTCACGGCCTGGTCGCTCTCCTACAGTCTCAACGCTCGCGATGACGTAGACAAGTGACGTCACAGATGATTGTTGTGCTCTGTTTGGTGTGCTGGTGTGTCGTCACGGCCTGGTCGCTCTCCTACAGTCTCAACGCTCGCGGTGACGTAGACAAGTGACGTCACAGATGATTGTTGTGCTCTGTTTGGTGTGCTGGTGTGTCGTCACGGCCTGGTCGCTCCTACAGTCTCAACGCTCGCGGTGACGTAGACAAGTGACGTCACAGATGATTGTTGTGCTCTGTTTGGTGTGCTGGTGTGTCGTCACGGCCTGGTCGCTCTCCTACAGTCTCAACGCTCGCGGTGACGTAGACAAGTGACGTCACAGATGATTGTTGTGCTCTGTTTGGTGTGCTGGTGTGTCGTCACGGCCTGGTCGCTCTCCTACAGTCTCAACGCTCGCGGTGACGTAGACAAGTGACGTCACAGATGATTGTTGTGCTATGTTTGGTGTGCTGGTGTGTCGTCACGGCCTGGTCGCTCTCCTACAGTCTCAACGCTCGCGGTGACGTAGACAAGTGACGTCACAGATGATTGTTGTGCTCTGTTTGGTGTGCTGGGGTGTCGTCACGGCCTGGTCGCTCTCCTACATTCACAACGGTCATGTGTGCCCTCAGGGCCATAACATAACCTTCCCCCTTTCTCCTCTTACTGATATTTAACCCATCTTCCGGCCTCTTTTGTTAAGAGGGCGTTGGAGTCAATCCAAATTCCGCCTTTCTCCCATAAGAGCAATGTTAAAAGGGATGTCAAATAACTCTTTTATTTATAATCAGAAAATAATGGTTTATAGCTCTAAATAAAGGGTTCATCAAGGCGGATTTTGTTTGCGAGAGGAAATTTTTTTAAAAATTGGTGTTTTTTACTAACTTGAAATAACAAAGCAAGTTTTTTACTACTTTTAAAACATTTTCTACAGAATTTTATAAATTATTTACAAAGAATCGATCTCGCAAAAGGAACGGGGAATTGAATTGTGATTCAAACACTATTTATTCTAAACCAATCGGGCAAAAAATAAAGAAATTGTATGACAAATGCCGGGGACAAGTTTAGCATTGCTCTTATGGGAAATAAATCCAACATGGCGGCACTCCAACGCCCTCTTAATTCCTCTTTCTGCCTCCGCCGAGGTTTTATTTTACATTTTGTAGTGTAAACTTGTATTTTTGTGGTCTGTATATCGTATGGATAATTTAGCCAGCCACCAGGTTTTAAGAATAAGAAAATAAATTCTGCTGTGCAGAGCACCTGAGTCAGTATGTGTAAAAAGATAAACACTAAATTAAAAATTAGATCTCTCTTTATAGAGCTAACACAGCTTAAATTTTTTTAATTGGCCCTGGAAAGAGCCATTTGCATTTTCTCTGGCAGCTGGCATAGCTGAGAGATCACGTTCGTGATAGTTCAGCTGCCAAAGTTGTTCGTTTAGCACCACCTGGGGGAGTAAGTTCAGCTTTAATATATTGTTGCGGACGCGAACAACATCACCCCCCTTTGTGGTATGTAAACACATAAGTAGGTGCATTCCGTATGTTCATTTTTATGCTATCCATTAACATCTTCTAATAAAGAGACACAATGGGTTAAGCAGTGCACAATGAAGAGCTGAATAAAATTATGGATAACAATTGCAGCCAATCAGCTTCGTTTGTTTTGCTCGTACGCATGCTAGTAGTGTGAAATTGTTGGTGCTGGCCCAGTTCAAGGTCACCTGAGGGATGACGTCATCGAGGTCAATGACCTCACCGATGACGTCATCGATGACGTCATCGATTGCGTCATCGATGACGTCATCACTAATGACGTCATTTCTATGACGTCACACCCATGACGTCACAGAAATGACGTGCTGATGACGTCATCACCCCTTACGTCATCAAAATGACGTCACCGACGCCACTGAGGTCAAGGTCACGCCGAAACTTAAAATTTTTTGGCACTTTTGCCGTTTCTCGCACTACGCTCCGAGTTTCAGTCAGAGTCCCCGTGACCTTGACCACTTGGAGCGAATTTTCGACGAGAAACGGCAAAAGTGCCAAGTTAAACTCGAGTTTCTGACATGACCCTGCCTAAATGGGCAATCGGTTATCCCTCAGGTGACCTTGAACCAGCACAACACCAACAATTTGATATTACTGTGACCTTGAAAACCTAACAACGGAGCGCCGACACCGATGCGCACCCCACGACAGCCACCGAGTGACTGACTGTCAGGCTCTGTGTACTCTAGGTATATGGGGAAGTGGAGGGGGAAATCTCAAGGTCATCCAAATGGAGTTTTAAAAAAGTTGAAGAGTAGAAAGACTACTCTTGTGCTTCCTGGGCGACCTCATCAATTTCCAACGGATCTGTAAACCAATCCGATCTGTAGCGGCAGGAGTCCAGAAAACAGGTGCACCACCCATCAGGTTGTCCGTAGCACTTCCGACAATTGGTAAGATTGGAGAAATGAAATTTAATACACCGCTGCGGACAACAAGTGTAAAAGTAGTTGGATTTGTAGATTTTGAAAGTTTGTAGTACCGGTGGTGGCAGCTGTTGGTTCTTGCATCTACACCTGCAACATCCGAAGCATTCACATTGCCGGCAGGCCAGCCCGTCCACTTGCCATCTTGGTAGTAGGAAACACTTGCCCTCGCAGCAATAGGTTGTCCCTGTCTCTTCCTCCCAAAGCTTCTTTGCACAATGGACGACGCCTTGTATCTCTAAACACTTATGCTCGCAACATGAGACACGCTTAGTTTCCATACTTGATGTTGCTTTGGCGAGGGAGCAAGATGAAGTGATGCCGTGGCCAGCAGGAATGGAGCTTATATAAACTAAGGTGAGTGGAGGGGGAAAGGTCAAGGTCATCCAAATGGAGTTTTAAAAAAAGAAAAGAGTAGAAAGACTACTCTTGTGTATCTATAGCGATTTCATTGATAGTGAGTGCTTCTGTATGCCAAGTTGATCTGTACTGACAGGCTCCTAAATAGTGTTTGCAAAAACCTGCAAAATGATTGTTGCACAATTTGCAGCCAGTTAGCTGTTTTAATGTGAATTCAATGCAACGTTCAGGGCAACAAGTGTACTTATGCCCTCTCATCTGGTACACATGGAATGTCTTCAACTCCGGTTTCGGCTTCTTCCAAGACTTGCACTTACACATGCATTGACCAAAAGCTTCACATTTTCTACACGCCAGGCCATCCGCAACATCAATGTCATTTGGCCATGAAAAACATTTCCGTTCGCAACAGTAGTTGAGTTGACTCTCCATGTTGCTGTGGTGAAGGTGCGCGATGAAATGATGCTGCAGTCATTGAGAGTGCACCTTAAATAAACTCAGTGGAGGGGGAAAGGTCAAGGCCATCCAAACGGAGTTTTAAAAAAGATAACTAGTCGTCCTCCTCCTCCTCCTCATCCGTTGTACTTAGAGAGCTGTCAGACGAAGAGCCCCGTGCAGGTGCTCCCCAGATGAAAAACAAATCAATTTTAAAACGAAGACCAGGATCTTGCATCATCAATTCCTTTAATTTGTCACATACTAAGTCGACCTTGTGTAAGGTGTCAACAACAAGCTTCCAATTCGTTGGTTCAATATAACTTGTAGTAGAGTCTGCCTCGCTGATAACCACATCCTCCGGCCGTATTGGAGTGTAAAGATGTGTAAAGTTCTTCGGCTGTAGCTGAGGTTCAGGCTGGCTGGAAGTGGAAGGTTGAGTGTGGACCCCTGTCGCATCGAAATCCATAGTCATTCTACATTCAATGTTGGGGTTTTCGTTTAATACATACACCAATTTCTCATGCAACATATCCACTTCTGCCGAGTCTTGCAGATGAACATTCCAGGAAAATGGCCATTCTTCATCCGTAGTGGAGTCAACTCGAGAAAGAGTGCTGTCCGCCATGATAGCTAAGCAAGGAATGATGTGAGCTACAGACTGTGGTAACAGTATTGAAAAGTAGAGGGGGTAAACCAAAAGTACGTGGAGGGGGTATTTTCAAGGTCATTTAATTTGGGTTTTAAAAAAAGGAAATAGTGGAGGGGGAATTCTCAAGGTCATCCAATTTAGGTTTTAAAAAAAAGGAATGAAGCTTACTCCTCTTCAGCCTCGTTGTCCCCTGCATCTTCATCAGCCTCATCTTCATCGACGTCAGACTCGCCGTAAGGATAGATCGGGGACATGGGCGAATATTGTGGAGATTGTTGACCGTTGTTGTCGTCCCCTTGCATTCTAACTTGGGACCAATCATAATTTAAATTCATTTGTATTATGATCCCAGGGTTGTCCCGCAGTATTTCCTTCATACGTTCGCAAATTGACTCCAAATAGTGTACACTATCGACCGACAGTGTCCAACCCGTACTTGTACCGACATCAGTAGTGGAGTCAGCTTGGCTGATGGTGTTGTTGTCTGCCATGGTTGCTTGTCGGACAAGGAATGACGGTTGATGTGATGCTCATGCAGGAACATGGTGAAGTGGTGGGGGGTGTGGTGGAGTAGTGGGGGAATTTTCAAGGTCATCCAAACGGAGTTTTAAAAAAAGGAAAACTTACAAAGTAACATTGAAACTTTCCAATTGATGGTGGCGAGCGTTTTCTTCTGCAACCTTGCCGACACATGTGACTATGCCGTACAGTATGAAAAGTACAACCATAATAAGGCCGAACAATAAAAGATAGCCGTTGACTATCATGATATTTTCTGAGTGGATCTGTTTTCTTCTTATCGCCCTCTCCTGCATCCTCTTCTCCAACTCGTGGACGAAGTCACAACATGCGTGAGGACACCTTTCATCTGTTGGTAGGTTTGCCATTGTTGATGTTGTCGGTGTGGCTGTTGAAGATGGAATGAGGTTTCCAATTGCGATGTGCCATGTACACCAATAGTCAAGTGGTGGGGGTAACAAAGCAGTGGAGGGGGAAGTTTCAAGGTCATCCAAATTGTGTTTTAAAAAAACCTATCTTGTTACTGAGCTTATATGTCAGTAACAAGATAGGTGTTTCTGCTCTTTTACTTCTTTAATATAATGAAAAAATATACATATTCTACAATGGTTAGGACAAGAAATACAACTGCTAGTCAGCTGAAGTAGTCCAAGTTGTCTGGCTCGGTCTTCATGGACGCTGGTGAGGAAGCCGTCGAGGAGTGTCCAGGCTCTTCCTTTGACTGCCGGGTGTTCCGTATATTGCAAGCGTAAACTTGCACATTTATACGGTAGCCTCGTGCCACCATCAGCTGCAACTCCTTGTATAAGTCGTTTAGCTCCTGCTGAGTCTTGATGCTCACCTCCTCGTAACTTGCGCAACTAACGTTCAGAGACATCTTGATGTTGCTAGGTTGGCTGCTGGAGTAGAAATGAAGCCGAGGCACAGCGCTTGGAGGTACATGAAAAAGTGGTGGGGGTAATAGTGGTGGGGGTATAGAAAATCCAATTAAACAGTTCTAAACTTTTTCCATCGATACAATGGAATGGAACAAATAGCGCAGGTGTCCTTGTAATTTTCAAATCGAAACAGTGGCGCTAGAAATCCGAATTGTTTTATACCACCATCCTGTACGAATCGCCGAAGGTCTCTGACGGCGGCCTCGCCACAAGGCCTACAAAACTTTTCCCCGTCGTGGAACTTATACCAGGAGTATTCCGAATACCCTGTATTTTCCCTCCTGTAGCGTTTGACATCTTCTTTTATTGTTAGTGGGATGTTGTCTTGTAAACATGTTGGGAACAAGTCCTTGTGAGTTATAACTCGTTGTATGCAAAGCTCGTACAAGGTGCTCATCGTTTGCTAGTTGGCAACAGACTGACCGTTTTTCGCATCCAAGCAGGTTTGAATCCTAGTGCGGTAGTGGGGGTAATTACAGTAGTGGGGGTAATTGTGAAATGCAAAGGTCAAAGGTCAAGGTCACCCGCGAAGTTTAAAAAAATGCAACATATCAATACGTGAAGTCTGTCACATATTGATATGTTGCATTTTTTTTTTTTTTTTTTTTTATTTTTTTTTGTCTTTTATGATTTGTTTATTTATAAAACATTACAACAACAACATATGTACAACATTAAAACTTAAATCTAACACTGCTGCTTGTCAGCGATGTGGATGGTCAACTCTGTAGAATTGCTACCCGTGCAGCCGTGGGACACCAGGTATAGACACCCGGGTTGAATAGAGCGAAGATCCTCGTTTTGTAGAAGATGGACGAATCTCTTGGGCAGGTACACCTGGAACTTTGGTTCATCCCCCGGAGTAAACGGTGCCTCGCTGAGACTGCAGCAGATGGCCTCCCCAACTGTAGTCTCCATCTTCTTCATAGCATGGATTATGTAGTGCTTCTCGTCTTTCAGTTCCGAGCACTTCTTTACAGGTAATATTGTTGACTTGGAGTGAGCATTGAACTGCTCGACCAAAGTCTGAAGGAACTGGTGAGATGCCATGGTCAGGTTACAGATCGTCTTCTTGCTCGGAGATGTTGTCGTCTCGGAATCTCGAGTAATACTCATGCCAGGTCCCTGTCTGCTCCCCACTTATATACTCTCCGTTACCCCCACCACTCCCCAATTCCCCACTTTGAAGGTAAGAGGCGAGTTTATAGGCATTTTTCAAAGCGCAATGTCTATCTTTATCATGTTCTGGGCTTTTTGTACAAATACATATGGTTTCCAGCATGTATTGATAATTCTTATCCAATTCCACATCATTAACCGGAACATGAGTAAATCCTTCGATCCATCTTTTCTTTTCCAGCCCCTTTGTGTAAATATTGGTAAACTTGTCTGAAAAGTGATGCATAATGTGATACAAGTCCGTGTAACTTGTAAATCCATCATACCAATCGATATGATGGAAGTGTTTTGAAATCCATCTGTTGGTAGTAGCGGCTTTACTAGTTAAAGACGAATAAGAACATGGTGGTTTAAATAAAAACGAATAAGGAACACTTGTATTCATGTCCAAAAACACAAGTTCTTTTATAATGAATCTATCATCATTACCACGAAACGCTTGAAACTCAATAATACCAGGCTTGGACTTTACTTGTTGTTCTTCTCCCTTGTCCATTTTGAAGGTCACACGTCTGCTCATTACGAAGTCAGGAGGTCAACTGATTTCCACACCACGGTAGGTACTACTTTTATACCAGGCCGTACAGTTGTTGGCGCGTTGGTGTATATTTAACGTGGGCACCGTCCCCAATAGGCCTAACCCCACAAAATGTTGGCTATTGTTTTAAAAACTAACCATTGTCATTTAAGTTTCCATCTTTATATTTTCCTTATTTTCATTTTCATCACTAACACTTGATTCTTCTCCTCCATCTTCCTCTTCTTCCTGTTTTACTGATTTCTTATGTAGTTGAGCGTACTTTTCCAATTGTCTCCACATCTGTACTTCATGAGGAACTCTATTAAATATAGAAGTATCCACAGGTCCGTATAATATAGGTGCGTCCGGTTGTTTGTCCAAAGTGTCTTCCAGATAATCTTTAATAATCGAACTTGAAAACACCAGTTGTCTCAAGTATCTTGTTATAGGTTCAGTAGCACAAGTTAAAATGAAAAACTCCTCTCGATTAAGTTGAATTTTGTTATCATGTCTTGTTGTGTCTCTAAACCGTAGCTGATGATCACCACGTTGTTTAATGATATCAATTTCCACATTTGAATCCAAAAGTCCTACTCTTGTCTTTCTTCCAAACATGTTACTACTTAAATAGCATTCTAGTAGATGCAAATGTTTCATAAACGATTCCCAAGCACTGTCCGTAAACAAAATCATTTTGGGTCCATGAGTTAAAATTACAGTAGGGGAATAATCTGTAGATTTCATAACACCGATTAAAACACTTTTATCCAAACTGGAAGAGATTGGGTAAAATATTCGCAAAAATACCTCACTCAATATGTTTGGAGAAATATTATCTTCAATATCCCTTTTTCTCTTTTGTATAGTCTTTCTTCTTTTACCTTTTTCTTCAACATTATTACTGGCGTGAAGTTGTCCGCAAACGTTTTGTTCACCTCCTTCCTGGTGACCTTGAGGATCTAAAAACTCAGATATCTCCTTCTCAATATCTACCACATTTTCAGGTGTACCACTAGGAGAAGCCATATTGAATACGATGCTACCCATACAACAGTAGGCAACAAACTGATGAGGAGCGGTCTGTACGCTCTGCTTTTATACTCGCGGAATGAAACAAAACCGGTTCTTACAATACATTTTTAACAATTCCAGTTAAAGGTGTGTATGTTACGATTTTATCATGTAGAATTAAACAGTATGCAGTTGTATTAGCCGGTATAGCATCGTTGAATTCCATTTCTATTTTTATATCCACACTTGAAGACTTTACTGATTCATTTTGTTTAGAACAATCGATTACAACTATTGGGTAGGCATCGAAATATTTGTCAGGTGGTAATAAAGGTGTATTTGTTTTACCGTAATATGAACTTTGGAATCTCGCGTACATATCGTACAATATACTGTATTTCTTCTTAGTGAATGACACATTTAAATTGTCGTATGGAAAGAATTGTGAATTTAAATAAACTTTAATATTTTTCAAGTCACAATGATCAAATTGTCCTGCATGTTTAGTAATGGCGTCTCTTCTACCTGTTTGTAAACCAAATATAATATACCTGGCTCGTTCTACATAATTCGATGTTTTAACAGTCCAAGTGTGTCGATCCGTAGTAGGTAAACTGGGATGCTCATGAAATTCCCAACTTCTAAATGGAATAACAATATCACGATCGGCTTTTAATTTTCTTAAAAGTAGCATTCTATGCTCGTCAGCCAATTTAACATGTGGAACTCTCCATACAATTTTGTCTAATTTTAATTTCCATTCTAAAGTCGCATCTGTAGTAGCATCTGCAGCTTTAATAATGTCTTTATCGTTAGAAGATCTCAACAAAACTAATTCTTGTTTAACGTTTAATATTATTTTCCTATAATCTTCAGCAAAACCAAGCAGCAAACGTAATGGAATATGAAAATCAAAATATCCATTTGGATTTGGAGTGATCGTGTCAATCGTAGGTAATACCCATCCGGCAGGTTTAAGTAAATTGGTTTCATTGGGTGTTATAGATGTTAATCCTTTTAAAGTTGTCGTAATACCTACTTTTTTAGTGGAATCAACTGTTACACCTGATATTTCATATCTAATTTCATCAAATAGGAAAGCCATAGGATTATTTATAAATGGAACTGTTGTACCAACAGTAGTACCGTCCTTTTTAGTAACTTGTCCTTCAATATACAAGTAACTTTCACATGGTAGTGTGTAAATGTCTTGATTTTGTATGGGAATACGGATTTCATCGTTATTGTTTAATTTCGATGAAGTGTAAGGGTTGTGGGTGTGATATTCTTTTTCCCATAGGGTTTCGTCGAATGTTGGACCCTGCGCTATATCCAGTATATCCATACTCGGTTAATTTTAATCCAATTCTCTCTAAGAAACGAATGTTCTCGCGTGTTAACTCCTCCACAGCTGAAGAGCTACTAATGCGGTTTCCCGTAGGTTGTTCGCTTTTAAATGTTAAACCCATGGTTTTGTATTAAAGTGTCGATTTTAAATGTAATCTAATCGTAATAGGCTCTTCTCTGAAGTCTACCAAGTTACCGTCTTGATCCAATACGCTCAACACGATGTCTGAAATGAAAGTGGTGTTCAACGGTAGATATACCAGGTTTTGTGGCTTTTCAACAATTTTAAATCCAGGTGGTACACTTGGGTAAAAAGTATGTATGATGTGGGTGTTAGCCCCATCCCTGTAAGAACCTTGTATAATGTTACAAGTTATGTCTATACTATTGACTTTTAATATTGTTACTGTTTTCTTACCGGAATGTGTTACATCTGGTTCTAAAACAGGCTCATCGTTGGAAAATCCTAATAAATCACCAATTGAGTTTGGTTGAGTGAAATCTATATAATATTTGGAAGTAATTTCAGCTTTCATCGTATTATTATTACCTTTTAATGTTATATTGTCTTTTCCCATTTTAGTTTGCAAAAATTCATTTATATGATCAATTTCATAAGAACCTGTGGGTAACCTGCACTCTTGTAAGTCTGTAAATTTTCCACTGGCATCCTTTCCCTTATAATAATGCAATACGTTATTTTTACCTTCCGTAACATTGGGGATAGAGTTGTAAGTTGTAAAATCCAATAGTGCCGCCTCCCAAAACCTTCCTTTTTGCAAGCGTAACGCTGGAAAAAGGATACTTCGTAAAGTGGACGATTTTCCTGTTAATGATACCGTATAGGAAGACATCTCAATAGTGACTGATACTTTTAGCTAGAAATTCCAAACATAAATGGCCGCATATTGAAGTATTATCAGGTTGTTCTCTTTTATAGTTATAATATATGTTTTTAGCAGATTTAAAGTAATTTTGAAGTTCTTTTGGTGGTGGCAAATTACCGAAACTATCAAAATAATATACATTGTTATTTAGTTTCTTATAACAAACCCAATGGGTGCCAGGCCCTTCAGTATTATCCAAATTTACAATTCCAGTCTCATTTTGCCACATTTTCTTTGGTAAACTGTCTTTCATAAACACACCGCGGAAAAATGGTATTTTTAAACAGGAAATATATTTAAATAATTCAATATTGGTTAATGCTTTATGTGGTATGACCAATTGATTTCTTTCATTTAATATGCACGATAAGGTCTTAGGTAAAGACCTGCCCCGTTTTTTACCATTGACCACACGGTGGGCTTCTTCCTGCCTTTTCTTGTAGATCGTCGTCTTCTTTTTATATTTCCTCCATGTTTTCTTGTGGTTGACCTCCTTTTTACTCTCCTTCTCCTCCTTCTTCCACCTCCTACTGCTGTTTTAGCCTTCATACCTGCTGTTACTGCTAAAGCTGCTGCTTTTTCTGCTATGCTAGCGTCACTTGATTTTACTCGTTGCCAAGCTATGTCCGCAAGCTTTTTGTCAGCTATTGATCTATTTTTTGAATCGGCAAACGTGGAATATGCGATATCGTGTTCTTTACAAGCCTGATCTAACTTATTTATGCCAGGATCGCCTCTTTCCAGTCGTTTTTTCAATTTAGTTCCTGGTCCGCAATACTGATAACCTCCCGGTATATGAAATTCGTATGGTAATGCGTCTATTGCTCTATTTACTATGGATCCTACTGGAATTCGTTTTAAAGCTTTACTTAACAGAGAAACCGCTGTGGACGTGATCCCACCTCCTCTCCTTACAGTGTCTCTATATGGACTGATGTACTGGAACGTCATTATTGTCCTTTTATAATCGCAATGTACAACTTATGTGTTACCTCTATGACAAGTTGGACATAAATGAAGTCGTTTATTGTGTTCTTTTATTAAATATCAAAATCACCCCAATCCGATGATCTAAACTTTTTTGTACGAGGGTTGATAAAATAGTTTTGAACAATTTCCCGTTTAATCCAAGTACCTCTCTCAGATTCCAACAAAGGAGTACGACCTGAACCAATACCAATATGATTGTATACATCAAATAATGCATTTCCTAAAACTTTTACAAGAAAATTAACAGTGACAGCATTATCCACATGTTCAGGGTCTTTAAGGTCTGTTATACGTTTATTATTACAAGTATACACTTTGCTATCCATTTGTGATAATGTGATAGCCTGTCCTACAGTTGCAGCATCATTTGCTTCTCTTCCTTGCGCCATGTTTGTTAATTTTTTATTACTACATATAAAAAACGCATAGTAATTATTTGGATCTAGATGTACTGTTTGTCCTAAGGCAGCCGCGTCTCTATCTGCATGACCCCATGACACATTTGATAACCTTCCATGCCTGCAATCCCAATAAGCGTTTTTGTATGTCAATAAACGAAATTTTTCATTACCTTGAATAAAGTCATCCCCTTGCTTTGATAATACTTCATCTCGTTTTGCAAATCCAGTTGTTTCTTGTTTTAAAGTCTCTTTCATTTGACCCACTGTTGCACCATCAGATGGTGCTGAACCATCTTTTACATTCGCCAAACAATTGCCAAGACAATCGATAACTCCCACATCACGTATGACACAATGATCTTTTATATATTTGAGATTTACAGCATCATTTTCATTTTTTGGATAACCTATATCGTTAATAACAAATTTATAAAAAGAAAATCCATCTTTTGTCTTTTCAGGTATCAAAGAATGTAAATAGCGTCTATTTACGCTGTCTTTTGCATCTTTAGGGTCATCTACGTTGGATATACGTTTATTGTTGGCACTATACGTTTTCCCATTGAATTTTAACGTATTTTTTAATTCAGATGACAAATAACCTTTGTTTATCGCATCACCGTTTTGATTTGGTTTACCAACGTTGATAATTCTATGATCTTCTGCGTCATATGTGTTATTTTGTAGTTTTAATGTTGGCGATATCTTTTCCTTTAATATTTTTAGATTTATTGCATCGTTTTCATCCGTAGGATCTTTTATGTTTTTTAACCTTTTATTACTCATATCATAATCTCCATCAGGTGTTTGTGGTAAACCAGCACTTCTTTTTAAACTATTGGCATAATATAACCCATCCGAGGAGTAACGTCCGAACTTGTCGACACTCATGGTGCAACTGAATAGTATTCTAGGGAGTAACGCATTTTTATGAGATTACCCCACGGTTTCGGAGTTCATCCACTAAAGCCACCCATTCGTTTTCCAATCCAGTATGACCCGCTTCTTTAGCTTCATGTATTAGTTTCATTCTATCCACCAATTTATTGATATTATTGTAATAAATCACATTTGTGTTATATAGTTTCTTCATTGAACCTGTACCCGTAACGGACTTACTTCTTTTTCTTCGTTCCTGAGCACTTACATCCAAAGTGGATGCCATAAATCTTCGTTTTACAGGTTTTCTTTGTGTTAACGGCATTGTTTGTCTTCTAGTTGGTATTAACTTGGATACAAATTCTTTATATTTTAAAGACTTAGATCTAAAAGGAGGCTGGTCAGGTAAATACTTTCTCCTATATGCATTTGTCTGTTCCAAAATATTTTTATATGCTTCCATGTCTTTTTCTTTCACTACCGATACTGAAGGCTTATTTTCAAATAATAATTCAAATAATCCTTTTGTGCCCTTATACCTTTGATCACCAATGACAATATTATCATGTTCGTCAACGTTTAACGGGCTATTACCTATCATTAAACCGTCTTCTGTTAATCTCGCTCCATAACTATGGTAATTCTTATTAGGAATTGTTCCGAGTAACATTTTTACCATGTATTTCCTTCCTAAAGGTCCTTTGTTATGAATGTTTTCACCCAATAAGCTTATGTTTGACGGACCTTCCCTTGTCTCTTCTTCTTTTTCCTCTTGACTAGCAGTTGATACAACTTCATGTCCTCTTTTGGCTTTTACTTCATATAAATCTTTTATTCCACTATAGTCCGGTGATTCTAGCTCTCTTTCGGGTTCTCCACCGGTAAAACCACTATACGTAGAGGATTCCAGGTCTTCATCACTAAAATCTTCTGATTTTACATTTTCTCTTTCAAACTTCGTAATAGGTGCAATCGCATCTCCTTCCAATACAGGTTTAGCAAATTTTTTGTTTAATTGTTTCAAGGGTTCAGTAATAGGTTTAAAAGTAGATTCAAGGAATTTCTCCCTCTCGCTAATACCTAGTTTCAATGCTCTGTTTTTAGCCCGAATAGAATCACTAAGTGATTTTATTTCTTTTACTAATTTTTCTTGGTTAACCATGTTTGTAGCAAGACGTGTTGTACAACAATGAATGTGTTATACCACGTTTAATGTATTAATATAAATTTATCAAATCCTATCCTGTATCGACCATTGTTTAGCGGTTGTTCCTTCATAATTGTTAGGAACCCATACTTTTCAGCCCAAGCCTTTCCACACAACTCTTTAAATCGTTCAAATGTCATATCCGCATTTACATGATCAAAATATATATGTTTTAGGTTGGTTTCGTCCTGTTTAAATACAATTAACATGTTTGCATTGTCTCTAATGAGTTGTTTAGGTATTTTGCTGTAAGTTTGGCCAATATAAATGCTATCTATGTTGTTATGTCGACCCATAGCGAAGTAATTCCTTATTGTGTTTTGGTTTTCACAAGATACATCGTCGAATATAAACACGGAGAATGGTTTAGCTTCTTGTGGCTGCATGACACTCTCGCTTGCATTAAACTTTAAATATTTAACTTCAGGCACATTAGTCAGTATTTTTTCCAATAATTGATACTTTGGTTGTTGTAGTGATTTTGAAAATACATATAGATTGTTAAATCGTAATCCTTTAGGGTTTGTAATCAAATTGAATACTACATTAGTTTTTCCACAGTTGGAAGGTCCGGTAACCAGACAACGAACGGTGTTTGGTAACAAATTGCCATGCTTCCCACTATTGAATTCTGAATTATCCACTGTGAGTTCATCTATATTATTAATAGTAAAACTCTCTTTTTGTGGTACTATCTCCATCCTTTGTAATGGTTCAACCTAAAATGATTCTCTATGGTTATATCAAATCCTTTTTAGGTATCCAAGAATCTTCCGTCTTATTAAATCCTAACCATCGTACTTTGACCTTATCTTTTTTCCGTTGCAACACCTTTTCAACTAAATATACATCGCCTACTGTTGATTTTAACATTTCATGTCCATAAAACCCTCCTTCAAGCAATTGTCCTTTATTATCTTTTAAAATATATGTCTCAGGTACTGTAGGTTGTACTTTGAATACAGTAAAAACCTCATTGGTCCAATTTGGCAGGTATCTTTTACTGAATACACCTTTATATTTACTTATTCGCACTTTATCACCCACATTAAATTTTTTAGGCTTTAGTTTTTCAACTTTTGGTTTAGTATTCGTTTTTATACGTTTTAATACAAGGTTTTCATTTTTACTAGTTACTTGGTTTGGTTTCATCCCGATAGTCCTATGAAATTTGTTATTGTAATCGTTTATAAGTTTTGGTAACATATCAATCCATATGTGCGATCCTCTGTTGGAAAACATTTTATACATTGCACTTTTTAAAGTTCTGTTGAATCTTTCGATTATTGAGGCTTTTACTTCTGAATTGGTTGAATAATGGTTTATATTGTGTTTTTTCATTAAATTTGCAAATTCCTTATTAAAATATTCTTTTCCATCATCTGTTTGTAAATGTTTAATAGTATGTTTGTCTCTTTGTATAGCTGTTTCCATTGCTTTTGTAACACTTTTGCCACTTTTATCTTTTAGTGGTAAAGCATCTGCCATTTTTGAAAAACAGTTAATAACAGTCAATATGTATTTATATCCTTTATTTTGTTTGCTATAAGGAATCATTTCGATTAAATCCGCTTGATATAAATCATTAATTCCTTTTATCACCGTATTTCTTCGTGGAAACTTTCTTCTTGTAGGTTTATGAAGTTCGTTGACAATTTGTTGCTTTAAGTCCTTCATATTGCAGGTTTCAATGTTTGTTGTATCACATGTATAATCACAATGAATGTTGTTTTAAATATTCACATCATTTATATGGGTCAAGGTCATCCAAACTTGTGTAAAAAAATGGGGAACACGGCGTTGGACTTGCCGTATTCCCCATTTTTTTACGGAAGGAGAAAGGAATAAGGTCGTAGTTGTAGAAGGACGAAGAATAGGTTACTAGTTGATAGGGTTTAGAGAGTAGTGGCCAAAAGGAAGAGTGTGGATTTTGTCGGGCATAATGTATCTTTTATCATCCCGAGCTGACAACGCTTTTTTAATTTCGGTGACACTGTAGACTTGATGCTTAAAGCTTCGGATATTGTTGAATGTTGCTGATATCGTAGTATCTTCAAACAAACAAGTCTTGTAGTGGTCAAATGTCACGTGTTTTTTCAAATAAGATGTCTTCACTCCTTTTGCTTTCTTCACTGTCGGTGTGTTGTTCTCGTGGTACATCTTAAATGAATACAATTTCGCCATCAGCGCCACTATTTCTTCTAAAGGCATTCCATTTGCTTCATCTTTGAATTTTCCAATTACTTTTTTATATTTTTCATTAAAATTTGGATGGTTTTTTGGATAGTCAGAAAAATCGAAATCTTCTTTGTATGGAAAAGTCCTTAGGTCTTCATACATGTCCAAAGTCTTTATCCAGTAGATAAACGCGTCCGTATCCATGTATGCGACTCCAATGTTTTCCCTTCCGTAATGTTTAACCATTTTGTTATAATGGAAATCATACATCAGGGTTTTACTTATATCCAAAATCGACATACCTATGTATAACGGACGGTCCATGACTATTGTTGTTTTCTTCATACTGACAGCGACTAGATTTTCGTTTATAATCATGGATGTTCCGAAATTTGGTTTTTGCACTAATTTTTCCAATTTCCTAGGATCACTCACTAATTTTACATTTTTGTGTTTTCTTTTGTTCTCCAAGGTCTTCCCAAAGATGGCATTGTTCATTAATTTATAGAAGTCCTTTTCAAATGCTGTTGTCGCTGCAGCTCTTCTTGCAGTGTTGGAATCAATATATGGTTTCAACCAACAAGACTGGGTGAATTCAATTGCTCTATGAATTCTCACTATACGTAGACCCAATTCAAGAGCCTGTTGAACTACCCAGTAGTGAGCCACATAGCGATCCTTATTCTCCAAGGTCATCATCAATTTTGGCCATCTTCCTGTCGGTGAAACTTCAGTCTTGGCTAGGAGAGGCAAGTCGTAGTGATGGTCATGAAGGTGCTCCGGGTATTCAAAATCACAGTCCAAAATATAGCCTTTTGGACCATCCTTTGGAATCTGTGAGATGTCTCCGATGGTGGCCGGGTCGATCCACTTGAAGTCAGCGTAGGGAAGCGGATTTGACATTGCCCAACCATAAAGGTTGTTTGCATCAAAATAGCCAAGGTAGACCGATGGTTGTTGCTCGTCGAAGCCGGGGATGTACTTGTTGTTGGCTTTGACATGACGTGTTACAGCTTGTGTCAAACCGCCCCGTACACCAGATTCCATCATGAGCACCATATCAATATCCGTTAGAAGTTCCAGTCGACAGTTGGTTGACTTTAGCATAGCTTGCCATGCTAATCCTGGAGATGTGTACGAGTGTAGAGGGTCCAGTCCATAGGCGGAGAAGCAGGTGTTTCTGAATTCTTCCATCACATCGCACAGCAGAGTTACGTCCAATTTTATATAAAAGTCAGAATATTCCCCTAAGGTTTGAATGTTTAGTTGGTTCCAAACATTACATGCATGATTGTAGTCTTCAACGGAGATTTCACTTTCGTTTAATTTGCTGTTGAAGGCTTCAATCGGCGGTAGACTGGTTTCTTCAAATTTTTCTGTAGAAGTTATGTAATCGTAGGGGAACACTCCTTTCCGTAATACTAGGTCTAATTTATCTTCAGGTACAATTTTTCTGGTTTCTTTTAGGTCTTCTCTTCTTAGGTTCTCTGACAATTTGGCTAAACTAGATGCCATAAATCTGTAAGAGTCTACGAAGCGAAGTTTAATTTTACCTACTGTTTTTGAAAAGCTGATGTACTTTTCCAATGTTGTAGCAAGAACATCAATTTTACCGTCATCTCTTCCTAACTCCGGGATAATAAAGTGGGAGTCGTAGCCGCTAAGATTGTGTAAAACGACAGGAATAAAGTTTGGCAGTTTGTAATTTATATTGCATGAATTACAAGCAGCTCCTCTGTATAACCCTGTCAGGTGATCGTGATCTCTTACTTTTGGATTTTCTTCACTGAACATCTTCTTGCATAAATAGCATCTTGTCGCTAAGTTGTATTCTTCTTGTTGATTTTGGTTTAAAGGTTCCATAGGTACAATATTACCGAACAAGCGTTGAACCTTTCCAGCAATATCGTACAGTTGGTCTACAAAATACTTAGCGGCTTCTTCACCACGGTAGAGTATTGGAGTGGATGTTAAACCATAGTCTTGCAATTGGTTTTTAGACAAGGTTGATTTAACTAGTAAACAAAAACTGTTGGGCTGATGCAACTGATATTTTGTTCTTCTAGTCACTTCGCCGTCCGGCAGCTCCTGTGGTACTAACGTTGATTCAAAATCTGCATAGACCACTATTGGAATTCGGTATTGGTGAACTGTCTTGTTAAATTGGATACACGCTCGAGATGGTGGTGGCAGACTAATCTTCACTTCATAGTTCTCGTTGCAAAGTCTTTTATGTTCCAATAACCAGTCCAATCCTCCACGTCTTGAATCTTTCCAAGAAAAGCAGAAACATCTCTTGCAAACTGTAATCCTATTTACTCTTTTGGTCAATTGTTTTACAACTAAGGCTTCAAAGTCCTTTATCCATACATAATGGGAAATTTCACCCTTAGTTATCAATAGCAAGTCCGTGTGGTTTCTTTGCTCAACCTTTACTACCCGCAAAGGATAAACGTTGTTTGAATCATCCAGACCAAAAACATTCACTGAAACGCCAGGATTTTTCTTTTCAAATTTGTCTATGTCTTTCAATGTAACTGGGTAGGTGAGGCCTTGAAAGTTGTAGCGGTGTTCATTTTCGTAATATTCTCTACCAACTCTTTCAGGATGATCTTTAACATACTTGGTTAACATTGCATACTTAAAACATTCATTACCTTCATTTTGCACATTCCTACACGATTTAGTGTTTTGGATTTTCTTTGGTAAAGGGATAAAACTACTACCCCTTAAACCATATCCATGCTTGTGAACCCTTACATCCATACCTTCGATTGATGACAAAGTCCATCCAGATCCTCTTCCTTCATGTTCTTGAAGTTTTGTTATAAGTTCTTCCAAGCATTCTTCAATAATATCATCGATGTTGGAGGTGAAGGTAAGGGTTCGGTTTTTGGTAATGAACGCTCTCAATGCTGTTTCACCATCAGTATTGTTAAACATAGCCTCTAACACCATTCCAAATTTAATAAAATTTAGCCTTTGTAATTCTTCCCTCAACGTTTGACCAACAAGTTCCTTAGCCTGGGTTATGAATGTTTCCAATTCCAATTGAACGTTATTAATTTTGAAATGTGTTACAACTCGTCCTGGCAAGGCTGTGGTGCGCAGTTGTCTTACATCTTCCAGTTCTTCTTCTTCCATATCCTCTTCTTCGGTGTCCTCTTCTTCGGTGTCCTCTTCTTCAATAGGTCTTGTAGCAGTAGATGGTCCAGCACCAGCAAATTGAATCACACTAGGTCTTCTTCTTTGCATTTGCTGTAGATAGCTGTCCCAGTAGTCCGTCTGCTTCTGGTGCTCTTCCAAAAACCGGTCAATTGAGTCTAAGTCTATTTCATCCATGGTAATATCTTCTTTTCTATCTTCGTCTTCATGTAATTCTCTGTGTATGGTGAAAAGATCTTCGTCTTGAAAGATTTCCCCACAAATGTCGCAAAGAGCCATTTCAAACAGTTTGGCTTTGAATGCACACTCTGTGAATGTCCACGCAATAATGAGCAGCGCACTCCACCGGGACCCTTTATATCCGAGGCAGATAGGTGGGGAAAGTGACGTCATATGGAAACAGGTTATCACTCATGTGCTAAATTTAGCCTTTACACAACCGTTTGTAATACATTTATCAGTAGGCTTGATAAATTGATGATATTTGGTCTAGATTCAATAATTTGTACAAGTTTTTTCAAAGATGTCTGTTTGAGCAAGTTTATGTAGGTCAAGGTCATTTGGAATTATTATTTTGAGCGGGGGATAGAGCACTAAGCAGCATCATTTACTACAAAGTGCTCTATCCCCCGCTCACATTCTTTTTTAACTTTTTGTTTAAACTTTTTACAAGGGTGAAACATCACCATCAGAGTCGGAATCATCCTCATCACGGAATAGGTAGCGATGACAATACATAATTCTTCTGGCAACTAACATCCTATCCATTGGACGATGGGGAGTGTCTTGTTCTTGTTCTTCTTCTTCTTCGATTTCCAATTGGAATTCCATTTCCGACTCAGATGACGACTCTAATGTTTCGTAGGCATGCAAGTCCACCTCATTGTCCGTTGAACCAGCTTCGTCAGAGTCCGTTTCAATATCCATTATCTCTTCCTCCTCCTCTTCTTGATCAACCGCAGGTAGTTGGTCCTCTACTTCTATAATTTCTAGAGGTATAACCTCCAGAATAGAGACAATTCTGTTGCGATGGAACACGGTGTTGTCAAGTGGAGCCATGGTATGGAAGTGTTGTATCCATCCAATTTGCTTACCCTTTTTATACCCCCACCAACTATACAATTTATGTGGGTCAAGGTCACGTAAAGATACCCTTTGAGCGGGGGATAGACCACTAAGCAGCATGCTAGTCCATTGCCGCAAAGTGATCTATCCCCCGCTCTATTCCGCAGACCACACTCAAGTCCAAGTCCACATCCAAGTCCACATCCATATGTTACACTTTATTATTACTGCCACCAAGTAATTGTCACTCGCACATTTACTTGGTTTTGATAAAGGTACTGCACAAACTCCATATTGGTTGTTTGTTCGTTATACAAATGCATCATGAAATATGCAATCTTATCGATTGCGGCATTGTCCAACGGTTCGCAATTCACAAGTTCCAATGTGCCCTGGCTGGTCTTCTCCTCTATAAGTTCCACCACTTCGTTGATGTCTTCTTCCAAGAGGATGAACTCAACACTGAAGCTCTCCATTGTTGTTGATAGTGTCTAGACAAATGCTTGACTAAATGCTTTATTCATCAGTCCTACATATATACCAATTTCCCCCTCCTATTACCCATTCCCCCTCTACCTTTATATGGGTCAAGGCCATCCAATAATACCCTTTGAGCGGGGGATAGACCACTAAGCAGCATGCTAGTCCATTGCCGCAAAGTGATCTATCCCCCGCTCTGTATTCCACACAAGTCCTAGTCTTTACACACACACATAAGCCCCCAGTCTTTTACACTTACTCATATACTCTGTCCTCCCTGCCAATTAAGAGTTCCCCATGTTTGCCACTATTTTCAATTAACCTTTCCAAGTCCCAAAACACAATGTCCAAATTAACCAAGTTCGCTCGTCCAATTTGAAACACACTATTCCCCCCAAAGTCACTTGCTCTCACTTGTTGTCCTGTATACTGCTTCTTCTTCCACGCTACAATCACTACCCTACCTTCTTCAACAACCATTCTTTTAACGTTATCATACACCTTCTTCAACATCCCTTTACAGTTTAAATAGTTTATGGTTACATACTCCCACTCCTTACCAATGATCAGTGATCCACTCATTTTCTAGCGTTCCACTGGAAGGTTCAAAGCAGAATGAAGTCGGGATGTACAGACCCCCCTCTTTTATACCAGTTAACCGGTTGTCCTTGCTGTAAAGTGGGTCAAGGTCATCCAATGCTACCCTTTGAGCGGGGGATAGACCACTAAGCAGCATGCTAGTCCATTGCCGCAAAGTAGTCTATCCCCCGCTCTGTATTCTACACACACACACACACACACACACACATGTCCCTGTCCAAGTCTTTCATTACATACCCAATATATATTCAGTTCCTTCATCATCACTATCACTCATCACTGCTTCCACAAACTCCACAGGATTAAAGTTAAATTGTTTCAATTGTTCTTTTAAGTTTTCAATTTGTTGGTCCTTTACTTCTAAAACACTGTGAAGGTGTGATATGTAGTCCGCTGCCTCGTTGATGCTTGCTACTCTCGGATCGCCTAACTTCAAGCTGGGAACTACACCCTGCAGCCTGTAGTAAGCCATACGCCTTTCTTGCTCCTGCCGTTGACCAGGACTGAGCAAGCCTTGCCCGTCTTGGCTCACCTCCAGCAAGGTCCGTAGCATTGGAGCTTTGCAGGCGTTTGCCCGAGCAACAGTTATGCTGTGGAATGGTCGAGCAGGTCCACGAGTAGCAGGCAGGACGTTGGCAGCACGCCTTCTTGAAGAAGAAGTGGAAGCCTGAGAAGTTTTGCAGTTGGAAGCCATGTTGAAGTGAGGTATTCAGCTAAGCGATACAAAGCAGAATAACCAAACTGCACATCAATACCCGTATATATACACTTATCAGTGGTGGGGGTACTAGCTAGCCTTGGTAAAGTGGGTCAAGGCCATCCAAAAACATTACCAGAACGGGGGATAGATCACTAAGTGGCATGTTAGTCCATTGCCACAGAGTGATCTATCCCCCGCTCTGTATTTCACATTCACGCACACATTCATACATACACACAAGTCCCAGTCCAAGTCTTTACCCACACACCTATCCACTCTCATCCTCACTATCATCACTGTCCAACAGGCTTTCACACTTCTTAATCAGTTTTTCCCATTTACTCCTAACATAAAGTAGCTCCCTGCGAGTATTCTCTAGCATTCTGTCCCTTTGCTCTATCACTTCGTCGTACCACTCGATGATGTTTGGTGGAGTCTGAGTTGCTGCATCCGTCGTGGTTGGTTGAGACGCCCCGCTGCTCCGCAACTCCTTCCTCACAGGACCAAAGCCGGAGAATCGGACACGACTTCTTGACGAAGGCCCCGATCGGATTGGTCCAATGCTCGGGCTGGAGTTGGAGGCGACCGGGCCAGAGGTAGAGGCTGGGACGTTCATAGCAGACATGGTGGTGTTCAGCTTAACGGTGTAAAGCAGAATGAGAGGACGGTTGATCACCACTCCTATATATACCCATTTTTAGTGGTGGGGATAACACTGGGGGGGGGGGGGGGTTAAAAGAAATTTTGCTTAGTCTTCCCGGTCATCAGTTTTACATACCTTTAGCACACCCATTATTTTGGTTTCTTCAATAACTTTACACACCTCAAACACCCAAGCAAACAGCTCATCTATGTTGTTATAATTAATTTTTGTCCAGTGTTCATACTTATGAGTTTGGTTGTTTATAATACATAGATAAAATGTAGACCCGTCTTGTCTTATACAATACTCAACTTCCATTCTATGCTGGTTTAGCACTTCCCAAGCATTGTGTTGATCTATCAAGAAGTCACCACCTTTGTAATTGTACCGTGACATGTTTACCACGGAGCACAGAAACAGACTGAAGCAAAATGAACGGCTCATACAAGCTTAGTAAGAGCGTTAGAGTGGGGGTATCACGTGATACACAACATTAGTTGTAAGTAATTTATATGGGTCAAGGTCATTCAAACTTTGAAAAATTTTTACCTCCAAACACTTGTAGCAATCTACAAGTGTTTGGAGGTAAGTTTTTATTTGTTAATGATTTATTTGTAACTTAGTCTTCACCCTCAAGGACACGGTTTGAGATTGTCCCAGTGACTTTACATCACCGCCAGGTTAAAGTATTATACAAGTCAAGTATTTTTTTTTTTTTTATTAGTTGACTTGTATAATACCCCTCTCCCTTACTTTAAGAGGGTTAAGACTAAATTTGGAAAAATAATTTGGAAAAGACTTTTAAATATTGTCCAACACAACCTAACAATTTTGGCTTTTTCTTTTTAGTGAGCCCATGTCCTAATCCATTTCCCAAACAGATCGGCATCCTTTTCTTCGAATTAAATAAGCCCCGGGGACAAAAAATTCTCTTTGTACCATCGCAGGTGGTACTTTCATTCTATGAAGGCGGCCATCACCTTTTAGAATGATTTGCACATTTATGTTAAATGCTCCATAAGCTTGAACAATGAAATAATATTTTTTGTCCCTCTTGAGCCTATTAATTTTCAGCTTCTGCGGACTGTTGGGGTGTTTGAACTTGGACTTTTCAGGCATAATATTAAGGCTATAGGGCTTTGGTGTCGGAATTTTGATTTTCTTATTCAAGTGTCGTTGGCAACGATCTTTTTCTGGAAGAGCAAAACTCGGACAACAAAGAACCACAGCCTCTCTGCTAAACCAAACATAATCGCATTTATCACGCTTGCCAGCAGGGCATTTAACACGATTACGTTTCTTTTGTGTTGGACTCTTAGTGTTTTGGAGCTTCTCCGAATTAGGCTGGCTAGAAGAAATAGGGGTGGAAGGGGGTGGAAGAGGCAAAGATTGGTCAAAAGGAATGGAGCAAACAATTTTGGGTGGGGTAGGAGAGCGTGTTAGGTCTATGGAGGGAAGTTCAGGGGAAAAGATGGATTTACGGGATGCTTTGGTTGGTGTGGATGGCATGGGGGATATGGGTGAGGGACATTGTGATTTGGTATAGGATAGGATTTTTTGGGTTCTGCTGTAGGGGGTTATCCTCGACCTGGACGTCTCTTCGAAGACTGCAGACTCCGATCCTGAGTCCGATAGCAGCGAGAGTGCTGGAGAGGCTACCGGGACTCGACCGCTGAGTTTTCCTGACGATGGTGGAGGTGCACCGGCCTCTTCCACTGTCGGCGGCAGTGGCGACAGGCTGGGCATGGAGGCGGGCTGTGGTGGCGGCGGCGGCGGTGGTGGCATCGTCAGGCAGCTCAAGATGTTTGCAGTCATCAGATATTCCAGGATCGAGGCGGAGGATGATGGAGGTTGAGTCGTGTCGGTTGAGGTTGAAGCTGGCGGGTAGTTTTTGAGTTTAAGGCCCATTTTACCCATTGTAATAAATGGACTTAATGAGAAGAATAGATGAGAATGAAAAAGTGAAGTTATTATAAATAATCTCAAGAACAAGAGAGAACCTGTCCGTACGGGAGCTTGGACGGGAATGAGAAGTGCATGCAGCCGGGCCGCCTTATATCCCCACCGGGGCTGCCACGCCCAGGATATCAGGGGTGGGGGAGGGGGTGGGGGTGGGGGTGGGGGTGGGGGTGGGGGTGGGGGGGGGGTCGCACTTTTTGTCGGGGGGGGGGAAGGGGGGGGGGTCGCACTTTTTGCCGGGGGGGGGGGGGCTCGCACTTTTTGAAAAAATAAACCCCACTTGGGACATTTATGTTGCCATCGCTAAAGCCTCCCAAGAGACCCAATTCCAAACTTGTGCGTTACTAATACCTAACTGTTAACTTTTAAAAGACCTCTATATATAAACTGTGTTAGTAAGATCTGACTGTTAAAGATTTTGAAAACTTTTATATTTAGGTCAAGGTCACGAAAAAACTTTAAAAAAAATAAGCCCCACACCCCCCTATGGGGGTGTGGGGCACTTGGGTTGTCATCGCTGTAGCCTCCGAAGAGACCCAACTATGACAACAAGGCAACATCCAATGTCGTGTACCCTTCGCCACGCGAGACTTGTAAACATTTACTGCATTTCCAACTAATAACTTTTCCAATAGCTAACGAAATGTCATTTACATATTTTGAAAAAAACTGAGGACGCCCTAGTGGCTTACGTCCTCGGTCCGAGTGCAGAGGCCATCGGCTCATTACCCCCGTATAAGCGTACAAACGGACCACCTCCTATTTCTCAGCCGCATTGAAGCATGCATGAGAGGAGCCTAACAATTATAAAACAAGTGGCTTTACACGGGGGGCCTACTCCCGTAACCCTATCTTTAATATTTTTAATTTAGCAATGCAGTAAATTTTTACAAGTCCTATGTGGGTCAAGGCCACACGGACATTAAAAAATTTCGGCCCCCGTACATCCATGGCGAACCACGAATGTTCGGGGGCCTTGGGGACAAAAAAACACAAATAGCTAACAAAGTTTCATTTACATAATTTTGAGTTTCCAGAAGGGAAACTAACTGAGGACACCCTAGTGGCTTACGTCCTCGGTCCGAGTGCAGAGGCCATCGGCTTATTACCCCCATATAGGCGTACAAACGGACGCTCCTATTTCTCAGCCGCATTAAAGCATGCATGAGAGGAGCCTAACAATTATACAAAAGTAACTTTACACGGGGGCCTACTCCCGTTCCCTGTCTTTACGATTTACTTTGAGCATTGCAAAAGCTCAAGGGGGGATTGCTAAAACAAGCGTATACACTTTAGAAAAATATAACACACTTACAACACACAATTGAGCTCAACGTAGTCAATGCTGGAACAAGCACATACATGTTAAACACATATAACAAACAAGACACAAAGGATAAAAGACACACAGGAGACATAAGGTACAAGTAAAACACTCTCATATAAAACAATTCGCAATACCCAAACGCAAGCGCAATATCTTACAACTAATACAAGTCTTAAAGTTAGAGTAGACTTCGCTAAACACTGAAGGCGCCATTCAATGTTTAGTGATGCCTATGGCGGTCCGTCCCGATCGTTCACGTTCAACGCGCGGGAGCGGACTGCGAGCCGGCTCTGGCTGGGCCCCCTTATATCCCCACCGGGGCTGCCACGCCCAGGATATCAGGGGTGGGGGTGGGGGTGGGGGGGGGGCACTTTTTGTCGGGGGGGGGGGGGCACTTTTTGTCGGGGGGGGGGCACTTTTTGTCGGGGGGGGGGGCACTTTTTGTCGGGGGGGGGGGGGGCACTTTTTGTCGGGGGGGGGGGCACTTTTTGTCGGGGGGGGGGGGCACTTTTTGTCGGGGGGGGGGGGGGGGGTTCGCACTTTTTGCGGGGGGGGGGGGTCAGGTAAGTTAAGTGGGTCAAGGTCACCCACAACACTTGTACTCTAAGTGTTGGCTATACCCCCACCACAACTGGGTCCCTAGGCTGCACAACACCGCTTCGCCATCATGTCTCCGGCTTCCATGTGGTGCGTCTCGCTGTTCTCTAGCTCTCTATATGTAAGTAATTTTACAAGTTCTGAATGTAGGTCACTACACTTTAACTCTGGGACGATATCGACTTGTAGTATTTCAGTGTTTTGACTCAAGGTCATCACACTTTAACTCTAGCACATCAGTTATCGTACCAGAGGTGCTCAATAACCTAACTTGTAATGTTTAGGGTGGCGTTTGCACGCCACGTGGTATCGCCATGAGTGTCCAGTCCAGGTTTTAAGTTAAATTAATTTTACTGTAATCTTTTCCATTTCCGCTTCGTTTTGCCAAAGTTTAAGGTGTCGCTTAATAAAGTGGTATTTCTCTAAAGTTATAGGAGATTGCAAGGATACAATTAGTTTATTTAGGAGACTCTTCATCTTGGAGTTTAACACAATTTCCACTTTGACTTTGCTTCCACGGCTCTCACAGCCTAAGCTGTACAGGAATGTTTCTTCTAGTGCCAACTCCGGCCAAGAGAACAGTGTGTTCACTGTAGGACAGCTCATGGTGAAGTGATGCGATACTCCAGCGTACCACCTCACCTTCCCCCGCCACTGTGACCTTCCCCCACTCCTGCTGTTTCCCCCACCTCTTTTCCCTTGACTCATGCGCTACAAGCAGTCTCTCAGTATTGTGCGGACTTTTGTGAGGTGAAGCCATGTCGCAGGACACTTTAGGTAAGAAACTTAGCCGTGTTAAGACTTTATTAGTTGCTCACTGTCCACCACTCAAAGTTAAGAGAGTTTCAACTTTAGCTAAGTGGCGCAAACTGTTGCGCGGACACCCTAAGTTTTATACAAAACAGACTAATGTCAGTTTTACTGATGAGGATTTGTTTAAAATATTGGATGAAATGACTTTTCCTTGCAAAATTCAGTTAGTTACTCCCATTCCTGACAGTTTAGAGTCTTAGTCTCTCAAGCCGATATACCTAGCATACACAGAGCCTGACAGTCAGTCACTCGGTGGCTGTCGTGGGGTGCGCATCGGTGTCGGCGCTCCATTGTTAGGTTTTCAAGGTCACAGTAATATCAAATTGTTGGTGTTGTGCTGGTTCAAGGTCACCTGAGGAATAACCGATTGCCCATTTAGGCAGAGTCATGTCAGAAACTCGAGTTTAACTTGGCACTTTTGCCGTTTCTCGTCGAAAATTCGCTCCAAGTGGTCAAGGTCACGGGGACTCTGACTGAAACTCGGAGCGTAGTGCGAGAAACGGCAAAAGTGCCAAAAAATTTTAAGTTTCGGCGTGACCTTGACCTCAGTGGCGTCGGTGACGTCATTTTGATGACGTAAGGGGTGATGACGTCATCAGCACGTCATTTCTGTGACGTCATGGGTGTGACGTCATCAAAATGACGTCATTGGTGATGACGTCATCGATGACGCAATCGATGACGTCATCGATGACGTCATCGGTGAGGTCATTGACCTCGATGACGTCATCCCTCAGGTGACCTTGAACTGGGCCAGCACCAACAATTTGACACTACTCATGCTCATTGCTTTGCCCATCCCACCCCGCGGAGTATGGAGTGTCCATGTCGACGTTGTCTCCCGGCGGGCGGTCAGTCCAGGTCAGTCCGGAGCCGGCAGCCATTTCAATTTCCCCTCATCAGAAGCGAACGTTGCGGCTGTTTGGGTTTATGGTTTCCCCCGGTGGTATATTAGCCTCTACCACAACACCAAGAAGGGAATTGGCTCGCTTCCCCTAGGGAAACGGATATTGGGCGATCGTTAGAAATGTATCCTTAAAACCTTAATACCTTAATACCTTTACAGAAATGGCGACCTAATTCAATAGGTAGTTTAAAGCCAAGTATGAATGAGAGATGAGTGTAGGATGATTGTGGCGCGATCTTGTAGTCTTGTTACTGACTAAGGCCGACATTCTCCTTAGACAGGACTGTTAATTCATAGCCCAACAGCCAATGGTATCTAGGGACCTACAGTTTAACATGGGATCCGAACCAAAATTTTGACCCCATATATACGAATTGGTCTAATTATGAGGATGGTCTTTATGGATGAACTAGTATTCAATAGTGCGGACGTTAATCCCCACCAAGGAATATCGCAACCATAAGCCATCGCCTATATCCACAATTCGTGACCTCCAAGTAGCAGGATTACAGGACGTCGCCACCGTCCCAGTTATCCGTTTCCTTTTACTCCAGTCTAAAAAACTATTCATTCAATTAAAGGGTGGTTGCGGGGAGGGATTTATATACATTCTTAAAATGGAATGTCTTCGCATTTTTTAAAGTTTTTTCTCCCAAATCCAATGTTGTGTAGGGAATACATCTTTGTTTTATGGCCAGCTATTAATTTTTTACCGCTCACTCAAAGAGTATTAAAACAATATTACCATGTTGAAATTTTATATTTTATTTCTTTTACTGTTGAAGTTTCATAAAATAAAATTCTGTTTTATGTGAAACAATTATTATAGTACAAAATATGCATATAAAAAGTTTTGTGTGTAATTCCCCTACACAATTATAATCTTTGAGAGAAGAAAAAAATGTTAAATATTCTTAGAACTTCCGTTTGGAAATTGTCATACGGATGAGTGTAAATTGATATGAGGGGAAAATAACAAACAAAACATATAAAAACGTAAAATATTTCATTTGTACTCTACTTCAATTTGAAACAGAAAAATATCTACAGCGTTTCCCCTATTTTTATCTTACCGAAATGAATGAAGCAAAGTAAAATATTAATGTATACTACACAGTTAAAAATTAAAAGCCTCTCCGGGGAAGCCCCAGTCGCAGTGACTCAAGTTACTCAACACATTTCTTTGGCGCAGTTCAACACTTACATCCAGCAGCACTATATTTCCCAGCCAAGAAGCGATGTTTCCCAATGAAACTGTGTAATGCCGACTATATTTAGGTAAAGCTGCGACACCGCGAAACGAAACGCGGAATTGTTGACATCTCATTTAAACAGCTGATATAAATATCGGCTGATTTAAAACAGCTGATCCCGGTACCACGTGGGACGCACTTAGCCGGAAACAAATGTGACTGAGCACCTCTCACATGTTTTTACTCCGCACTGAAATTAAATATCTCTCGGTCTGTTGTAAATTTTGAAACACCTTTCGTGTGAAGTTATTTTCGATTTTGCCACATTTTGGTGGAATTGGGTCGGTTTCGCAACGCTATGTAGGTAACCTTCGTGTGTTCATCGATGTTTACAGTTTCAACTTATGCGATCCACGTGGACGCGTATTTCTCTTTTGGTCTTGCAGCCTACCTTTTGACATTGTGTTGTATTTGAAATCTGCGCTCACTCGGATAGTTAAAATGCATTAAACATAATTTGAAATAAAATTAAATGACAATTTTACTTATACGCAACTTGTTCCATGTTCCGAATCGTAAAAAATGATCAATTACTTGAAAACTTGCTTATTAAAAGTAATATACACTACTATAGCACAGCAACGTTAAAAAAGCGCAGAGTGAATGGAAATCAAACATTTTCTCATCGATCCTGTTGAGTTTTTATGGTTTTCCATTCTAACAAGTAAAACATGTTGACTGTTGTCGCGATTCCGTCATTTTTGTGACTTTATTGTACATTTTAATGTGCGTTTTAAGCTTTAACGAAGCCAAAGACATGGTATATCGATATCGATACATACATCGATATGTTACATCAGCAGCATCGTAATACCAAACTGGAGCGCAACTTTACAATAAACAGTGAATCGCAGAATACAGTTTATTCTAACAAATACAGTGATTGGATGCTGCTGTTATATCCCTCATTGTTGTTAATGCACCTGCCTTTGTCTTTCACCAGTAACCCCCCGTCTCCTTGCTTCTACATTGATCTATAATGGCCCTCTCGCGGCTATCAGAGGGCGAGTGAGTCAGGGCAGTGTGTCGTGCTAGAGGGGGGGGGGGGGGTTGAGTCATCGAATTTCACTAAGGGTCAGAGTCAAGGGTTAAACTAGCGCACTTCACCGTGCAGTATCTGAAGGGCGGGTCGATAGCTGACACTCTACAACCTACAACTACTGGAGAAGGTCATATGAGAAGGCTAGCGAAGCCTCTAATGCGGAACGAGCTGACACTTTCGTTTACTTACTACAAAAAGATGCTCAAATACAAACAACATTGCTGAACAAATACGTAAAAACAGGTTCTGAAGGATAAACATAGTTTTGGTTTTTTTATTAGTTTAGGGTGTCCCTAGAAGAGGTTGTTGTTTTTCATGTGATAGTCATGTAGTAGGCTAACCGCTACAAAATAGAATCTCAACTAGACATGAAAAGAGTACCCTGGAGTTCAATTAATTGGCTTGTAAAAAATCAAATTAAATTGAAGGAATAACTAAAATGAACAACGATTTTATTGATAAAACCACAAAAATATAAATAAGGATTCGTAAAAAATCCGTCTTTATAGACTAGGATGCCATTCACCTACAGTATCTGACTGAGTTTCTGCAATGGTGTAGGAAAAAGTTTATTTTAAGAATATTGCGACTAATTATGTAATAATTAGTTTATATGAAGAGGAAATAGTGTTAATAACCCTGGGAAAAAAGCTTAACATATGTTTGTTTTGTTGTCCTCTATTGATGGTTCAAATAAAGGCTAAAGAAAGAAACTATGTCAGCTAATTTACATAGGCCTATTGATTTATTATTTAAACTGTACTTTTTCCAATTCTATTGTTTTCAAAACTCCTGGTATCTCACTTAAAAAATCATACTCTTCATAGGTCCATTCTTCAGGCATGTTAAAACAATGAGAGTTCTTAGTGACATTTATTTCTCTCTGATTTAATACTTTTCAACATTAGAAGTTACCTGGCAATGAGGGCGTGAGTCAATTAGGCCTACAGAATGTGTCACCCAGACGGCGTTATAGGTGACGCATCTATAAAGGTCGTCTTCATTGTAGCTCGAAGGAAGGACTATTTCATAAACTTTATAAACCACACAATATGCATAACAATGGCACATTCCTTCTTGAGCGTTTAAAATTTATTGTATGTTAATTTATGAATATTGTCCCCAAGTTTTAGAGCTGTTATACATTTTGAAGCCATAAAGACCGAAGTGATAGACGATGGTTTTGCAAAAAACACTAATTAATCAGCCCGAATTAACTGGTGGTCCGAAATAGCCACTATAAACACTTTCACACCCCATATACCAGAGCCGCGGTTGTCCCATGCGTTACCGCTATTTGTAGGGTTTGGACCGTTCCCCCGTCCCACCTGTCCCATACGTTTTCTATTTCCACGGCCGGGATGCCGCGGCGGCGTTGTTGCGTATAATTCCTTGCCGAGGTCAGGGTCCAAAAAAAACTCCAGAAATACTCGTTTATTCCAGGAACTTCCACACGAGGTAAATTAGTTTATTTTTTATACAATTGCAAAGTTGGCTTAAGATCCTGTATTTTTAAAGCCACATCTCAAAGATTTGCCGTCAATAGGCTTTCTATTCTATATCCATGTACAGTTTTATTATTATTTAACTTTATTTTGAAAATAATTATTTATATACGACGCATCCTGTAGGGTCCCTCAACAACAGACCAAAAACTGTTTCTAATGGTCAATCATTAACTGGCTGGGTAGCTAAGTGGTTATAGTGCTCACCTTTGAATCCTAAGGTTGCCGGTTCGATTCTGAGGAAAGTTAGTTAGTAGCTTTTAAGGGAATGATTCCGGACCCAGTTGCCATTTGTCATTGGGCTATTAATTAATGATGCTTCTAACTGGTCGATGTTATATAGTTTCAAGACTGGGTTCCCCATCAAAACGTTAAATGCCACTGGCGTGAATAGCACACAAAAAATCATTAGACTTGTATGATTCAATCAATAGGTTATTGAACATTTTACTTAACGTAAAAGTTAAGAATACAAATGAAATTCACACGTGAAATTCGTTAATCTTAAGAGATTTTAATACTTAATAATTTTTAGTGCTTATTTAAACAAGTTTTTCATATTTTTATTTTATTCACGCAGAACATAGAAAATTTAAACTTTTTCGAAATTGTCTTTATTTAGAATCTTTATTTGGGTCCCCAGTACATAAAATCCATTTTGAAGTGTATTGAGCAATAAAATTGTTTTTTGTATATAATTCGAAAACTTTATTTTTATTTTTTTTACCTCGTTGAGATTATCAAAGTTCGTAATAGTCATTTGCCTTAAGGAGAAATTAATCCTCCACGAGTCTTTATGTGATTGTTCATATTTAAATCTCTTTGGGGGTTGTCACTATAACTTTAAAAATTATAAATAAATTACTTGAATTTTATTTTAAACTAAATCTGTCAACTGTTGCAACGTGAAATGCCGAAGGTAAGAACACAGTGGTTGAACAGCCGGTATAACCTGTCCAACAATGGAACAGCTGATCAGCTGCGAGAAAAACAGCTGATTCGCGGGCCGGCATCAGCTGATCGGGGAACGTCACCTGCTTCATCAGCGCTAACGGTACAGTGATGCAGTGCGCCGCCAAACCAGTTCTGATATTTACTACCTCGGTTCCGTTCGCTGCGCTCGTATTATTCACGGGTTTCCAGGTCACCGTCCCGACGCGTGCGAGCTCGTGTGCGTCACACACACACGCGTACACGCATGCTGTTCACGATTTATGAGGGTGTTCCGTTATGAGTCGATGATCCATTGGGGAATTAACTGTTCGGAAAGAAGGCTTGACGTGGAAAGCAAGTTTATTTAATAGGGTGAATGGTCTACTTTTACAACAGACTAACATACAAGTTATCGTTTCGTTTATCTGGGCTTTTACTTTAAGCTCAAGGGAGGAAGTAATATTTTTTCAAAATATTGGAACTTATTATGTTGAATAAGTAATGAAACTATTTGTATTTTAGTACACCTACCTCAAAAATAAAAATTTGTTTCAGAGCCTTGCGATTCATTCTGTGGTTGTATTCAATGTATTCAATGGTCTGGGTCTTGAAACTATGCATTTTCTATTTATGTGTATTTCCTTAAAGGTTTTAGGCCCTAATTTATTTATTTTTTATCCAAAACCTTCCTAGGCCCTCTAAAACTTTAAAATAAACTATCGCCGTTCAAAAGACATAAAGTACACAAGAAGTAGTCCCCTCTTTTCATCATTAGATGCGGTTAATCTACAAGCAGATTCATGTGCTGGTTTTGTTGGAGGAGCGAAGAACATTGTAACTGTAACTGCCATTATTTATTTTTTTAATTCAATATTCAGAATGTTGTGAGTTAATAACATACCTGTCATGGTGCTTTGTATGTCATTTCTTTCAATCAAGTGAACTATTTAAAATTTACTGTATTCAAGCTATTTTAGTCGTTGTGCATTAATTTTAAGATATGTTTACTCCTAAAGGTTTGTTGAATGGTCGATTGACATTAGTGTATTAACACTAATATACACGTTTTGCTCATATCTAGAACAGTGGAACTCTCTCAACTATAACTTTCTTCAAAAGGAAAGTCTAACAAATTAATTATACTGTTAAGGTATGAGTATGTGATCTTCATTTTAAACGTATACACCATACAATACCATGATCGTGACATCATAACACGACACGGAACATCTCAGAACGAAGACCTGATGATGAGTTGTTGTATTTTCATGTAGGGCAGCCCAATATGGGTAGAAATTTTGGCGCCAACGCCAAGCCCCAGGAGCCGGAGCCCGACCCAAACCAAGGTAAAAGCTGAAGCTTCGACTGACATGAATTTTGGTTTCGCTGTGTGGCAGAGTGGCTTACAAAAAATTAACTTTTTAAAATAGAGAACAAGCTAATAATCCAAGGCGTAACGTCTCTTTTCTGATTGTCTCTTTTAATTATTTCATTATTAATTGTCATCTCATACTTTTTCTTGAGTTCTCTCGTTTTAAATAACGCATTATATCAAAAAAACGTTTAATTTCAAATTTATCTCCATTGTACAGTAGTGAAGCCCCGTATTTACCTATACAGTTGAAATAAATAAATAAAGCTGTCTAGTTTTTTCCCTAGACGAAATGGTGTGAACTAGAGTTTAACGTAAATAATGTTTGGTGTGGTTGGTTTCATTGCTATTTTAAGGGGGCGGTCTACCCCTGGCGCGCACCCAAATGCCAGGGGTTTTTAGAATCGTGTTATCTTCTGTCAAATGAAGCCTAGAGCTATAAATAAGGTGTCATATTAAAGAAGAATATCGGTACTAATTTTCCTCTGTTACACTTTTGTAATTAGTTCATTAAAACCAATAGAAAATTTCAGTTAAAAATCTATAAAAACAGATGATTTTAGACAGTTATAGCTGAAAATAGAAATTTTATTTTAAAACTCTAAAAAGATAGCCGATTAGATCCTTTTTTCTACTTTAAAAAAAAGTTAACAGGCAATCTCTATCTTAAGTGGTTAGTTTTAAAACACGATCCCCGTAAACCTCTGCATTTACAAAACCAAAAACAGATGATTTTGGACAGTTATTACTGAAATTAGAAATTTTATTTAAAAATTCTAAAAAGATAGCCGACTAGATAATATTTTCTACTTTTAGAAAAAGTTAACAGCCAATCTCTATCTTAATTGGTTAATTTTAAAACACGATCCCCGTAAACCTCTGCAGCCATCAAACTCGCCTAGCGCTACGGCCGCGAGCGGCATTCGGCATTGTTGTTGTTTTGGCTGGGGTAGACCGCCCCCTTAAGTGTTTTATAGTTTTAAAATGTTTTTAGCAACTAACAATGCGTTTTGTTATATTTCAAATAAAAAAAAGTTTTACTCTTGATTTATAAAGTGATGTTTACTTACTAATTTCACCCTTTTTATTAATTTTAGATTGATTCTTTTCGTTTTTAAACAGATTTTTCAGATTGTCAATTATTGTATTTATCATTGTATTTATTATTTACCAGCGAACTATACTGTACTTATTTTTATTATTTAGGTAAATCTTTCTGACATCTTAATTTTAAAATTTGTGCCTAAAATATTGTTTACGATGAACATCATCAATATATCCGTACTGTATTAGTGCGTCTCTTTGCTCGCATATAATTGATCATGATAAGGGTGGTACCAGGGATAGACAAACTAAAACACGAACTTGCCCGCAGCATTTCTGAAAATAGAGCTTGTGCAGTTGTGCACACCCCGAATACGCCCTCACGATTACATGTGCCCTATACAAAGCTAGAGAGAGAATCCCGGGGCCCAGTAGCGATGTGTTTATACGCACGACTTTCACCTTCACCTGCTCCCAGTATTTAACGCGGTCGGCCTGGATTTCGAATCTCCCTTCGCATCTTCACCGTTGAAATATGAACTTGTTTGCCATCGCGACCTCCCGGACCGAAATAAAAGTCGTTAATCGGACCGCGGGATGTTAATCCAGGTGTTGCGGTTCGCCTACATTTAGTCGCACTTTGCCACACGTTACATGGTTGTTGCAAGTTGTAAGCTAAAAGAAACTGTCCTGGATAGCTCGACGTTAACATTTAATGTGAATAAATTATTTTACACTGTCATGCATAGTTGATTGTGTTCTAATTGGTATTGGAGTCAAGAATGTTGGGCAAAAGGAACTTATCTTAATTTTGGCAAAGAAAGAAATTTTTTTCATATTACTGTAGGGTGTACCATAAAAAATCGCAACAAAAATTAACTGTTGTGTATAAAAAATATAAAATCATTGTAAAAACTTTTTAGCGGCACAGAATTATTTACGAACCTATCTTGGGCAGTATTAACAAACTACAGTATTGAAGGAAAAAACAGTCATAGCTTACATATTCATTTGAAACTATATGACTGCAATGGTGAAGCCTAATTCAAAACCGGTAAATTTCGATAGTAAAACCATTCATACGAAATAATTGATACCAGATAGTGCATTAATGAAATTACAGTAATGATTACCGAGATGTGATATTGAATGCTATCTGTCGAACAAGAATCAAATTGTACAAGCCAACTATAAGCTTGTCACAACGGAGTAACCATAACCTTATATTCGACACTGCCCGCTGTCCTTGTACTCGTCTTTGCCACGGGTGATCCTCGCAACAGAACAGCTCCGAACGTATGTTATTGATGTAGCCTACAGCCTACAGAACCACTCGGCGGCGGTGGTGCTCCCTTTTGATCGATAACGCTTGGGGGAGAAGACGATGTCCAAATCGAGACTCTGGAGGGGGGGGGGGGAGGAGGGGGAATAGTTGCGCGCGCATGGTTTTTTTAGTTGGGGTAGGTCGTTGTTACTTTTTTTTAATTTTGAATGATCATTGTATCGAGTAACTCCGTGCTTCTCGTTGGAATGACAGAAACATACTATAGGCCCCCTACTCAGTTCAAAATGAATGTGCGGTCGAAATGTAGATTTCAATTCTCCCGTTTTCCCGTTCCTCCCTCTGCCAAGAATCCAACCAATCAGAATCACTGAGAATCACTACAGCTGTTTAATACCTAATGTCACTTTAACCATGTGTTTTGATTTTTCGTAAACAAATATTCTAATTTCGACGTTTGAGACTTAACAAGATGCGCTTCCAGTGGCAAGCAAGGGAAGTAACACGATCATCAGCGCTATCTTCTTCTACAACTCTAGACTTTAAGGGCGAAATTTAAATATCATTTGATTGCAAAGAAAATCGGGGAATTTAGGAAGTTATTGAGGAAATATTCCTTGTGGTGGGAAGTGAAATTCTATCTTTCGACCGCACATTTATTTTGAACGGGATATAAGTGTTTATTGTAATGATGAGGATGAAATCGTTCGTTCCATTCACTCGCCTCTCACAGCAGTAAAATTTCAAAGAAGATTGTCAAGGTTGAACCAAGATGCGTGAGAGGCATTGGCAAAGAAGGTGAGGTCGTGTAGCCCATTTACCGCGGTACTGTAGGTACTGGAAGTTTTGAGAAAAAGATGTAAAAAGTTATATGTATGATGTGATAGTTTCTCAATGGAGACGTCATTCAAAATCTAGCGGCCATTAAGAATTTCTGCACAATTCCCTTCTGGATGACTAGATTTCATATTTATACCTACTATTAATAGCCTATGCATTACCAAGGTATCGGCTATCCTATTCACATGGTGCTGGTATCGAACTACATGGAAAACATTCGTAATCAAGAAATGTTTTCTTTAGCCAACGGCTACAAAATGGAAGGGCTCTCCGTAAAGAACCTAGTAGTTGGGAATACAAATGAATAGTTAAATGTTAGGCGTCAGTGCTAATAATGTCAATGTTGTTGGACAAATGAACAAACGCTCACAAAATTTTTTGTAGTATTCTATCAGCGCCAAGAAGTACAATTATAATAATAAATGGCGATAAATTAATCAAAAACAAATTTACGTAAACTTTTAAACTATCGTTTATTGCTTTTTGTTAAGGGTAGCTTTTATGACTATAAAATCTCGCTGAATATATTACCGGGCTTGGATTCAATCATTTCGTCAGCGCCTGGCTATTTGCTGATTCGCGTCGGTTTCCCTCTTACTCTATGCATCTTCCGTCGCATGTTTTGTTGCTCTGTGTCCGCCTCCGGACAATTACACGCTTGTTGGCGCCATTCTGCGCCGGAAGTCGGTTACGACACGAATATTAAACAACTCAAGGATAAAACACCTCCTCCATTTGTCATCCTCTGCAATGGTGATGCCTACTAACTCTTCAACATTTCCTAAAAACGATGAGTTTTGGATTTCTTATGGTATTCATCTATCAATACTGTACCAGTAAGAAAATTCAATACGAGAAAAACATGGCAAAATAAGAGTTAGGTATTTTTTTAAACTTTTAATAATGTTTATATTGTTGTATCTTCGTTGTCCACTGCCCCAAAATGGGAGACATTCTGGTACCTTTATTTCTCCTCGGCAATAATTATTATGTGTAAAATTAGCAAAGAATAAGAGTAATTTTTGAAAACTCGTTTTCCGAAAATCCCCAAGTAATGTTACCGACCACAAATTTTAATTACTAAGACCTTCCTTTTTGTTATAGCAAATTTCCAAACAATCAGAAATTATTCGAAATTCTATTTCCATAAAATATGCTTTCAGTTATGTAAATTTCTAGAAATATCGAAGCCGAAAGTTTTCATCAGATGAAGAGTTTAAAAGCTCCCATCCCGTGACATGAACATAAAACTGAGAACCGCAAGTTGATTCAGCAACAAACGAAAACAGTTACGGAGCTGCGTAACGGAACAGTTACACCGCAATCAGACCGCGGTGATAATGCAATGTAGACAAGCAGCGGACTATAAGGTGAAACAATGTGGAGAGAGGAAAAATGTAGACCGTTGGACGCCACCATGGACGCTACTCATGCGGGTGGCCGGCTGTTGCGCCCAAAACAGTGTATTAATTCGGTTTAGTCGTAAAATAGAAACCATTTAAACTTATATCTAGACAATTTTAACAATGCCGAAGCAAGTCCAACTCTTCTTCGCCCTTGTAAAAACACTGAAAACACGCCTCTGTACTCCCTGTTTCGGATGGTATTTTTTTTATATTTATTGGTAAAATCTATGTTTTATTGTAGATAAGGTTATATCTAGTTCCCTCATACCTGATATATTAGTAAAAATAAATGGTATTAGCAGAAAACAATATTAAAAGTAAGGAAAATTGAGTTAATTTGCGACATCACAGAGAGTAATATTTTTTTACATTTTCAGGCTTTTGAGGTATAAGGGACCAAATATAACTATTCAACGAAACACTTACTTACAAAGTTTAAAGAAAATATGTTGAAAAATGGCGTCCGAAACAGGGAAAATACCATGTTTTGCATAAAAGCCGTATGGTTAACATTGCCGACTGCGCAACAATGGGCTACTGGCCCAGAGGTGAAGATGACTCTTAAGCTGGTTAGAAAATACAGTGGAGTTCTGCTATTACGATAATCCGCCTAAACCGATCACATCTTGTTAAAAATTTGCCTTTTGTTTACTTATAAACGGGGGAATCTTGATCGTCGATTGCATGGAATTTAAGTTATTATATGCGATTCCGGTGCTATTGCGGTCGCTTTTTGTGGTTTAATCGTTGTTTACACCGGTAACGCGGTTCCAGTGCTGAGTTCCTATATCGTGCGCTCTGTTACGATAAATTACGGGAGGAACGAGTCAATTTCTCGTATTATTTCTAAGTTCCGCTTATCCCGTTTCCTCGTATTTCCCGTTATTCCGTTTTTGATTGATTGATTGAAAGTTGCCTTGCTCTATTCTTTGCCATTTCCTCTTCGACATCCCTTTAGTCATACATTCTGGAATCGAGCTTTGCTCTGTGAAGGTGACGCTCGTTAAATCCACATTCATGAACCAGTTAAATGTCGTAAACTGTTGCCTACGGTGTGAAACTTGTCGGAGGAGAAACCATGTCGTTACTACCAGACCTAGACCGGCTGTCATCTCCCCAGTCTGCGGCACATGACTGGGCACTCGGAAAGGGAAATCAGTCGCCGACCCAGTAGAAACGGCCTTGGGAGCTGCGCTTTGGGCTAGGAGTAAAACATGAATGAGGGAAACGAGAAGACAATAATTCAAGCCACCGGGTGCGTCAGGTATTTTTGGAATACGCTAAGTAATCTCAGTGAGTAAAACATTGGACAGCAGTCCATAGAAGAAAATGTGTTAATTAATTAGTTTTGTGAGTGATTTACAACCTTTGTAAAAATATGACTGCCCTCTAAATGAATTCAAGATAAGTGTTAATTTTTTTTATAATGTTAATTTTTCTTGTTTTCTTGAGATTATGGTTTTAAAAGTTGGCCTTTGAGTCGATGCAACAAGAAATAAACAAATTAGCCTACTATGCAAACAAAATTCCAACTATTTTAAAACAACATTTAGGAGCTTGCAGAAAACGTTGACGAACACACGATGACGATGACAGTGTGAACACAGCGGAAGGTTTGCGGTCCGCGCAATCATCAAGTGACTGTCAAGTAATTGCTCAGCCTCCAGAATCGTCGACGCCAACGTGCAGTGAAAACGGAACAGTCATCACCGCTTTACTTTCTCCGGGGGAATTTTTACTTGTGTCTCCCCGCGGGGATGGCAGCCCTGCATGTCATCACAGATGTAGAACGGGAATAAAACAGCTGTTAGAGCCGGAGAGAGTCAGCTGACCACCGATGAGCAATCAGCTGGTCAACAATTCACCTACTGACACTATTAATGGCGGTTGCAGCCAGCAATCCATTTTCGGCCGCTAATATTGATTATACAAATTGTCTTACTTACTTACTTCTTACTTCTGAAGAGTAGACCCGATTGAACACGTAGTGGCATGAGACCAGTCAAGTTTGAAGGATGGAAAAAGAGAATGTAAGGAAAAATTCATGAATTTATTGAATCAAAAACTCCAAATCAAAGGTCCTCCATCTTATAAAGACATCTTTCAACGAGGAAAGATTTGAGCTTACGCCTAAAGATGTTTTTATTCTCAACTGATTTGAGTTCAACTGGCAGTTTTTGGAAAAATTTTGCCCCAGCATAACCTAACCTGGTTTGGATTCAAAGAGTTTTAAGTTGTGCATTACAGCAGTTCTTGCATTTCAATTTCTAGAATGTGTTGGAGGGGCAAACATTTGGTCATGTCACTTGGCATACATTACAGTCTCATAGATGTACAGGCTTGGAATAGTCATTATGCCTAAACTCTTGAAAGAATCAGAGCAGTTATCTTTGGAGCTTGAAAATTTTAATTTTGGAGGACATTCCCAAAAGAATTATTGAATAACTAATATGTGATTCTATGAGGCTGTAATATACCAACTTGCAGAGATTTATGCAGTCAATACGCGACATGTACCTCAACACGAACAAACCCGCGGAAATCCTGCTACAGAGAAGTGAGACATGAGCATTCCAGGAAAGATTAGAATCCAGCTAAACACCCAAGAATTTGGTTGTTTAGGAGAGTTCCAACTGATGGTCTCCAATGAGGACAAAAGAGGTGGAGTTTACTCTTGAGTTTTGCCTTTGCCTGGTTTGAATTAAGGTGGAGTTTGTTTTCTCTGTGTTGAGGGCAAATTTGCAATCTGAGAAATACTGAGCGAGTTGGTTAATCTGAAGCAAGGCAGAGATTTCAAGTTGTTCAATGTCCCTGTGCTGTACGAATGCGGTTGTAGTGTCATCCGCGTATGTGACCACACTATCACCAGGGACGAGTCAGAAATGTCATTAATATAGATGATAATCAAAAGGGGTCCAATGATGGAGCCCTGTCGCACTCCGCAGTTGTCAACAACAATCAAATTATTGCTGGAAAGCAGCCACGATAGCAAAACATTGCTTTTTTGGGAATCATGTTTGTGCAGTTTTACTGGACAAAGATAGTAGGCCTAAGCAAGTAATGAACAATTGATTTCTTAAAAAATCTTAATAATGGAATATATTGCTATAAGGTCACGCTGTCATGCTTCCCCCTCTCCCAAGCATCTATTTTTACCCTCAAAGTACATGTGTATTTTATTATGAATTAAATATTTTTCTTACACTACATAAGTGTAAACTCTATCATTATGACTGTTTCCACCCACTAGAAGCTCATGTATGGTCTATTTCTCATACCACCAAAAATTATATTTATTCATAAAAAAATATTATTTTGGAATTTTAACGTTAAATCAATATGTTTCAAATAATGATTCCAAATCGGTTTAATCTAGAGCCAACATTTTCAACTGTGGTCGTTTTAAAGTTGGATTGGTTTGTTTCAGGAGTGGACGTAACTGCAAACCAAGATGAAATCAGTGATCATGAAACGTTCCAACTGGAATGGGACGCCGGGACCCAGAGGTGGTACGTGAGGACCATGCAGGACCGATACTGGACACTGGAGACTGGTGGGGGCATACAGGCGGCCGGGGACAAGCGGTGAGTATGACACTGGGGGCTCATGGAACAGTCAGTGGAACGTTCCAGCTGGAGTGGGACGCCGGGACTCAGAGGTGGTACATGAGGACCATGCAGGACCGGTACTGGACACTGGAGACTGGTGGGGGCATACAGGCGGACGGGGACAAGCGGTGAGTGTGACACTGGGGGCTCATGGAACAATCAGTGGAACGTTCCAGCTGGAGTGTTACGCCGGGACCCAGAGGTGGTACGTGAGGACCATGCCGGACCAATACTGGAGACCGGCGGGGGCATACAGGCAGCCAGGGCAAGTGGTGAATCAAGCAATGACAGAGAAAATTCAAATCTGAGGTTAACGAAATCTAGGCCGGCTTTACCATACATTCAAAAAGGAAATCGCCTACAACAGCAAGGCCCGGTTGGCACCATTACGTCAATAGATAAGTGACCTGATCAGCCATTATGTCAGTGATTTTTGCAAGAACACCCTCTACTGGATCAATAAATATCCCGCCTTGCAGCCAACCTGCATACTCAGCAAATTTCCATTTCTCAGCGGAATTTCTGTATTTTCTTATTTCTCTATAAACACGGTGGGATTGAGTATGTAGGTTTGCCCCCATATGGGTTTAGTAAGCAATTATAAAGTCCTTCCTACCTAGTCATTGTAGGCTACATAACAAATTTGATTACTTTCTGGTTTTTTTTTTCATTTTCCCCATAAAAGCCATGGGTGTGAGTTCAAAGGTTTGCTGCGATAAGATTTTTTTAAGCAAATATAATTTTAACTTTACATATTGAATATTCACACAACATTTTATCAATCTATGTCAATAAATGAATAAGCAAGACAGAGGGTTTTTGTTGCTTTGCAAAGATTGATTGTGTATCCCAGCGGTATGGTAAATCTCTCTTTGCAAATGAAATTCATGCCTAGTACCATTATGTTTGATTTTTTTTTTTAATCTGAATTTATTTGTTTGCAGATCGTCTAACGCGTTGTTCGACCTGGTCTGGAATGGGGATGGATCCGTGAGTTTCCGAGCTAACAACGGAAAGCTGATTGCCACAAAACGTTCCGGCCACCTGTACGCCAACTCAGACACAATCGACGACACCAGCAAATATTACTTCTACCTGGTCAACAGGTACAACTTTGCTAAAAAAACAGTTGTGACTATATTTTTTGCGTCTCACTCACTTATTTAGATTGTCGTCAGCTTGGGTCTTGTCTTGTCAGCTTGGGTACATAAACACAAGACACGAAAACAATTACTGTCCCAAAGTTAACAAAAATACCCATGATAATGGGACGATAATTGTTTTTGAGTGTAGTGTTTGTGTGTTGTGTTTATGTACCTAACAAGTCCCAAGCTGACGACTATCTAAATAGCTGAGTGGTACCCAAAAAATATAGTCACAATTAAAGATACCTCACCTGAAAAAATGACATTCAGAAATAAAAAAAAAGATTAGAAAGTAATTTTCTTCAGTGAAAGAACCCATTTGAACTGAAATTGCTTAGACTACAATCATAAGATTGTTGGTGTACATTTCAGACCACTAAGTTAAGTTCAAGTCATCTGGCATTACTCAATAATCATCAACAATGTCAGATCATCAATACCCACTAAAACAATTTTTTCATTAAATACAGACTTACGTAAAGTAAATCCCCACAAAATAGAACTAATATGGACTGATGATTTATGAAGTTTGTTGAAAGTCAATTTTCCCTTAGCTGATATTACTAATGCCACTTACTCACTCAGACTGTGTTATATCTTCTCTCAGTGACCCTTGGGTAGCAATGAAGCATTGATAGCAATCTAAACTAAGCCTCTATCAAGATTGTTGAAAGTTGAGATTCCCTTAAGTGGTATTACTAATGCTGTTTACTCACTAAGACCGTGTTAAATCTTCTCTAAGTGATCTTTGGGTAGCAGGGAGACAATGACAGCAATGTGGACTTAGCCTCTATCAAGTTTGTTGAAACTCAAGTTTCCTTTAAGTGATTTTACTAATGCTGTTTACTCACTCGGACTGTGTTATATCTTCTCTCAGTGACCTTTAGGTAGCAGGGAAGCATTGACTAGCAATGTGGACTTGGCAGCTATCAAGTTTGTTGAAAACCGAGTTTCCCTTACTTGATATTTCTAATGTTGTTCACTCAAATCACTCAGAGTGTTTTATATCTTCTCTCAGTGACCCTTGGGTAGCAGGGAAGCATTGATAGCAATGTAAACAGCCTCTATCAAGTTGTTTGAATGTCGAGTTTCCCTTAGTCAATATTCGAGCCGGTGGCAATAAAATTTTTGGTCATTTTGATTTTTTAATCATAGCGAACATCGCAACCCTACTAACATCCGCAACTTGCAGATGGATCCTCGAGAGTTTATCTAACCAACAATGGCACTTACATATCGCCTCCTCAGGTTCTCCCTTCACAAGATGAAAAAAGAACTTTCTTAACAGCCTTTGTAAATGTCCTTGTAATACGATTGTTTTTCCTTAGGCCCATCCTGGTGCTGAAGTGTGAGCAAGGCTTCGTCGGATACAAGGCCGGCTCCAACATACGGCTTGAGTGCAACCGAGCGACCTACGAGACCATCCAGGTGGAGCGGGGGGAGACCCTTGTAATACGGTTGTTTGTTCCCTTAGGCCCATCCTGGTGCTGAAGTGTGAGCAAGGCTTCGTCGGATACAAGGCCGGCTCCAACATTCGGCTCGAGTGCAACCGAGCGACCTACGAGACCATCCAGGTGGAGCGGGGGGAGACCCTTGTAATACGGTTGTTTGTTCCCTTAGGCCCATCCTGGTGCTGAAGTGTGAGCAAGGCTTCGTCGGATACAAGGCCGGCTCCAACATACGGCTCGAGTGCAACCGAGCGACCTACGAGACCATCCAGGTGGAGCGGGGGCAGACCCTTGTAATACGGTTGATGGTTCCCTTAGGCCCATCCTGGTGCTGAAGTGTGAGCAAGGCTTCGTCGGATACAAGGCCGGCTCCAACATACGGCTCGAGTGCAACCGAGCGACCTACGGGACCATCCAGGTGGAGCGGGGGGAGACCCTTGTAATACGGTTGTTTGTTCCCTTAGGCCCATCCTGGTGCTGAAGTGTGAGCAAGGCTTCGTCGGATACAAGGCCGGCTCCAACATTCGGCTCGAGTGCAACCGAGCGACCTACGAGACCATCCAGGTGGAGCGGGGGGAGACCCTTGTAATACGGTTGTTTGTTCCCTTAGGCCCATCCTGGTGCTGAAGTGTGAGCAAGGCTTCGTCGGATACAAGGCCGGCTCCAACATACGGCTCGAGTGCAACCGAGCGACCTACGAGACCATCCAGGTGGAGCGGGGGCAGACCCTTGTAATACGGTTGATGGTTCCCTTAGGCCCATCCTGGTGCTGAAGTGTGAGCAAGGCTTCGTCGGATACAAGGCCGGCTCCAACATACGGCTCGAGTGCAACCGAGCGACCTACGGGACCATCCAGGTGGAGCGGGGGGAGACCCTTGTAATACGGTTGTTTGTTCCCTTAGGCCCATCCTGGTGCTGAAGTGTGAGCAAGGCTTCGTCGGATACAAGGCCGGCTCCAACATACGGCTCGAGTGCAACCGAGCGACCTACGGGACCATCCAGGTGGAGCAGGGGGAGATCCTTGTAATACGGTTGTTTGTTCCCTTAGGCCCATCCTGGTGCTGAAGTGTGAGCAAGGCTTTGTCGGATACAAGGCCGGCTCCAACATCCGGCTTGAGTGCAACCGAGCGACCTACGAGACCATCCAGGTGGAGCGGGGGGAGACCCTTGTAATACGGTTGTTTGTTCCGTTAGGCCCATCCTGGTGCTGAAATGTGAGCAAGGCTTCGTCGGATACAAGGCCGGCTCCAACATCCGGCTCGAGTGCAACCGAGCGACCTACGAGACCATCCAGGTGGAGCGGGGGGAGACCCTTGTAATACGGTTGTTTGTTCCCTTAGGCCCATCCTGGTGCTGAAGTGTGAGCAAGGCTTCGTCGGATACAAGGCCGGCTCCAACATACGGCTCGAGTGCAACCGAGCGACCTACGAGACCATCCAGGTGGAGCGGGGGGAGACCCTTGTAATACAGTTGATGGTTCCCTTAGGCCCATCCTGGTGCTGAAGTGTGAGCAAGGCTTCGTCGGATACAAGGCCGGCTCCAACATCCGGCTTGAGTGCAACCGAGCGACCTACGGGACCATCCAGGTGGAGCGGGGGGAGACCCTTGTAATACGGTTGTTTGTTCCCTTAGGCCCATCCTGGTGCTGAAGTGTGAGCAAGGCTTCGTCGGATACAAGGCCGGCTCCAACATACGGCTCGAGTGCAACCGAGCGACCTACGGGACCATCCAGGTGGAGCGGGGGGAGACCCTTGTAATACGGTTGTTTGTTCCCTTAGGCCCATCCTGGTGCTGAAGTGTGAGCAAGGCTTTGTCGGATACAAGGCCGGCTCCAACATCCGGCTTGAGTGCAACCGAGCGACCTACGAGACCATCCAGGTGGAGCGGGGGGAGACCCTTGTAATACGGTTGTTTGTTCCGTTAGGCCCATCCTGGTGCTGAAGTGTGAGCAAGGCTTCCTCGGATACAAGGCCGGCTCCAACATCCGGCTCGAGTGCAACCGAGCGACCTACGAGACCATCCAGGTGGAGCGGGGGGAGACCCTTGTAATACGGTTGTTTGTTCCGTTAGGCCCATCCTGGTGCTGAAGTGTGAGCAAGGCTTTGTCGGATACAAGGCCGGCTCCAACATCCGGCTTGAGTGCAACCGAGTGACCTACGAGACCATCCAGGTGGAGCGGGGGGAGACCCTTGTAATACGGTTGTTTGTTCCGTTAGGCCCATCCTGGTGCTGAAGTGTGAGCAAGGCTTCGTCGGATACAAGGCCGGCTCCAACATCCGGCTTGAGTGCAACCGAGCGACCTACGAGACCATCCAGGTGGAGCGGGGGGACACCCTTGTAATACGGTTGTTTGTTCCGTTAGGCCCATCCTGGTGCTGAAGTGTGAGCAAGGCTTCGTCGGATACAAGGCCGGCTCCAACATCCGGCTTGAGTGCAACCGAGCGACCTACGAGACCATCCACGTGGAGCGGGGGGAGACCCTTGTAATACGGTTGTTTGTTCCCTTAGGCCCATCCTGGTGCTGAAGTGTGAGCAAGGCTTCGTCGGATACAAGGCCGGCTCCAACATACGGCTCGAGTGCAACCGAGCGACCTACGAGACCATCCAGGTGGAGCGGGGGGAGACCCTTGTAATACGGTTGTTTGTTCCCTTAGGCCCATCCTGGTGCTGAAGTGTGAGCAAGGCTTCGTCGGATACAAGGCCGGCTCCAACATCCGGCTCGAGTGCAACCGAGCGACCTACGAGACCATCCAGGTGGAGCGGGGGGAGACCCTTGTAATACGGTTGTTTGTTCCCTTAGGCCCATCCTGGTGCTGAAGTGTGAGCAAGGCTTCGTCGGATACAAGGCCGGCTCCAACATACGGCTCGAGTGCAACCGAGCGACCTACGAGACCATCCAGGTGGAGCGGGGGGAGACCCTTGTAATACGGTTGATGGTTCCCTTAGGCCCATCCTGGTGCTGAAGTGTGAGCAAGGCTTCGTCGGATACAAGGCCGGCTCCAACATACGGCTCGAGTGCAACCGAGCGACCTACGGGACCATCCAGGTGGAGCGGGGGGAGACCCTTGTAATACGGTTGTTTGTTCCCTTAGGCCCATCCTGGTGCTGAAGTGTGAGCAAGGCTTCGTCGGATACAAGGCCGGCTCCAACATACGGCTCGAGTGCAACCGAGCGACCTACGGGACCATCCAGGTGGAGCGGGGGGAGACCCTTGTAATACGGTTGTTTGTTCCCTTAGGCCCATCCTGGTGCTGAAGTGTGAGCAAGGCTTTGTCGGATACAAGGCCGGCTCCAACATCCGGCTTGAGTGCAACCGAGCGACTTACGAGACCATCCAGGTGGAGCGGGGGGAGACCCTTGTAATACGGTTGTTTGTTCCCTTAGGCCCATCCTGGTGCTGAAGTGTGAGCAAGGCTTCGTCGGATACAAGGCCGGCTCCAACATACGGCTTGAGTGCAACCGAGCGACCTACGAGACCATCCAGGTGGAGCGCGGGGAGACCCTTGTAATACGGTTGTTTGTTCCCTTAGGCCCATCCTGGTGCTGAAGTGTGAGCAAGGCTTCGTCGGATACAAGGCCGGCTCCAACATACGGCTCGAGTGCAACCAAGCGACCTACGAGACCATCCAGGTGGAGCGCGGGGAGACCCTTGTAATACGATTGTATGTCCCTTAGGCCCATCCTGGTGCTGAAGTGTGAGCAAGGCTTCGTCGGCTACAAGGCCGGCTCCAACATCCGGCTTGAGTGCAACCGAGCGACCTACGAGACCATCCAGGTGGAGCGGGGGGAGACCCTTGTAATACGGTTGTTTGTTCCCTTAGGCCCATCCTGGTGCTGAAGTGTGAGCAAGGCTTCGTCGGATACAAGGCCGGCTCCAACATACGGCTTGAGTGCAACCGAGCGACCTACGAGACCATCCAGGTGGAGCGGGGGGAGACCCTTGTAATACGGTTGTTTGTTCCCTTAGGCCCATTCTGGTGCTGAAGTGTGAGCAAGGCTTCGTCGGATACAAGGCCGGCTCCAACATACGGCTTGTGTGCAACCGAGCGACCTACGAGACCATCCAGGTGGAGCGGGGGGAGACCCTTGTAATACGGTTGTTTGTTCCCTTAGGCCCATCCTGGTGCTGAAGTGTGAGCAAGGCTTCGTCGGATACAAGGCCGGCTCCAACATACGGCTCGAGTGCAACCGAGCGACCTACGAGACCATCCAGGTGGAGCGGGGGGAGAAGGGCGTCGTCTACTTCAAGGGTGAGGATCAACCGGCAACCTAGTGTAGCTGTCCATGGGTGGGATATTGAGACCTGTCACAAATAGTTTCCAGCTGTGTACTGGATAATCTACAGTAAACCCATTGTGTAGACCCATTTATAAAAAAAAAATCCAGTAAAACACACTACAGTATATTCAATAAGTCAACACTTGCACGGGGGCCGTGGATTGTTAGTGAGGCGCTATGGGCCCGAGAGATATTTCAGTCCCGTCCCCATTGATATTAATCACCTAATAAAAATACCCTAATGAAATGCCATTGGCATTTGACACCCGTATTTGAAACATAACAATGGCATAACTGTATTGTAAACCATTGCCTTTTGGCTTCTTATTCATTTCATGAAAAAAGAGCCTGATTCTTCAAGTTGTTAGATTTATGATGACTATCAAACGAAACATAAATACAGTAGAACTTCGAGAGTTCGACACTTTGTGGACTTAGAGAGTGTCGAACTATCGAAATGTCGAACTATAGGGAGTATATGAGAAATTTTAACTCTGGGAGTATAAAAATCATAATTTGAATTTAGGAAACACTAAATTTTAGCTAAACCATAACCTAATTGAACTTCAACCTAAATCTAATTCAAATCATTCGCCAATTTGTTTACATTTTCACCATTGTCAGGCTTCAACATGACACTATCGGTCATTATTAACATGTTAAGTTGTCATGGACCATGTCGAACTATCAGGAGTGTCGAACTATCGAGAGTCGAACTATCGAGGTTCTACTGTACAATCATACTAAGTTAGTTGGCAAAAAAACTTCAATAAACTCACTCTCAAGCCAACTGTTGTGAAAAATTTGTCTCACAGGATTGAAAAACAAACTGACAAAGAAAGACAACGTTGCTAACAATCAAGTAGCAACATGCAGTGGCATTGATGAGTCATGAGAGAACGTGAGAGAACCAGGAATGGGGAGGATTCTATAGAAATACAATTTTAAATCTTTTCGTTTGCTTGCGCCCTTAAAACACCTTATCCTCTTGCCCCTCTTATACCGAGCCCACAGGGCCCATTTGTGCACCTCCCTAGTTACCTACAATGTTTGAATGTGACTAACTAATTGGTATTTGAAACGTTTTTTGCATCACGTTTGTCAATATTAGATTACAATCTACAGAAGCATTTATGCTATGGTTGCGGCTGCTTTTCTGCATCATGAACGTAGTACACAGCTAACATTACAATGTCAAATACATATTTTCAAATTTAGTGTGATTCTATCGATAATGATCATTTTTATGAACAGAATTGAGAGGTAATATTATGAAGTCTGAAAGAGTAAACAGTGGGAGGAAAATCAACTCTGGGAAAATAACCATTCACCACACTCTACAGTCACTTAGTCCACAATGTGATGGTTTTATGGTCTTTTACTTCATGGGAGAGTTTCATGAAATTCACAGCCATAATACGCGAAATAAATCTAGACTTAAGAGGGCGTTGGAATGCCGCCATGTTGGATTTATTTCCCATAAGAGCAATGCTAAACTTGTCCCCGGCATTTGTCATGTAATTTCTTTATTTTTTGTCCGATTGGTTCAGAATAAATAGCGTTTGAATCACAATTAAATTCCCCGTTCCTTTTGCGAGATCAATTCTTTGTAAATAATTTATACAATTCTGTAGAAAATGTTTTAAAAGTAGTAAAAAACCTGCTTTGTTATTTCAAGTTAGTAAAAAACACTTATTTTTATAAAAAAATCCTTTCGCAAACCAAATCCGCCTTGATGAACCCTTTATTTAGAGCTATAAACCATTATTTTCTGATTATAAATAAAAGAGTTATTTGACATCCCGTTTAACATTGCTCATATGGGGGAAAGGTGGAATTTGGATTGACTCCAACGCCCTCTTAATATACCACAACACATTCTGACCAAATATTAGGACGTGTCCAGACCGTTTGTAAGATCTCCCTCTTCCCTTATCTTCTACAAAAGCTTGACTCAGTGGCAGGGGAGCAAAGCAACTGAAAAGATCAATTTTTGGTGTGCAGAGCGCTTTCGTGCTACTTATTTATTGCTTTATTGAACTAGCAACCTAAGAATGGCGTGTAGGTTCAAAACTAAAAAATAAATATGCTCTTATTTGGTATTCCTGAGAAAAAGTACTATCTTTAAATTCACCCGATCGGCTTTTATTTCAGTCGGATGCAAGATACCGAGGATCAGAAGTATTCAAGGGAGAAAAACCCTTGTTTGTAAGTCCAGAGTTTGGGTGAAAAGCTTTCTAACAGGAAATAAAAAACGCAGAGTGCTTGTGTGTAAAACCGTTTTATTTTTTACTAGATAGTTGTGTGACATTCAAAATAGTTCAACCTGAGTTTTAGTAAGCCAGCAATTATATCCAGAAGCTTTTTAATTCTAAAATTAACATTAATTTACAAATGGAAATGTTTAGTTTGGACTGCTGTTCACAAATGATTTAATTTGCTACAGTACACAAATAAATGTAAAACAAACCAATATGCTGGCCATTGCAGGGATATCTAGCATTATCAACACACCCATCAGGGCCTTATAATTGTTAGACTCTATCTTTGGGCTGTTTTATAGCGGGCTTATTTTGGTTTTTTGATGATGATTCTCCTTTCCAAATGCTTTATATATTTTACCTTTAAGTTGCGTTGTCCCTGGAGCGACTCTTGCAATAGTTGTTGAGCGATAGTCGCTGAGTGACAGTAGCTCGAGCTCTGGTAGCGCTGTTTCAAATGGGACCGTTAATTACTATAGTCACGCCTTCCAATTCCAAATGAACACGAGTGAAACCTGTTTATAGTTATTCAACTGTTATGTTTTTGCTCATTGCAATCACAGATTATTTTTAATCCATCGCCACCACCAAGCACTCCAATAGCGAACCATAACCAAAACATGACAACCAGTCTCGTTCTTTTGTTGTGTTTGCCGGCCACTAGATGCACTAGTTGTATTCCACTGTCATGTTTTATAGAAACTAAAGTACCACCATTGACTTTGTACACTACGGGAGTAGACTTCTCATAGCATAGGCGTGTGTGAAGCATATTGACGGTGGTGTAATCTCGTGAGGCGTGACATAAACATAACACTTAACATATGATAGATAAATCAGTATTACCACTCTTCTAAACCAAGGATGAAACATTTTATAACTGAAAGTTATGTTTATGTTTTGGTAAAATGTTTTGGCAGCACCGTAAATTCAGCTGAATAATAACAACATCGATGGCAGCGACTCTGGTGCGGCGTCCACCGAACTTCCAAATTTTTGCCTCAACTTAAATGCATTGGATGAGAGGTCTATTCACGTTAGTGTACATAGTCAATGGTACCACACAGGCACACTCCGCGTGCGCAGCGCCAGAATCACTCAGGTTAGGGAAGGAATGTTTAAATGAGAGACGACTTGTCAAGACAACAAATTGTAATAGCCTAATAATTGTTATTGTAAGACTACTGACAAACCACATAACCTCAACCATGATGATTGATGTTGATGTGAACGTTTACCTCCCGAACTCGGTTAATTTGTTCTAGTCGTACTTATACTTTACATATAATTCACACTTATATTCTATTTCTGTAGTATGTAGTATGTAATCCAACAATCGACAACGTATGACAAGTAGTAGTAACAGCGAGATTGGCGACAAAACTATAGAGGCTGGTCCTTCTTGTTCTAAGTGCATACGCCAAAATTAACCCTACCGTGGCCGAATAACAAAAATTTTTTTAAAATGTAAAGATAACATCAAAATATTGTTGCTTACTTCTTGGTGTAAGTCGCTTCATGTGACACATTACACTTTCATACTACTATTCTGCTTACATTATCTAGGCTCCAGATTTAAAAATAACAATGAATTAAAAAGTCTAAAAAAACCAAAATAAGGTATCTAGCCTACATAAAAAACTTAATTACGTGTACTTGGAAGTGGGGAAATGGGGTGATTATTACACATCATAAAAGAAAACCAGGACCAGTTTACGAAAGTAGCTAAAATTGTAGCTAGTTACTTTTTACGTGTAGTTGTTGCTAAGCTACTTTTTTTCAAAAAGTAGCTGTAGCTGTAGCTACCTACTTTTAAAAAGTAGCTTCCCCACTCAACACTGCCCAAAACTAAAGCTACTTACAGCTGTACATTAACAGATGTCTAAAATGCTCAACATTATCCCAATGTTATTCTAAAGGTAAAATTTCAAATTACAAATTTGGATAGCGCCCTTATTTTCCGATTCTCATCAATTTTTGGTAGAAACAACTACAGACCAAGCCATATGAAAATCGGTTGAGTATTGTAGGAGTTCCCAATAAAAAAAATTACGTTAGCATATTAAATAAGTATAGATATCCTAAAATAGCCTTCTTATGTACAGTAGTTGAAAAATATGTTATCGTGGTGCCAATAACATTTCCATGATGTCTTCTTGAACTGACATTTTGAAAATGTCAAAATTAATTTGACATTTTGACAGTCTTCAAACTGACATTGAGGAAAAAAAAGTCTCTTAAACTAGAAAGTATTTTTTTATTTTTTTTTCACTTATGCTTAAAATTCATGGTACTGGTACATTTAAAAATCACAATTTAGCAAAACAACACACCAGAATCGCTCTAGGACAAGGCTTCAGGGGCAATGACGTGATTAGCGACTATCACTCTGCTACTATCGCAAGAGGTGCTCAAGTGACAATGCGCCTTTCGTGGTACATTGAGATTGTGTGTATCCCTTACCACGGCCACAAGAAACTCTTCTTTGCTAAAGTTTTTATAACATAGTGAGTGACATTTTCTTAAGTCATATTTTAAATGTGAAAAATTTGAGAAATAAGAACCTTTGTAAAAATTAACTTTGCCCTTCCAAAATATTTTGGAAGTTTTACTTTGATTTTGTATCATCACTCTTCGCAAATGACTATAAAAGGAATAATAATTTAATTTCTCAATAAATGTAGTAGCAATGAATGTTGAAGCTATAAATTAACTATTTGCCCAGTAAAATTAAAACTTTAAAGTCAATGACACCATATTACCGAAGATTAACTAAAGTTGATTTACAGATATTTGTAATACAACGGAAGCAGATTGACCTAGTTTTGTTATCCATAAGCCCTGAAAAATGCATTGTCTTTATGATTTTGAAGGTTTGTCCTTTTCTAAAAGGTTACTTCTCTACCAAATACCTGTGAGATGGATTTTGCTATCTGTTTTTAAGGTAACTCTCCTCTGCGCTAACTGCTCATCTAAACTAACCTAATCTAAATCCTGTAAATTTTTATTTATGGAGAAAGGTTTCCGATGAGGAAAGTCTAGGTTTCTGGTTTTAGTGTGGGCTGAAATAAAAACTAAAACCAAATGTGAATGATCCAGTTGTATTACTTCTCTTACTCAAGCAAGATATTTAGTTGCAAATTTAAAGTTGAACAATTGTTTGGAAAACTGCCTGTTATTGATGTGTTTGCGGTTGCAGGCCGCAACGGAAAGTACTGGCACGTGGACAGTGAGGGGGTCCACGTGGACTCCGACACTCCGGAGGGCTTCTTCCTGGAACTGCGGGAGCCGACGAGGATCTGCATCCGGTCGGCGGGGCCGGGTGGGGCCTACCTCAGCGCCGGCAAGAACGGTGCCTTCCGCCTGGCTGACACGGACTGCCAGACAGCCACCAAGTGGGAGTACTAGGCGGTAGGCGGCACGGCGGTGCCGTCACGGCGGGGTCGGTCGGTCATTCATCCCTTAGTAGCACCAGGACAGGACGACCGTGAAATAAAGCATCAGGGTGCATCAAAAAGTATTTAAGTAGTGGTGTCCCTCAGGGATCCTAGCCTGTGCTGTTATCAAATTCATACAACTATCATTCAGAAAATTATTAAAACAATTATAGTTTATAATTAGTCTACATCTTGCTCCTTAGAGTATACATTAGTGTCATACCTTCAAATTAAAAAAAAAAAGTTTTTTTTACTTAAAGTGGGCTGATTGACCGATCGAATTTTCGCTGACATTATTTCATGTCAAAGTCGCAGACGCGCATTAAACTGCTGAATATCCCTGATTTGTAACTGTCAAACTCGCTTACTGTAATGCGGCACATGCTCGACTCTAAACGTACCGTACTTCAAAAGTTTTCAATTTGTAGAGTAGCGAATATTGTGATATGTTTATATCATGACGGAGGTTTTATCGAATTGGCTTGTTATTTTAGCTTCTAACATCGTTGACTCGTGTACTAACAAACTTTTAACTGCCCTAAATAGACTTGATCTTTTATAAATATACACAATGGTCCTCTCAAAAGGAAATCATGCGGAACATTGTGTTGACTTCTCAGGTTTGGAATCCAATCTTGAAAATGTATCATGTCAGTTTATTTATCAGATAGCAGTGTGTAGTTTTTAGAAACTATTATGTAAGAATAACATTTCTAACTGGCTATTGAACTTTTTACTGTGCAACAAAAAAACCTAATTAAAATTGATTAGTGAAACTATTTTCCTAATATTTGAATTTCAAAGCGTTTGCCTCAACCAAAACTGCCATAATGATTGAAACTGTAATTATTTTTGAAAAATCAAAACTTTTGTACTCGGGAAGGCCTGGTGGAGTTTTTGTAAGCGTTTTTATATAAGCAATACGTAGGAGATTTTTGTCTATCTTATTTATACAATTTTGTAAATACTTAGGTATATAGATATTTTTCATGTGTAAATGTGTTGTGACTCGAGAGCCAAATAACTTTGAAAAATAATTTTGATTAGAATTTTAAAGACTGCATATCTCTCTTACTGGTACTCAAGCACAGTATTGTGGAACCATTTATAAATACCTCAATATGTAACGGTTGTGTCTAGGCTTTTGTTAGAATCCTTTAATACATTTTCCGAGGTTTTTGCTAGCTGTATTTTTTTAATATGTTTATAACTTCATTCATTTATATAACGCACATAGCCAAATATTTTGTTACATTATTTTTGAGACTCGTTTGTGTCGTATGCTCAAAGAGAAATCATTACCCTTAAAAACAATTGATTGTAACCTGTAAAAACCTACTAATGTTTACGCGTTTTGTGATTTTAATTACACTAACAAACGAATGGAAACACTAATTTAGGAGTGAGTGCTGTGTGAATGGAACTCTTTGGAAATCGTTCATTTCCATCTTCCTATGTTCCCTTCATAGGTTTAAGTGTACTTATCACCCTCGGTTTAGGTTTATTTTAAGTTATTTATAAAATATTTATATATTACTATACCAAAAATTATTTTATTGAGTTTCTTTATTAGCGATGATTTTATTTATGTTTCCTATAGAAAGTTTAACTTGAGTTGATGTTGAATGAGAGCCTACTCGCTGTGTCTATGTATAGCCGGATATTTTGTTCCTGTAAGTTTTGATGAAACTTTAGGCTAAACCTTTCCCTCTGTCCTTCCATCCCATAGGCTATTCATCAACTTATTTGTAATTTATATTCAATAAAGATTTAAGATGATCGGACTGTTTCTTTGTTTTGATACCAGATTCTCACCAATAATTTTATTTGCACATGCAATGAACAATTTTTTGAGCTAAAAGACAAAACTTATAACAATGATGGGGTCTGTGCACCCAAGTCACAAAATCGATGTGATGTGGTCAGTCGGGTGACACTGTTTTCTTTACCTATTGTAGAAGTGATGTCACTACAGTACACTCTCGTTCATCGGAACTAATGTGGCGGACGGCCGGTTCGGATGTCAAAAAATACCGATAAAGCGGAGTCCGTCGTGAGTCATCATTTCCGCCCGTACGGTGACCTATTGTGATTGTATTCACTCTTGTTTTTAAGATAACACAAGAGATTTTATGAAAATAAGGCACTCAGACTTTGAACATGGTAACAATGAACCTATAGAAATAAAAACAACGCAGGAAATGAAGATCCAAAATCATTATTCTCATATTCCACTATTCCAGCAGTCAACTGACTTCCACGTAACACAGGTGCAAGTCGCGACGCGAGACAGACTGAATGACAGTTTGGGAAGCGGTCGTCACGGAGGTTTACTTCTACCCGCTTCCTCTTTCTATTTTTGTGCGAATACTCCACGGCCTCGTAAATCACATCGATGGGTACAGATTATGGAAAACGCTTGATTACTTTTGATGGAAAATGTGATACTTCACTGTTGTGCGGATATAACGAATGGAAATTGAAGGCACTAAAACGGAAAAACATTTTATTTGGTAAGAAAAAAAATTAATAATATCAAGATTTTTAGTTCTGATGAAGCGGAGTTCCGATGTCGCCGAGTCCGATGAACGAGAGTGTACTGTACCAGCCATTCTCAACTGACCATACATCACATCAATTATGTAAAGGACAAAAGTGTGCCTGTTATTTTTCATAAAAGTGAATTTCCTGCCCTGCAGTGATGAAAAAGTGATTAATAACTTGATTGCTAGTGAGGGATGCAACAGTACGGTAATTGTCATTTGACCAAGAAGTCTAATTTTTATATAATTCAAATTTAATCCATTTACTCCAGTTGACAACTGCCACAAATTTATTTCACCTGGTCATGAAACCAGGTCAAAAGATCTCCATTACATTCATGTTATTTTTAATAAACATATGAGCATTTTTTATTTTCAGATGTATCTTCAAAGTACAACATTATATTATAAATTTTACTCACTTAGGAGGCTTGTAAATTTTCTCTCCGCTAATTTTTCTTCGCAGTAACACTTAAAAATTAAAATACAGTAAACTCCCTCTTAACCGGCCACCTCAAGACCTGGTCACGGTCGAATAATGAATTGGCCAGTTAAACCGTACATAAAAAAATGGCTACCTAGAATTTTATATGGTCTAAAAGCAATTATGACTTCAAAAATACCTCTAAATATATTACTGTATGTAGTTTTTAGCTAACATCCGACACCCATGAAATTCAAGACTATTCTAATAATATTTTGGTACTTTATTGTAATCTACTGGATTGCAGGTCCAAACGCATTCATGCATTGTTGAATTGAATGATAGATAAGAAAACAACGTTTTCAACGAAACACAGCCGGTTAAAGCGATGTTGAGATTAAAAAATGGCAGGTTAAAAAGATTTTGTTTTGTGTCAGGGTAGGCGGTTAAAACGAAGACCTGTTGAAAGGTGGTCGGTTAAGAGGGAGTCTACTGTACTTAGTTTGGGAATGCCCATCTGCCAATCATAACTGCCCCAAGTTGGGGGGCCCGTGGAAGTAAGTGCATACTCCTAACTTGGAAGAGCAGATCTTACCCTGCTTCCTCTTCCTAATCTCACCTGTTTTCAAAAATTCCCTCGTCTCCCCAGAAGTACCTAGCTTGACTTCACCTTTCTAGAGATTATCGACTTCTTTTTGACAACTCTAAACCGAATCTCTAGCCGAGTCCAACAAGCCTCTTCAACATCACCTCCTAACATGTGAAGCGCTCAGTACTATTATATTAATGTTAGTTAGCTGAAACTGTCACACCTTGGCTATGCGGTTTATAGTTTGACACTACTTCACAATCACATGATTGATATTGTGTCTTGTTGGAATTCTGATAATTATCTAAATTTTCTATTCAAGTTAAAAAAAATAGTTGAGTTTTACTATTGTATTACATCAAGATTAATACCTCCTACTGCTACAGTTGGGTTGCCGTTAAAAAGTTGTTCCTACCTTGGGAGGAGTCCAAGGTGGAGTAAAGTGAGCAGGGGTGTCATGGTGCCGGAACGCCGTTCCGGCACTGGTTTTGCCCGGAAGTGGAGATTTAATAAAATTTGTTATAACAAATTTAATTGTAAATAAAAAAATATTTTCCAAGCAACAAGATTACAAGTTAACTTGGCAATCGGTGAACGCTATATCGTTCACCGATTGCCGAGTCCACGGATAGCAATACAGTTTACAATTTGCGGTATAACATCAATCATGTTCTCTTTAATAACAGCGCTCATAGCAGCTGATCAAGTACATTAGCTCTTATTTGATAACAATTACATCAAACTACAGTGATATAAATGCCTGCCGCCAAAGACGCTATCATCAGTATGGACAGTTGTTTGATGAGAAGTGATGAAAACTGTATCGAACGCTGACTGAAAATATATGTCATAAAGTGACCTAGATTAGCCGAATGCGTTCGGGAAATAATACATAGTCTTTTTAATCAAGTTAAAAGTTAACAGACATCATAAAAAATAAACTTAAAAACCTCATCAAAAAGTAAAAACACTAAATTGGTCAATCATAACATAGCATAAACACTAACATCACTAACATCATAGCATAAACAATTCTGTAAGTGTTGTTTGGGGGGGGGGGGGTAGTGGGGCGTTGGTACGCCCTACCTCAAATCTGGGCCAGGTGTACCGTTCCGCCACTGCAAATTTAAAGGCTTCAAACATTTCACAAAAACTGCATAAATGAATATTTTAGAAACAAATTTTTCAATAATCATTTTGTTGATTGGTTCAAATTAAAATTTGAAACATTTATCAGTCGGAAATGAGTACAGTAGTGACTAAATTCATTGTAACTATAATCTTTTTTACAAAGCAAGTGGAAGTAAATAGTGATAGCATCGCATTTGGCTGCATGTAGGCCTACTGACCAGCTGATCTTACTCACTGAAAAAATGGCTCAAGCGCTCACTCGGAGCCTACGAAAACTAACGGCCTACATACTTCCCCCTCCACCTAATTGAGGATTAGAATGACATGCAACATTCATTGGCTTATATTAAATATATTTAAAACTACACGTAAAACTGATGCCAAATTAAGCTATTGCAATGCTTTTAAATAGAGTTGACAGCTGAAATTCGGCTGTCACGTGACCAAAAATGTATGCAGGCCCGTTAGTTTTCATTGGCCCTGCCCATACCCAGACCATATGTTGTCAACAAAACTTTATAGTACAAGTAAATTTTTGTAATTAGTTTATTCAAACTAACAGGATTGAAAAGTTAGTCATGCACCAATGTACCTAATTTAATGCTTCCGACTGTAGTTTAATTACAGTTCACAAGATATGCCAATTAATTAATTTAGGGGGCGCAGATCAAAAACTCGCCCCGGACACCTATTACCCACGGGGCGGCCCTGTTCACACTACAGCATAAGAAGAAATGCAGTAATTGAGCAAGGTGGTGATGAATTGAAACTTATTTTTGGAGACAACATCGCCATTTGGACTTTTAGAGGCCTTTGCCCCAACAATCTCCTAATCCTTTATAACTCCTTTATGACAGTCCCCGAACCAAGCCCTGAGGTCTATAAAAAACTAATGGCCGAAAAACCTTTTCCATGTAATTTTTCACATACATTTCTAGTTTTATATAAAATGGTCCATTGGTTTTACCAGTCAATCAATTACAAACATACCAAATACTTTTTTTAAAATATAGATTGAAGTATGTATTAAATAAATAAATCAACATAGTTACATCCTAAGCTTATTGCTAAGTGAAAGATCTATTATCTAGATAATTTTTGGTCAGTATTGCAGCTGACCATAGATGTATGGGTTCACATTACACTAGACAACAAGTGTGCTTATTACAAGTAGGTCTTCTAAAGGTGTGTTTACACCAGAGGTTGACAACCGAAAATTGAATACTTTTCCTGTTATATCTATATGGCAGAAGTCAACCTCTGATGTAAATGCACCTTTTCCATAAAAACAGTAACATGCATAACAAATTACCATTGTTTGTGGTTGGTGGCAACTTCTTAGGGTAACTTTTAGCGAATTTTCCTATAGGGAATACGCTATTACGGGAGTAGCCATGGTAAGACCTAAGCCCGGGACCATAATACTTTATCGTTTTGAGTTCCCCAGAAGCCAAAAACACCGTTTGTTCAAATTCATATGTATATATATGTCCGTGAACACGATAACTATTGAATGAAACCTCCGATTTTTATCAAATTTGGTACATGGGTGTGAGGGAGCATTTACTTGATCAAGTTCACAGACCAGAATGATCGGACAATTTTAACAGGGTGTTATGGGGTTTCAAAAGGGTCAAAAATAGGTTTTTGGCTTTTTTACCTTTATTTTTAAAATTCCACAAATTTAACCTGAACCATTTAAAAGAGCTCAAAAAACAGACAATAAGGTAGGTTATGGAGAAAATCCAAAAATATGTTTCCATGTTATTCTTGTGGGAAAACAACAAAACCCTCTTTCTTATTTATTGACATAGCTTGATGGAATTCGAACACCGTTTTTGTTTGTGGTACTGATAACTTTTGAAGGGGACTTCCAATTTTAATGAAATTTGGTGTAAAGGTGCAAGACCACGTCTATTTTCATGAGTTCACAAACAAGCATGATCAGGTTATGGGAACAGGGTTTTATGAGGTTTCAAAGGGATCAAAAATGGGTTTTTAGATTTTTTCCCTCAGTTTTGAAAATTCAACCTTTTAAACTAAAACCATTTAAAAAAAGCTTAAAAAATAAACAGTTTAGTATTTTTAATTTTAACTTGGCTTAAGAGATAACAGAGAAAATCCAAAAATTGGTTTCTTATGTTATTTTTATGGGAAATCCATAAACCCTTTATCTCCCTAATTTATTGACATAATTTGGTAAAATTTTGTATGTTGAAGCACTATCTAGGGTTTGACTGACATTTGCTTACGACACCCGCGGCAAATGGCACAAATTGATTACAAATGGCAGCAAACCTCCAAACCTCATGGGGTTTATGGAGAAAATTAAAAAGTTATGAATATTGATAAAATTTGATATTTCCCTTACCTAACCATTACATTTCCTAACAAGTAATATTTACTAACAACATCCCATGGAAGCAAACCTCCATACTCTTTCCAATGGTGTTTATGGGGAAAATACAAAATCTCAATTTCTTTGAAAATTCTATGAGTACGCAGGTATGCTGCGACGGGGGTATTTAGATATAATATATGATATAAGATAAGACATAAAAGTAACTAAATACTGATGTTTACAAGTACCATTGTTCTAAAATGTAAAAAACCATTAAAAAATCAAATAAGCTTTTCACGGTATTGTACTTCCTTTCAAATTTCAGATAACTTTACACAATGACATAATTTTAAAGTTGAGGTAATATTGCCTTCAAGAACTGTTTGCCGTTAGATTTCGGATATTTCCAAACGCCTGCAGATAACGCGGCGGCAAGCTGCATAGCAGGAGAGATGAGAAAGTGGCATTGAGTAAATGCAGGCTCTCACTGGGAATTGTGTATTTTCTTGATTTAAAATTTTAATTAACATTTTGTTCATTTCTAAGCTTGAGGCATTTTATAATGTTTTTAAGAGTCTGCATTACCGGCCACCTTCGATTTTGATTCAGGAAGTCGAATGTTAAATTGCAAACGTCCGCTTCCGCTACGCTTTTAAAATATTGATCGAACAAGAGTCATTTTGCCGGAAATTTAAATATCTAGGGCCCTATGAAATAAAGAGTTTTATATACTGTAATTGCTATTTTGTATTTTTTTTTTACAAAAAAGTACTCTCAACATTTTTTGTTTGAAAATTGACGATCGTTTTTTTATTAGTTTAATATCGCAAATAGCAATTTTGATTCCACAGAGTCCTAGATATTAAAATTTCCTTTAAATATGAATCTTTTTTACCAATACTAAAGGCGTGGTGGACATTTAAAATTTTTAATTCGTATTATTTGACTAGATTTCCATATAGTACGTAGGTGAAAAAACAAAGTACTCTCAAAATTTTTTCTCGAAAATGTTGAGAATACTTCAGCAAACGATCGAACAAGCAATAATATAAAACTTTTGATTTCAGAGTGTTCCAGGTATTGGAATTTCCTATAAAATGACATAAAGGTGAATCTTTTTGACCAATATTAAAGGCGTTAGCATATGTTTGAAATTTAACATTAGTGTAATGGGGATAAAATAGAAGACAAACTTTACTGCATACTGTTGTTAGGTTAAAAGCCCAATGACAAATGTCATCTAAGTCCAGTATCGAACGTTTAAAAAGTTACTAACTTTCCTCCGGATCGGACCAGCAACAAAGACGAGCACTTACTGACTCAGCCAGTACTACTGAATACTCCTATCACAACCACATTATTTTTTTTTTTTTGTGTTGCTGAGGACATTACTTCCAAGAAAGAAGAAAAGGTAAAAAAGCATAGAGACGACACTTTACGTATACAACAAAGTCTCGGTGGCTTTATGAAAAAATATACAAATTCTTTAAAACAATGAGTTTTTTATATATGGATAACAGTATTATCTGAATACCATAATGGCTACTGGAATCAAGATTAGGGTTATCATGGTAAATAAAACCTTTTTCGTAATTCATATACTTGTCATTTTTAATTTAGTAAAATTATTTACAGACTTTTTTGTAAATAAATGAATTGAATGACGTTTATTGAACTTAGTAAACATAATTTTACAGCACATTTACAAACGATTTTGTGGACAGAGCTTATAGATAAGGGACTGCCCGGTGAAATTTAGGACGTTTTGAAAGAGAAACGTTTACAACAGCTTAAAAAAGTGATAATATATTAAATTCTATTGGTCTCATTAACTACCATAGCTTTTAAAATAAAATTTCATTATGGAACTTATGTACCTACACTGATTGATGCACAGTATTTCCTTATGATCCAACGATAACACGGAATTCCTGAATCGCCGTCCACGCCGTGAGTCCGGTGGGCCTACCCCCCCCCCCTCCCTCACACCTCCCCCCATTAATAACATTCTCCGGTTCCCTCAAACGGGTCAGAAAATTAATATCACAAAAACGTTATTTAATGGTGTTTGACGATAAATACAGACCGTCGGTGGGCAGTTCTCGTTGGGTGTTGAGATTTATAGGTCTTTGAGAGCCGTTGCCTCCCTGGCCTGCACTCGGCGGTCTTTGTGTCGATGCCGAACATAGACTGAAACAGATATCTGTGTAGCATCTGCTCGTTAACGTAGATGCAAATAGTGGGAGAGAAAATGTGGGGACAATACTACAGGTGATAATGTCAGAGACGGAAGCCATAAACTGTGAGAAGAATGGAGGATAAGTCATAACAAGCGGGCTGTGACCGCAGCGGAGTAGAGTAATGGGCTGGACTGTGTGTATTGGAGCAAGGTGTATAGAACAGTGCGATGTGTACGTGATGTTGTTGATACTCTGTGTCGTGAATCACGTGAATAGAATAATGGGATCAGTTGGGTGTAGGTTATACTTGAACAGTGTATGGATAAGTGTTGTTGCTGATTCTGTACTCTGTGTCTTGAATCACATAACATAGAGTAATGGGGTCAGTTGTATGTATATAGAGATGTGTGTATGGATTATTGTTGTTGCTGATACTGTACTCTGTGTCATGAATAAAATGACTAGAGTAGTCACATAGAGTAATAGGATCAGTTCTGTGTATTATAGAGCAGTGTGTATGGATTATTGTTGTTGCTGATACTGTACTCTGTGTCATGAATAAAATGGCTAGAGTAGTCACATAGAGTAATAGGATCAGTTCTGTGTATTATAGAGCAGTGTGTATGGATTATTGTTGTTGCTGATACTGTACTATGTGTCATGAATAAAATGGCTAGAGTAGTTACATAGAGTAATAGGATCAGTTCTGTGTATTATAGAGCAGTGTGTATGGATTATTGTTGTTGCTGATACTGTACTCTGTGTCGTGAATCAAATTGCTAGAGTAGTCACATAGAGTAATGGGATCAGTTATGTGTATTATAGAGCATTGTGTATGGATTATTGTTGTTGCTGATACTGTACTCTGAGTCGTGAATGTAATGAGCTCGACTGTAGGTATTAATGCTATATGTGTGTATGGATGAATGCTATGTGTGTGTGTGTGTGTGTGAGAGAGAGAGATGTAATAATGTAAATCAAATCAAGTTGCGCCTGCGTAGTACCATAAACTCGACCTGAAGATTCTAATCGTGCATGTATACAACTACAACAACAACCGACTCACCAGCTTTGGCACTCGCTAGTAGCAGTAGGTGTGAGGCATGAGCAGAGTGTGACATGGATGTCGACAGGGAATGCAGCGCCGCCACGCCGAACGCCGAATCAATAAAACATAAACAATAACCAGCGAGACAAGAGCACTACAGCAGCAGCAGCATGCTACAGCTACGGCTGTACACGGCGCGGCGTTGTCTATTGTTGTGCACCGCGGCGCGGAGATGGTAAACTAACGGACTGCGCCTTTTAAGGGACTTTAGCGGTGCTTGCAGAACAGTTGCTGTGCTGTAGTTCTGAGTGGACTCCGGTATGGTAGTGCCTGTGGGAACACCAACTGGGACAGAGTTCATTGTGCCTTTCAAATGAATAATTTAAACAATAAAAACAAAAATTTTACGATAAATTTATTAAGGTAGAGAATAGGTAGCTGCAGTATTAAATGACTTTTCCTGGATGGGCTCCAAACACATTTTTATTACTTTGAGATTCAAGGGAGTTTTGACCATTTAATTGCAAGGAACAAGCCTTTTCTAGAGGCACTTAAAAGAAAAATAAGAATGACCTTTATTTTGGGTAAAGCAGTCTGTGACTATGTTTACACATTTCGAGAACAGTATTATCTATTTTGTAGCATATAACAATATTTGTTTTTTTTATTTAGCCATTTTTTCCGAATTAATGTATCGTGAATCGAATGCTAAAGCTCATGTGAACCAAACACTTTATTACTCCTGAAATCAACTCAAAAGTTTATGTTAGTTAAAAACTCAGCAGCCAAACTAATCAAATACTCCCCTCACAACCCCTCCCCCACCAAGACCAGGCGTTGAGTGAGTTGCTATATTGTTGCATTATTGACAATACAGCATTGCACCCCCCTCCCCCCCCACCCTCCAAATCGTCGACCTGCCGCCGCCTTGAGCCCTGTTTGAGTTTCTTATCAATTTTTCATCCCCTCGCCGCCCCCCCCCCCCTCACCGGCTGTTCTTTGAGGGGCCGACTCCTGGGTCAAGTTAGTCGATGTATTGGCCCTGTCAGGAGAAAGGCGATGCGGTACGGCCGGCTGCGGAGGTGCTGTCTTTATATTGGGGCGTTATTTGTATGTTATCTCCATATATTAATAGGCAAGCATGTTTCTTTTCCTACCACTGCATGGAAACAATCTTATTGCCACACCTATAAACCTTACGCAAAACAGTTAATTTCCGGTTTCCGCTGATTTTACGCTAGAGCGGCAATGTTCTTTACCAAACGGTAAATCAAACAGCAGTTTAAAGACAGCTGTTATCACTAACCACGCCACAGCTGTTGGTCCATTGTTGTCGTTTAGTAATTACTTCTATTTTAGTTTGAGTTTATGTTTGGTTGTTAACATTGTGTTCCAACAGAAACAAATGAAACATGATCTAAATGACATTTTGTATACAATAAAACATTTAATGTTTTATCTGTTATATTGGTAGGAAAATCTTGTATGTATTACAGGCGCAAATTATCATTGCCGCTCTCGCATTGTTTGGCATCTACAATTCTCTCGTGGTAATGACGTATACTTTACGCTCTTAATTCACAAATAGCTATTTCCTCCATTTTTTCTCAGATTGTATGCATTGTCGGAGAAATCCGAGCATATCGTTGGAAAGGTTGTTTTGTGTAGAATAGCAAAATCACATTATAACTCACATTAGCTCCCAGAGCTACGCCCTATAAGCTTTTAAAGTTTCAGTGTTAATCTTATTGGAGATCTGTAATTGATTGAATCACTAAACAACTGTTGTTATAAAAAATGCCAGCAAATCAGGAAGAAGCGATGTCTCCTGGCGATCTCTATGGTTTGTGTAAAACTGAGTGCAGTTGGAGTTATTCTTGCTTTAAATATTTGGTTATTTAGTTAAATAATCATTCATCACTGTAGTACAATCCTTAAGGTTTCCGTTCTTTCTAGATGAATATTTCAAACGCTATTTTGCAATTTGCACTACAAAATGATTCACCAAAAATATGGATACAGTTGAGGACAAAAAATAAAAATTTACATTTACTTTTATTGGGCAATATTATTGATTGCAATCGCAAATGGTTTCCTATCAAGCCACATAATATTTGTATTATAAAGAAAAAAAGTAGAAACATTTAATTTTCCTCCTTTCCTTCTCTCAATGACTATGCAGCTAAGTTTAAAAATTTGCCATAATAATTTGCAATTAAAAATATATAAATACAGTAGGAGGATATGTACTATGTATGCAATATGTACATGAGTATGTGTACATGAGTATGTATGCAATATGTACAATATGTACATGTATGTATGAGGATATGTGATATGTATGCATTCTAAAAGTAATATAAACTCGTTGAAGATTGAAATCTTCGTACTGTAGTTATAACGCATCCATTTCCAAATCATCCACCATCAAATCAATTTGCACAGTTTAATGTCCACTTTTAAATCTCATTTGATTCTATGTCTCTCAAATTACTTACTAAATTATCGTTAACCTTGTTTGTAATTCTACCATAAAAGGACATAAGGCTACTGAAATTTAAATCTTGATTGAAAACAACCTCATTATTGCAGTTCATCAGGCTTTTCTCTTCAACGCAACGCCAAAAATAGAAGAATATTAATGGCCAGTTCTCTCTGTAATGAGTTGGATGCTCATCAATGAGCTTAACGTTTCAGGTTTCCTCGGCAGGATTTCATAGCTCGGCCACGCATTACAGGGTGTCTCGTAAATTAGCCGGATTTTCCGGCCATCGAGAAGACTGCGCACGGCAGCGAAGCTGTAGCTACTCTGGTAATGTCTGGTGATTCCGGCGCATTGGCAGCCGAAAGATCGAATGAAAAATTGGCCACGGAAATGAAAAATTACACATCTCCGAGACTTACAGAGGGGCTTTCGAGATATGCAAATTAAATGGGGCCGTATGGTGGAATGGGAAAGGCGTGAAATTGGAAGATTGGGGGTGGCCGGAGCTGCCGCTTCTGGTGGAACTGCTATAGGTCGGTCTTGCACGTGCAGGCAGACACTGCCTGGTCGACCATGGACAACTCTACTATACCCACCCACTTATTGAAGACAAATATTGACGTGCAAGAAGAGGGGTAACGTAAAGAATTCAGAGTATGTACAAAAATCGGTGTAATTTAACAAAAAATCACACTAACATGAATGAGTAGATTATGTGTTTTGGAGTTCACAGGGAAAGAAAGTTCCATAAAATTGCATGGAAGTTTAATAGTTTAAAGAATAGAGGGTAGAATGATCATAGAATGTTATCTTGTTACAGAATTGACCATAGGCTAAGTTCCAGAAGAGTTATCTGATAGAATACTCGGCTCTCAAATTGATCAGAATAACGGGATTGTCTAATGGTGTAATGGGACAACAACAACGTGATAGGTCCGAAGAGTTGTATTTTAATAAACATTTAATTTTTATCTGTACACCCCCCCCCCTCTGTACTCCTGATGGATGTAAATGGTTAATTTGTTTATCCATTGAGGATGAGTTAAATCCATACAAGAGGTTAAATACCTGAATTGTCACAACAATCCTTATCCTCCAGTAGTACAGGCTACCGGTCTGAACAGATCAAAGATGTCATTGTCGATTCTAAGGCGTGAAATTCCCCTCTTACGAGGATGTCATAGTCTTTGAAACACATTAAATACAAACAAACGCACATTTTACACGGACACAATGTTTACTCTTTCATGTGTTTGAAAGACTTTATAACGACCTCCTAGGAGGAGAATTCCACGCCCTGGACACGACAATGACGCCTTTGATGTGTCAAAACCGGTAGCTTAACTACTGGAGGATCTGTGACAATTCATGTATTTAACGTCTTGTAATATAATTTGCAAAGTAATCCAGAAGACAACAATAAAAAATTAAGATAAATACTATAAGTCTTATATACTATAAATCAATAAGTCTTATTGATGAGCGATAGCTTAGTGCGATAGAGAACTGTTACATCAGAGTTACGTATATAAACCATTAATATGTCATTTTCTCACTTTCACTAACAATTAAAGAACTTAGTTAAATATTTTAATACTCTATATCGAGATCAGGGCTCATAAATTTATCAAGGTGTATTAACAAATTGAAAAGGGTATAAATTATCATATCAAAAGGTATTTTTTACCACTTTAATAACAACATTCACAATATTTTCAGATATGTACAAAACGTATAAAACATATAAAATATTCTACTCTAGGTTCGTTGTGCTTGGACAGGTTGTTTAAGTTTCGATTTCAAAATTCAGTCTTTACAAGTTTGTTATGAAAATTAATTTTTTATCAATGATGAACATATGATCAAGACTGTTAACGAAACAAATAAAACTAACTGATAAATCATTACTTTCTTAATTGAATATAGTATAAAATATTTACAAAAAAATCTCAAAGTAAATAACCTCTTACATGAACACATATATTCATCTTTATAATCGTGAAATATCCTATCTTACTAAATCTGCAATAAATTAATAATATCTTAACATTATATATACACTTCTTAAACCTAAAACAATGAATTGCACCATATTTCAGCCGGTGGATCAAAAACCTGCCCTGGCAATAACTTTACTGGCATCAACATAAATTTACCATTTTATTATATACTGGAAAGTTATTAAATTTTCCTGTAGCTATACAAATATTCGTTTTATAAAATAAAATCCTAAATAAACGTCTATTTTCTACATTTTTTCCCTTTAAACCTACACAATTTTTCAACTATGAATGGTGTTTGAATTTTATAGGCGTAATTGTATAAAAAACATAAAATGTCTGACTTTTTTGCTCCTCTAGCGAAAATCTAGACAACTAATTGTTAAAGCCCTATGGTACCTCAAACCTTTTGATTCGGTTCTATCGTTCAGTCTAGACTTACAATTTAAATTCATCTTAAATAATTTACAACTATGAACATACAATGAAATATGTTAGTGCTACAAATGTGGAACGAAATTGGATTTATTCAATTTTGCAACATTGAGATGATTATCCAAAATGTTTATGAATGAAGATACAGTAATCAATAGTAAAAATCACATTGTAAAATTAAAAACAGAAAACAATTTAGCTTTTCGAAAAGTGAAGTCATATACTATCAAAGGACAACCAAAATACAAGTAATTTAATATTAAAGTAAAAACTCTTGGAGTTTTTAATTTTTGCTAATCACACGATAAAAAACTTTGTTTATTCGGCTGAGCAGTTCAGATAATTGTGTGAATTTAATTTCTTCTTTGACCGCAGCTTTCTGACCGCCTCCTCGCCTCCTTTTGTGGGTTTAGGTTCAAACAGTGGCTGTTATTTGTTTACTACCATTTTGTTTTGCTGCCCTTTTATTCACACATTATGGGTTTTAAGTTACGAACTCTAATATTGATTTTAAAAACATAAGATTTAACACTTTAGTAAAGATAGCAACCAAAATGTTTATGTGTCAGTAAAAGTTGTCTGTTTATCGATGAAAAATCTTTTCTTTTTTTTGTGTGTGTGTGTGTCTATCTACGCCAGTGGCATTTTTTAACATTTTGACGGGGAACGGTCCAAACTCCAGTCTTGTTATTATCTAACATCGACCAGTTGTTAGAAAGCATCATTAATTAATAGCCCAATGACAAATGGCAACTGGGTCCGGAATCGATCCTTTCAAAAGCTACAAACTTTCCTCAGGATCGAACCGGCAACCTTTGGATTCAAAGGCGAGCACTATAACCACTCAGCGACCCAGCCAGTTAACAATCTTAACAATCTTTCGAGAGATCTACAAGAAGGTGACAACGAATGTTTCCAACCATTTATCAGTAAGACTAAAACTAACATCCAAATGGTGGTTTGATGAGGCAAAATGTTCTTTTTTTAGTTGTCCCATGAATCGAAAAGGTTTAAAAAGCTCAGTTTGAACAGAAACCCTGCTGTGATAGGTGATTTACAGAATATCTTACCTTACAAAAAAGGTTCTACAATAGGAGGGGTCCTAGGATAAATGGATTTTTTGTTAAGTTTTTGTTTTTCAGATACACGTTGTGTATTAATAGAATGTAATACTAAATACAGAGTAGGACATGTTTACATTTCCTTCTTATATGACATAAACACTTCTTAGTTTACACCCATTTTAAATATCTCATCGATTAAAGTGGGCGAAACGAGCGAGTGAACTAAGCAAGAATAAGACTGTTGATTGACATTTGAGAAGAGCTCATCAGTTATCAGAACTAACAGGGCATCTAAAATCAGCTGAATCGAAAAAATTTCTTACAACATGGCTGATGTATGAAAAATCTTAGTGGAAGGACTAAGAATGCACCAGTTGAAAATAAATCCTCAAAGAGTAAAATCAAATAATAATTTAGGTAATAGTCAACCGCGACGATTTCAACATTTAAAACAACTATGTACAAGACCGCTGGGTACCAGAGCTAAGCCTACGGCAGTAGCCTGTACACCGATGAGGGCGATTTGCCGTTGTTCTTTTCCATGACGTAGAACGAGTGCGGCTTTCCGTTTCCGGCGAAGTACTTCCGGAAGGCGTGCTTGGACGGCTTCTTGGGCCCGTAGTAGACGGCCTTGCGGTAGAGCGCTCCCTTCTCGTCGTCAGTGTCGTTCCACGTGGCCTGCTTGTCGATGTTGAAGATGTCACTGTCCGCCAAGATGGCCGCCTTGTGGCTGCCAGCTTTGCGGGCGACCATCTTCTTGATCACGGGGATGTTCCAGTGGTAGACGCGGTGCGGCTTGCCGTTGGTCTTGAAGTTGACGGGAACCTGCAAACAAAAAGGCGGTGTGGGTCACTTGGAACTTGGAAAGTTCAGAGAGCCTGGATATACAGGGTGAGTTTTAAGTCCCTTCCTCCTATTTATATTCTATACGGAATAAGTTACAAGGTTTAAACTCTGCACATCTATAGACTATTAGACCTATTGTTTTTCATGGGTTCATTAACTCACCATCTACAATGGGGGACGGTCCACGAGGAGTATAAGCCGAGATTTTCAAGTGTAAGCATATGTTGATATGTACATTAAATTAAAGGTCTCTGTTAATAGAATACAATGCCAAAAAAGGACCTCAGAGGATGACAGAGTAAAAAATGGCAGGCGATCAATCTTTGCTTTGAAATCATGCTGCTGAAAACAAAAAAATGCAATAACTCCCGATACACTCGACCTTTTGAGGTAGGGTTTGAGGAAAATTGCTCAGAATTCAAAGCTTGTTAAAATGATGTATGATATAAGGTAGGCAAATTAATTTTTCCCCAAAACTTCCTTTAGAGATATGTCTAGTGGAAGTCGTCAGAGAAACTGCATTGGTTTACGGAAGAGACTTAAAACTCACCTTGTATGGCAAAAATTAAAGTTGTTGGTAATAATCAATTCTGCAAAATGTATATGAAAAAATTTTGAATGTGGCAATTCATTGCCACTAATGAACATTGTCTACAACAAAAACTGAAGATTTTTGAAATTTCTCACATTTGGCATTTGAAGAATAGTCAAAAACAAACAGCTGAAACGGAACATTCTAATTATAAGAAAAATCCAAAACCATTATATATGAGCAATAATTCAAGAATCCTATACTCTTATACGAGCAATGTTTGCTTGTTTGCTTGTTTGCTTGCTTGCACAATTATCTCAAAAACGGCTCCGACGATTTCCTTCAAATTTTGGAATATGGGGGTTTTGGCCACCAGAAATCGATTGGAGCTGGTCCCATAGCTGGGAAAAATCCGGTTTTCGCGCTAGAGCCCTTCAAAGATCCCATGTTATCCTTATGGAAATTTTTTTAACTGAACAAAAATCAGCTGATAACTGTAGATAAAATAAACCAATGTGTTACATCTTTAACCTGTGGTTTTAGGAAAATCATACCAATGTGCAGCAAACCTTCCGCCTGGCGAGTGAGCGGAGCGAACGAGCTTTGTGTGAGAAACGAAAGTAATAATTTTACCGAGCTTAAGCTCGGTCCCCCTGGTACTTGTTTCTTAACTAGAACATAGCGTGTTTAAAGACTTTTCTACCAATTCAGAACTCAGAAGAGTCGGTTCAGACGTTCTACCTTAACCTCCTAGAGGTGAAAATTTAAATGTGAACCATTTCATCCACGTTTTAAGGACCTCATTTTGGGACAAGAAAGGCTCTTATTGAAGCTGGAAGACACACCATTTAATCCAAAGGGACTCCCTAGTCTCTCCCGTTCAAGCATGTTTTTCTTCATTAAACCAAGTAATTTCTACTAGCTAAGGCAGGAATATCAGAACACATTCCCTTGCTGGGGCGGGCAAGATTAGGCCTACTCAGGTGGATGAAATGGTCAATTTGCAGCAGCTCCAATCTTGAATCGTTACTGTCCATTTTTTCGACCTGAAAGTTAGATAAAGTAATTATTTTTATTTACGTTAGGGGCACTTCCAATATTTTTTTATATTACAAAGTAAGACCAACGCTTTTCAGGGAAAAAAATCCTGTGGCCATCCTAGGAACTGGACCTGTTTAGTAGTAAACCAAAGTACAAGACCCTCACCTAATAATTGTTAGAGTATATCAATGGATGGCCAGTTTTTGATGAACCCTTAACGAGTTTCCCAGCCTGTCTGTACCTGTGCCTGTACCCACCTTGTTGACGGAGTTGTGCTGAGGCTCCACTACGTCGTATCCGTTGAGGTTGTGGTGCGCGTAGTAGTACGGGTTGGGCGGCAGCTTGATGACGAACATCTTAGAGTCGCTGCCACTCTTCTGGCCGTGCGTCTTCCTGGACTGGCTGGCCAGCCGCTTGCGGTGGTGGTTCACCGCGGGCGAGCGAAGCTTCGTCAGGCCCACGTGGTGAAGCAGAGCTTCGTTGGACTTCCCGCGCTTCGGCGGTTTCCGACTCTTCTTCGCCTTGGACTGGGGTAGGACCTCGTTGTGGTCGCGTTGCTGGGAGGGTGGCTCATGGGGTTGGCTCGGAGGCTGCAGGTGTTGAGGGGCGGTGACCACTTGTAACGTGTTTGAGTCTCGCTTCAGCCGACGCTGCAGAGGAGAACCCTCTGCCAGTGCGGCGAGGGTCGCCAGCAACAGGAGGGTCCACGTGGGAGACATCCTGGAAACAAAAAAGATGCTGAAACTAGAAAATGTAATGACAATAGACAACACATACCGTTTGTTTACTTATGAATCAAGGAAATTTCAATCGTCAATGTTGGGAGGAATTTATGGTCAGTGCACGATTAGGTAGCGATTTCTGTTGCTTTCTATGGTAAGATAGTAATTTTCAGACTCTAATAAAATGTTCGATGACTAGATTTTTTAGGGGCCCGTTCATTGTGTGCCGGTATTACCCTGATACAATACGAGTCTTGCACCTTTTGTAAATCGTCTCGATTTTAACCGGGCAGGGTTCGGTCTAATTTCAGTAAGTATGAACAACACGCACTCTACTATACTCTAACATGAATAACTGTTTTTGATCTTAAAATAGTGTGTCATAACATTTTAGATGGGTTTTTTAACATAGCCAAATACGGAAGTCAAATTGACATTTCTTCATGCTTCACTTGCCATATCTGAAACATCAAATTAAAAGGGAACCTTAGTACCCAAAAGTTGGACGGCGTTACTAGTTCGCTTCTAGTTTTTGCGTATCTATCATTTGTTGTCCAAAACTAAAGGCACACTGTATAAGACTTTTTTTTAACTAAATACAATGGCACACTCTTTTGTATCGTCTCTATTAAATAGAGACAATTATTAAATGAATCCTCTCAAACAAATAGGATCTAATACAAGCACCACCATCACTGCAAACAACTCTTTTTCTTCATACTTGTAGGAAAATGTTTCTGAAAGATGCTAGACTCATCAAAAGCATCTAATCTAGAATTGGTTCTCTATGTAATTAAAAACTTTGAAACCAAGTATATAACAATCCCCAACACATTATTATCGCAGTATTTGCTATATTGATCACCACCGCCTTCCGTTTCCGTTCCGAGTATCGACCACACGATTATCGACCAATAGACGGTCGATACCATCTTAATCGATCACCGTCCCCCGACCTACCGCACCGCTTCATCGGCTCTGCGCTTCCGTAATCGTCGTTTAATTTAACATAATGCCCCGTGATGAGCGGCGCGTCTCCTTGTTTATTTTCTGGGAGGATGTTTACGTAGTTTTTCTTCTGATAATTAGCCCCCAATGAGATGGTCCGAGGACTGCCCCCGCTGCTGGAGAGGGACCACCCGCGCAGCGGGGGGGGGATCACGTGGGTAATTACAGGGGGAAAGAGTTTAGAGGTGTTTCATTCAAATGAATATACTGGGTCACTTTATAATTGCCACCGTTTAGTGTCAGAGTTTAATTGTACGTTGTAATCATTGATGCATTTACCGGGCCTTCCAAAATTCCAAGAGTGGTCAAACATTTCTTTTTTTTACAACTTGCTTCAAAATGTATTTTTCAGTAGGTTTCAGGCATAACAAAGATACAACCAACTGAAGAAAGCCTATAAGATCGAGTATTAAAGGTGCACGAAACAAATGTTAAAGTTATCAGACTAGATTCAAGATTTTAGATTGAAAATTGGAATTTCAAAATTCAACATTCACTATACAAGATCCATGATTCAAGATTTAATATTTAAGATTCAAGATATAATATCCAATATCCAAAACACAAGATTTAAGATTCAATCCCCAAGATTCAAGCCCCAAGATCCAAGACCCAAGACCCAAGGCTAGACTCAAGATCCAGGATTCATGATTCTCTATTCAAGATTCGTGATTTAAGATTCTAGATTTAAGATCCCAAATCCTAAATCCAAGTTCAAAGATTTAAGATCCAAGAAAAAAGAATCATGTTTAAGATTTGGAGTTAAAAATAAAAAAATTAAGAAAAAATAAAATTCAATATTGAAGTTTTAAAATTAAAAATAAGAATAAACCAGGAATCAGTATTTACGATTCAAAAATCATGATTTTTCATTCAAGATTTTAGTTTTTTTAATTCGATTTAAAATTCAAGTCAAACTACCCAAAAATTACTGACACACCGAGTATGTAAAATTAAATTAAATTAAAGATGATTCCTTGAAACTATGACGGTTTTGAATAATTTAACAAACAACATTTTTACAATCTTAGTCAAACAAATTACACTTTGAATGTGTCATTATTCTTTTTAGCTTAGTTTCTACTTATTTCCATTGAGTCTTCATTAGGAAACTGCAGTTAGTTTCCTGATTTCTGCAGTTTAAGTATAAGATAAGGATTATGTTGAAAGATCCTTATGGGTGTTCCTAGAAAGTAACCCTTATTGTGATCTATTAACTGTGTACAATTCAACTTCTTGGGAACTACTTTTGACAAGAAAACAAACACTTAGACGAATTATCATAATTCTGCTTTGTTCGGCTACTCAATCACGAGATAATAGAAGATATTTGACAAATCGAAACTGAACTCAGCTGCCTTTAGTCATTGGATAATCCTTTCAATGAATGATCCTGACAAATTTATCAGCAGGCCTTTGTCATAATCAAAGCTACACTTCATAATCACACTCACTTTTCAAAATAGTCTACTCATATTTGCCTTAAAATGCGTATAGGCCTACCACAGAGTTCGTAGGTGTGTTAAGGAGTGATCTCTAAAGGGTAATGTATGTAATGAGGCGTATAAAGAGGTAGAGTAGACTATAGATTGTAACGTAAAAAGTCTCCGCAGGAGCTATACACACATGAAAGTTTACTACAAGCCATTTTGCAAACCACCGTGATCCCTGCCATATCCTCCTAACTGGCACACCAACAACTTATAGGCCTACATTGATTTCAATATTCTGCTACATAAACACTTCACCACAGTCATTGCCATTGGTTCTGCTCCACAAACCTCGGTGCTGGACACTCCCTGATCCTCTGATCCCATCACACACTCCTCGTCGCGTCACCGTCACCCCGGACCACCAAGATCTCCTCGGGCGCCCCGGGCGCTAATGGGCGCGTCATTCTCGCGCCTATGGGCGCTATTTTCTCCAGCGCAGATTGCAATCTCGGCTCCTGTATTACGGTCGTTGCCAGGATAAGCATGCAGGGTGTGTCATTACCGATGTATGGTAGAGCCTACCATGGCGGGGGGCGCGCAACTGTTTTATGCACGTCTATCAGTTTAGTGGGAGGGCAAAGTTGATAGTTTGGCAACTCGGCATTTTTACAGCCTTTCTTATTGCGGCGGAGAAATATTAAATGTTGCCGCTAGGGGTGGGTCGGTTGTTAAAGTCGGTTGTCGGTTGTTTAAAAGTCGGTTGTCGGTTGTTAAAGTCGGTTGTCGGTTGGTAAAGTCGGTTGTCGGTTGTTAAAGTCGGTTGTCGGTTGTTAAAGTCGGTTGTCGGTTGGTAAAGTCGGTTGTCGGTTGTTAAAGTCGGTTGTCGGTTGTTAAAAAGTCGGTTGTCGGTTGTTCAAGCCGGTTGTCGGTTGTCGGTTGTTAAAGTCGGTTGTCGGTTGTTAAAGTCGGTTGTCGGTTTTATCGGTTTTTGGCAATAAACCCGATAACCGAGAATTGATAGCACATGTGGTTTTTGTTTATTAATGGAAATTGATTTGAAATCTTTATACAATAGAAAATAGCCAATATTTATTCTGGATGAAATGCAAAGAAGGTGTGCATTTCAGTCGTTAAATTCAAAACTAAACAGCGACCTTATGGTATACCGTAACCTAAACAGGGAACATTGTAAACTATGATGTTTCGTCATAAAATAAGAAAAGTATTTAATTCATTTCTAGATAGTAGTTACACCACTTTTAGAAAATTTCCTTTTTACTATCAGTTTTATTAACAAAGCATTTTTTGATAATTTTGCCAATCATGCCAATTTCTTTCTTGTGACTTGATCACATTTTAGCCATGAAACGAATCCAAAGGAGGCTTAGGCTATATAATAGGATTCAAAGTTCAAACGTTCTAAGTTCAGAGTTCAAAGTTCTTCAAAGTAACTTTAAATTTCAAAAGATTCAAAGTTCACTGAAATGTGAACTACTTCATCATTTCAATAGTTGCATCATGTGTTTAAAATAATTAAAACGCCTGACAAAAATATGCCATTATATATAGAGATTTGATTTGTGTGGAGTTTTAAGGGGCATAATTCTGAACATATCAACATGAGTTGTTGTAATGTTACTACAGCAGCCATTAGTTGTAAATTAAACAAAACTATTTATTACTTTTGTTTACATTTAAACCTTGAACGTCCTGAAAGACGTTGCATTTCAAAACAAAAGAACATAAAATTAACATTTGAAGTTGCATGAATAACATATATTTCCTTTATTCTCATTCTGGTTTCATACTAAATTAATCTTTAATTTTCAATTCCGATATGCCAGTATTTATACTACTGTAATTACATTTTAAATTAAATTGAATACCTTTTTTATCAATAATTATACGTTAATCAACTAACGGGCCATGATGTAGCATTTAGTAATTTCCATAATTCATTAAGAATCGCTTAGTTTGAATAACTGAAATTTGAACCCGGAGAACAGTTGTGACATGAATTAAAGTAAAATATTGTATATAAAAAGTGGTTTGGCTCTGATACATAACCATGTTCTTATTAATAAGCACTAATTTACCGTCTAAACCACAGCAATTTAACCTAATGAGCAGCATAATGGGGACAAGTTATGTTTTTGCTAGACTATCAACTCTGGGCCATTACATTAGTGCAGTTATTATGATAATTGCTGGCAATTGAGCAGTTAAATTTTTTAGGATTAGCTGTGTTAGTAAATCCATTCATAGTATTCGATCAATGTCTTAGTGTCCAGTATATTTCTCACTTTTACTTTCTCCCCCTATACCATAGTATATGGAGAAAGTATTGTTTTCGTCAAAATTTTCGAATTTGAGTTGTTTGTGGGTTTATCCATTTTGGTGCCCCCTGAGTCCAAAAAAGTGGTTTTCAGAGTGATGTCTGTGTGTGTGTGTGTCAGTGTGTCCGTGTGTCCGTGTGTCTGGATGTAAACAGAGCTAGAGAATGCCCCCATGGTCCGATTTTGGTGAAATTTGGTATGTTGGTCCAAACTCACAATAATTCCAGGCGTTTTTTTTTCATTTTTTGGAATTTTTTATTTTTAAGGGCTGTTTACCCCCAAAAACCCTCAAAAATCGTCAAAAATCCAAATTTCTCAAAAACGGCTCTAACGATTTTGATTAAAATTTTATGGTTTATTAAACTTAAAATGGTGAATAAAATGACACCACCCGCATCTCCGAGAAAATGCGCGTTCAAAAGTTATGGAGTAAAAAGTGTTTCAAAAATCAATTTTTTGGATTTTCAAAATAGCTGTTGTCTTGAAATAAATTTCACTTATCACCATTAAATCAAGTTCAAAAAACTAAATAATCCAGTATTTTAAATTATTGCTCTACGTCAAGTGGTTGCGGAGAAAATTCAATTTTTCGTTTAGCGGTAAACGCAGTACGTTGTTAAGACATTAATATTTGATGCTTTTAACACCTTTTTTTATATTGTTGGGAGAAAGTATGTGTCAGTTAACTGATACCGTTTATTAAGATTGATGATTATTTTATCATAAACTTTAAAACCATGTTATTTATAGGGTTATACCAGTTTCGGTTCCCATGGGTGGGGTTGTAGTAGGTGAAGGGTTGGGTACGTTATTTCCTCAAACTTGAACCACTCTCCTAGTCTCTACCGTTCTTCTTTGAACTTGTTCCTTTTTAAAGGTTTACAAATAAATAATACATTTTTAGAAAATACAAAATTGGAGAATAGTATTCTAAAGTAGTTAGTTTATTTTAATTTTAAAATCCAAAAATTTTGAAGCACTCTGGTAGTACTATGATTAATGTTCTAACGTGATAAAATTCCAGACTCGACCATCGACGTCGTGAAACCTGCTGGCCTTCGAAGGTCGGTGGTAAATTCACTAAGGAATATTCTGATTATTTGTGCATTATATCATATAGAATCCTGTCTGAATATTTTATCTAAACACCACACTAAAGAGTCGTGATAGGCCTACCGTATATAGTTCATCCTAGTATCAAAGAATCTATATATTAATACGCAAGCATGTTTCGTTTCCTCCTTTTTTCTCAGCTCGTGTTCATCGTAGGATAAATCCGAGCATACCGTTAGAAATGTATAGAGTCCTGTAGATGAGCAGAATCACATTCTAATTCACATTGGACACAAGGGCTACGCCCCACAGGCTTTCAAAGTTCCAATGTTAATCTTATCGAGAAAGGAGAATTGATTGAATCATTAAACAGCTGTTATAAAAACTACTGCAAAATAATTAGGAAGAACAGATGTTTTAGTTCTAAAATGTTTTTAAACTTCTTGGGTCCAGATCAACTGAAAGGTTTAATCGAATTTCGATCAGGAGGCGATCTCTAGTACTTATTAGCGTATTTCAAGATCTCCACAGTCCAAAAACGTACAGAGATCGTCTCTATACAAATACAATATATAGGCAACTCATTACCACTCTAGTCACTGCTGCCGGATCTGCTTGTGAGACTTGATGGACAAGCGCTGGGGAAGCTACACCCAACATCTTGTTCCATCACGTACATCCCTGTTTTGCAGTATTGTATTGTATTGTATTGTATTGTATTGGACCGCGTATTGCGCTGACGCACATGTCGTGCCTCGGACTGCAGCCTCCGTTATTCCTTCTCCTCTCCTCCTTCTCGGAAACAATACTCTGTTATGGCCGGGCCTGACCCCTGGACCTCCGATGCCCAGTAACAATACCACTACTGTGATGTGAATATGTGGCTGGCTGGTGGCTGCCGCGATCGTGACTGGGGTGAAATATATCACTCCCTACAATATGAAATGGTCAATCATAAATCATCTCTTGATACAAGTTGTATAGTTCTTTATTATTTTTGCTACTTAAATAATTAAAAGTAATCACCTCAAATTTGAATAGGTTTTGTGAGAAATAATTGTGCAAAGTCAAACCTCCTGAGGACTTCAGGCAAATACTAAAATTACCCAGCAATGCGGGTTTAAATGGCAATAGCTTGATAAAACATACTGTAATCTGTTCTTCTTTATGGATCATTGTCAATCCATTACGATTGGCAAAATGACTAATGTCAACCTCACAAAATTACGATTCCAAACATTACAACGACATTACGGTTGCCAAAGTTACAATAGTCAACATTACGATTGTCAAAATACGATTGTCAACATTACGATTGCCAAAATTACGATTGTCATCATTGCAATTGTGGGTGGTCTTCATGGTTCTCGTCAGAAACATTTGTAATCTTAACACCTTTACCTCAAATAAAACTTGTTCAAATTGGTTTGCTCCTCGTTCCCGCGAGATGGGTCGTTTGCGGTGCAAGCTGTTGACTTCTATTGCGGTCGGGTTGGTTAGGGTTAGGGTCCGTTAGTAGTCGCAATCTCTTTAGCCGTTCCACATTGACACTTCGCACTCTTTAGCCGTTCCACATTGACACTTCGCACTCTTTAGCCGCACATATGACTTCACCGTATCAGAGAATCGGCTCAAACATTTGAACCATTTTTACTAGTGCAAAAAATGTAGCCTATTAAGACACTGTTTTCCTTAAACTTTGTTTTCAATCGTATAGCATTGCTTCCGGTAGCGACATCTGGGTAAAAAGATAATTAGCATTAATAAACTATGAAATAGCACAAACCCTTCCATAGAATACTTTGAAAAGCTTTGATATGTTAAAACCAGCCGTCTCACCTAAATATATGCTAAAGCAGTATATTTTATAACAAAATCAATAAGGAATAGCTGCAAAAATAAGCTAATGAAAAATGAACAATGTAACTCTTCTACGTATTACAATGTAAATTCAAAATGAATGTGGGAACTCATTCATTTTGGATGAATAACCTTTGGTAGTTATCTAAGCATTACCGTTTTTATCTAGTTCAGTACACAAAACCATTGATTAGGGCATAACCTTAGTACGTTATAGTTGGCAGTACAGCAAGCAAAACTATTATCTCAAAGCAATTTCGATACAGTATTTTTATTCTGATATTTGAAGTGTTTTACGGTGGATAATATTGAAATCAAGTAAAACAAAAGCAAATTATTAAACAATTCATCTAGTACAATATTTAAACAGAGTTAGAGAACAATTTGTATGAGTGGAAGTTTATGTTTTTCAGAAGCCTACGGGTGTTTTCGGAAAACATTCAGCCGCATCTTGCAGAAGAAGAATGCTATAAAGAAGTCGACCAAGCAGGCGAAACTAGATTGGTGAAAAACTTGGACAGGGGCATTCTGAGTGAAATAGAGCGGCATTCCTGCACAAAATTACATCACTGTGTCACATGCCTCAAGAGTTTCGTTGAAAAAGCGGAATAAACTGACAAGAGGGGTTATAAATAATTAATTTACAACGCAAGATGAAAAGAATTACTCTAGGAGTAATACAAGCTGTTTATAAAAGAATGCCGGGATTTTAAACAGGTACCGATCAAGTTTTATAGGTAATTTAACAATTAAAATGTCATATTAAAGCAAAAGAGCAGGAAAAACTATTTTTTGTATACCTTCGTCTACTACTATTTCAATGTGAGGTTTGTTTGTTTCTCTGTGGATATCAAAGAGGCACTCGATTTGTTGCCGTCCAAAAAATAACACGTTCACAAATGGTTGGATAAGCAGCTGTAAGAAAACTCCCTGACCTCCCATGAGCCCTGATTTGGCCGTTTGAACTTTTTCAACTGAACTTTCAGTTGAACTTTTTTCAAGGATTAAGGCTTGAGACATTTGGGTGAGCGAATTTCAACAGCAATCATCACAGATGCTGCAAAATAATTCGCAAGAAATCGAAAACCGATGTCTGCAGAGCAACAAATGGAACTCACATTGAAAATATTAAAGTATGAGAAAATTTTATGATTTCCTCTTCAATTTGTCATTTAATCTTTTTCATTAGTGACCGTTCGAAATCCCGGCATCTTTTATAACCACCCTGTTTTTGATGATGCAATTTGGTATACAACCTAGTTAGAGTTTTATTCACATCCCCTCTCCGTTTCCACCGATTGCCCAATCTATGGTGTTCTTGGGATGTTAGGGGTGTCGTCCTTGATACCGAGTTGTCAGCCAGCGTCTCACACGCCATGTTACGTCATCATCCGAGGTTCAAGGTTGGGAGCATCATGCGGGCCTCGCGCTGGCCTCGGACAGGGTCCACATCAGGTAGGAAACTCATCAAGTCACGACTCCGGCTATGTACCTGCGATAGCTCTAACCGTATGACGTCATCGGACCGGCGTGTGGTGTGATATCAACGCAAGGTCGAGCTTGGCGTATTAAAGGTCCAGTCGAGGTTGATCTTGAATAGTAACCGTGAACAAAAAATGTATATCAGTTACAAAGCGAGTGAGCGTTAGAAATTCATGTGCTTTCACAAATACTTTCAAAAGTTTTCAAGTCAGTAAACAGTTAGTTCTTAAGATAACACAACAAGGGGTACTGTATTTAAAAGACAACGAAAGCAGGTGTAAAGTATTGTTTGAACCCTATCTAACTTTTATAGATCTCTATCTATTTCTACAGGATTGATGTTAATATATTTTAGCTTTGAGTGGAGGGAGATCAACAATTGACAGACAGTTCTCCTCAACTCAGAAACCTATACCTTTTTGGCTTACAATGCAGGGGAAACGACGACCTTTCGTGACTTCTGAATTACGTGACCGATCAAACGATATTTTTGCTTGGAGCATGGGATTGAACTCAAATTCGTTGAGTGATAATCCAAAACATTACAGAGCAAATGCGGCTGCTCGTAAATTTGTAGAGATCTTGGAGTGAATCCAACATATTACTATCTAGTTGAGTCATGAATGACTCTTGTGCTCACTGCTCAGCAAACATATTAAAACATTTGAGTTCATCAAGATGTTCGATTCCCGATGATCGAACCACACTTCACCGCGTAACACCCCATGCATCATCACATGGAAGCCGACCCAGGAAGGTCGTGAGAAGTTTCCTGTTGGCGCGAGCTTCTTGAGTGACTCGTCAGAGTGCGATGTGGTCGCGTAATTACCAAGACGGGAAGGCCCTTGAACCTGGGGATGCTCATGAGGTAGATGTTGGGACAGTGAGTCATGGGGGTCAGGGTGACTACAGTGTGTAACCTTGGCCTTCGGTCTAGACTGCGATGGGAGTCTCTGGTGATGCAATGGGGACGGAAATAGCGCCAAGGATTCCTGTCTCATCGGCTGGGCATCAGCGTTCAATAGTCACTAGTCTCTATATAGATAAATAAATAAATGAATGAGATGAGTACTTCAGCAGTTCCACTGTTCAAATATTTAGGGATCGAAATATGTAAATCTTGAGCGTACATGATCATATTTCCTTTTTATAATCTATACTAACTACCATTAAGTTCAATGTGGTTAGGATATCCAAAAATAAACAATTATCATCCTCACATGCAAAAACCTCTTGAGTTATTTGATTAAATTTGTAAAATAGACATTCTCTTGATTTCTCTTCAGAATGAGTTGTCGTTCGTGATGTTTCAACACATACGTGTTAGTAAAATCCGAATATTAGTTTTATAATTTTATCCTTGCCTTGTTTTGTAAAGTGATCATTTAAATAGTGACAATCATCATAAAGGTAATGGATCAGCTAGTTGTTCTTTCGTTTTCGCAGTCTTTGACGAGTATCGAAAGACTGATAAATCAACTAATAACTATTACGACGATTAGTGAGACCATTGATATACTTTAACATCTACTGTCTTTAACCACTAAAGATGAATGCACGAGTATACTTCAACCAAATTCACTCTCATTCAATGTTGACTTGCATCAACCAAGTGCATCTATTTCAATTAAAAATAATTCAACCGCACGCCAAAACCACTAAGCGATAAGATCTCGCGCATGTTATGAATCGATCCACTTATTTATTAAAACGACCTGAACCAGTTTACAAGCGCACGATGCGATTCGATTAGCCCCACGATAAATTAAAATAATCACCAGCTGATAGCGCTTGCCCTTTTATGGGGGTCACCGTTAGGAAATTCGCGGTGACCTTCACGGCCCACGGGATTCCAGAGATTTGGTCCTTCGCGCCGGATGATGGAGATGTCCGCGAGTTGGCAAGTTGGCAAGTTGGGCGAGGTCCGACCGGTTTGAGGCCGTTCGTTGAACCAAAACACCACCGAGATAGCAACAAAGACCGGTGGCCGTGGGTCCGGGCTTCCATTCCAGATTAACCTCCTAATTGGGCTCCTCGTTATGGGTGAACGCTCGGCGCATTGTGGCCACAGGAAGTTCGTGTCGCGTCAGGAGTCTTGCACGGTCTCCGTGTGAGGCCTCCAGGAGAGGTGGTGTATGTGCTGGGATTGTAATGCCAACTTAAGTTATCAGAATTTTCCTAATTGGATCTTATGGATGATGCAATGCTGTATTTTCTTCGTATATTTTGAATGTAACTTAAACGAACAGCTTCAAAGTCGGACGACGACAAGCCAGGACGACTTTTGATCTAGATTTGGTGGGTGGGCCAGGACTATTTTAAAATCATGTAATTTTGACGCCTGTCGCATTCACCAAATTTGGGCAAATTTAGAATGATCGAAGCTTGAAGTCTGATGCACCAGTCAAAGTTGGAACTTTGTCCAGATTTTACATTGCCCGACTTCTGTACATGACTTTTAAAAGGATTTAAGCTTGTAGTTGTCCGACTTCAAAGGCGTCCACACTGATGGTTTTGACCTCTACCATCTATAGACCGAGGAGTAAAGAAGTGATGTTGTAATGTTATAGAAAAAGCGCAGTCTCTTTACCCACTACGTCTCTAGCCAGAGAGGACTTTTCTTCAGAGAGTAAATTGGAGGTTCTGTGATTGAGAGGTTGAACGAGATGAAATCGCGGATGATTTGCCAACTGGACGGTGATTTATGTTTTGCAAATCGGCCGATAGAGGGGTTCTGTAATGGTAATGACCGGTCTGCAGACCAACGCCGATTTACAGGTAGATATGTATCGGCAATTATCTGCAGTTTAGTGTTGGCTTTGAGTTATGGGTTCGGACCATTCTGGGGCCGGGAGACGAGACTTAGAGGTGGGTTTTGCGTGGACAAAAGTTGCAGTAGCAACAGTGATGGTTTGAAAGGTAATCGAATCGAGGTAGAATTAGTTAGGTGATATGATTGAACTTTAGAAATTTTACTGCCTTGACTAGATTTAAGGGTTTCAATAATTGAAGACTTGGGAGAACTGACCTTGGAAAAACACTCTGGAATAAAACATTTGATGGAAGTTACGTTATAATTTCAAGCAAGGTTTTCGACAACTTTGTTTTCTTAAAAATATTTTATGTTCGTTGCGTATTTTATAAGCGAGAGTTTCAGCAAGGACCTGACCTTCCAAAACAATGAGTCGGTTAATGCGATGGTCAGGATGAAATCATCCTTGTAGTTGTTTTTTGCCGATGACGTAGGAGATGGGGGATAACCACATGTGTTCAAGGCTTACTCAGACCAATGCTATCTTTACTATCGGTTAGTAATTAAAAAAATGTATTCTTATCTAGAATTTTTTTTCAAACATTGATTCCAAACCACGTGTTTGGTTTGATAAAACACTCGGTTTAATTATTAATTTACTATAGAGTCAACCATTAAAAATAATAATTAAATACCACTAAAAACGTTTATCCCATTATTACAGTTTTAATGTTATGTTGATTGAATGTAGCTAGTATTCCATGACTTTTATGTGCCTGCATTGATTTACCAATGCGTGCCATATATATTTATGTTACCGTAAATTTAATGGTCTGGGTGATGATATTCCAGTTTTAAGCAAATAACACAAAGGCAAAAGGAGTGAGATAATTTGTACGTCCTAATTCAAATGCGGTTTAGACCCAATGAACTGTTTGCAGTTGTTTATTTGCTGAGTCTGTCACATCAATTCGTGGTTGGCAACACCGATTTTTTCGCAGCCACTCTCGTGAACAGCGACAGCTGGGAGGGTCACTCCAAGGCTCGGCCTGAATCAATATTTTCTTGTCGGAGAGAACTCTGATCTTCCCACACTCGGCAACACGCCTCGCCTCTTGCATGTTTGCGAAACTCCAGTTATTGGTTATCATTGCCCTCGAAGTGAGGAACGTCACTGGCAGGACTGCTGTGTCACTGCGGCGCTGGGACGTCTTTATTTAGTCCCACATAAAGTGTGATTCATTTTTAATTTTTAAAGTTAATACAGTAATATTAATTTATCTCTCACAATTTTTTATCTCTATGAATAACGATAAAGTGGTCAAGGCAAAACCCACGTATAAAAAACAAAACAAAAACAAATAGTGAGCTGCTGGCGTGAAGGGGGCGCTGCAATTACTAACACCCACTTGATCAGAGGAACTGGCCATCAAGACGGACATATCCGTACTAATGCTCATGCAACTGCTCTACAAAACCATTCCTCGTCTAATGACCGAGCCAACCTACAATTACAGTCGCACTCAATTTGCCACAACAGACAACCATCACCTCACATGCGCTGTGTTGCAGCGCGTCAAGACTGGTATTGCCATTTGGGTCAAGGTACATTCATCCAACTTTCAGATGAAAATTTCTTATTTTCCCATCTATTGAGGAAAAAAGCCGAGCAATCTAACAAAGGCAAATCTCCTCAAATTCTCCACGTTCGTTGATAAATCCTTACTTTTTTGCAACTATTAAAAAATTATTCCCCATGGATGTCAAAAAACAACATCTACTCAACTTAGCTTTTTGGAAAATTTTCTAACATAACAAAACACCAAGTTATTCACAAAAATATCATAAACCAGAAAATAATTAATTTAAAGACAAAAGTCCAAGCCCTGCAAAAACTAAATATTAAGGAATTAAATATTTAAGGAAAGGAAAATCTTCCAACAAATGTGATAAATTAAAAAAAATCTGCCGAATGACCCGTTAAAAAAATCCCCTGAGCCGATAAAAACGCCAAATTTAGTGGGAAATAGTCCGATGTTAATTGTATTAGGGGAGTAGTATCCCTTACCTCTTCTTGTCCTGCAATGTTGTCATTTATTTATATTTACACTTTACCATAAGTAAATACAGCATACAATTCGTTTTTGGGTGGATTTGGGAATATTGCATCTACTCTCATGGACTATTCTGTGCAATTCGTACAGTCAGGACTACCCCAAGGTGGTGGCCTTGCAGTGTTACTGTTACTTCTCTAATGAACGACACGATGCATCGGATTCTCCCGTTATTCCGAACCGGAAGTGGGTTCTTCGACCTTGAAGGCTTAATTAGCAGATAGTTAGAGCTGCCACGTACTTTACGGGTGCGCTACCGTCTCAAGTTCACGTGGCGTTTGTTTTTATGTTTCCTCCGTATTTATCTGATAAAGCCACTGGGCAATTTGGCGTTTTGGGTAATTACAGTTATTATATTTCCTTGTTTATAAAGAAGGGGGGTTTGCATGTTTAAATATTTGGAACGAATACTTTGGTGAAATGGTATACCTGAGAAATATTTACTTCGTTATAACTTGTAAGAGTTTGAAACGGGAATATGTAGGTTAACTATGGATGATGGGTGTTCGGATAAGCTGATTGTGGACCTATGGTGGTATTGAACTAGTGAGTAGATATTGGCAAACTGAATTGATGGACTACTGGGCTCGAGCGACAACATGAATGGGGTTGACTGGCCATTTCTAGGTATTGGGTGATTAACTAAGGATGACTATGGAAATGGTTGAGGATTGAGGTTTATGCCGTGGAATGATATACCTGGGAACTACATGACTTATTGACTGAACCTAGGAAACGTATCTGAAGGACATACTGTGGGTACTACCCAGAGACGGATCGCAGCCAAGCACAGACCAGAACGAGCCATTTTGATGAGATAATTTTAATCTACGTATACTAAATTAATTGCAAGGTGAATTAACTAATAATAATCTGTAGCTAGAAAACTAACCCATCCTATACTTAATGCTCAATTCCTGAAATGACATGTTGAAGCTAGGTTCCAGACTAACCTCTACAGAACAAGTTATAACCTTAATTGCTTGGTTTAATAATAAATTTACTTGAGATTAATTAATAATTATCATTCCCCCGCTCATCCCTAGCCTAACCGAAACCCCCACTTAGAGTAATACTTATCGCATCACTCCGTTGCTGTGCTGTGGTCGAGAAAAGTGAGTACGGCGAAAAGAGGGCGAGAGCGACCGTGCTTCCGAATATCTTTCGCTCCGCGGACCGATTCGAGAAGGTTCTAGAAAGAGGCTGTCGGATACCGGCGCTGTGGCCAGTGACTCGAAAATCGCTACTATATGGAGTGCTGGCGGCACGAGCCGTCCGTCACAAGTTGGAGTACTGTACAACTTTTCGATGTGTAAATAGTGTTGGAAGTTTGAACTAGTTCTACAAAAAATAAATCATGATATTCAAAATACTTTTATATAACGTAAAATGTTATTAAACGTATGGTTTTATCCCTCCCCCTATAAAGATTTCCTCAATTATAACCAGTACGTAAATCAAATTTTCAAATTTTACCTGATCATTAATTAAAGTTTTGCTTAACCAGTTAGCCAAGCTAATTAATTATAGAATTCATCGCTCGTTTTGTGCTGATGTATATGTATTTGTCTTAATATTTACAAAACTACCCATGCACTATGTTCTTCCTAGCCACTGTTTCATAGTGATCCTCGTTAAATTATTCCCCTGTGTATGTTTCTCCGAGACTGGTTTTACATTCTAACATAGCGTAAGTTTATGTTTAGGCCTATTTACAATACAATGTAAACAGAGAGTTGATGATTTCAAGGCAGTTCGACCCATAGACAAGGGCTGTTCCATGGTGGGTAAAACTATGTAAAAAGTAGTACCCAAAACGTCACCAGCCTGATAGCAAAAAAAAAAAAAAAAAAAAAAAAAAAAAAAAAAAAAAAAAAAAAACAGCCGGTGCATGTTATTCTTATGGACATCAGATGGATCACGTCACCGGCTTGACTCAAAAGCGGCATTTTTCAACATCAAAGGAATGGAACAGCCCTTCTTTGTTCTTATGTTCTCCACAGTCAAGGGTCGACCCTCTAAAAGTCTGAGGAACATTTACTCACGACAACCATCACTGTTTCGCACCGTTGTAGCCGGTCTGGTCCGGGGGCCCGTCCGCATGACGGATGCTCCGTCCGCTGCCGGTATCCGGTAGATCGCTCAGCCCGGGGGCCCGCACATCCTCGCCTCGCCTAACGACCGCCGAGTTGGGGCTGCTGATGCTAGTTTGCCGAATGTTCGCAACTCGCGCCCCCGGCTAGGAGAGGACCGGTCGAGTCGGGACTTTCTGCCTCCAGAGCGAACGAGGGCCCGGCAGCAGTGTGTGAATAACGCGCGTCATGCTGGCACGGATTCGAGAGGAGATGTTGTATTAGTGACGTCAAAGGTCAGCGTGGCTTTGAGGAGTTGAACACATTTATACATACAAAAAGTTGAGTCGCAAGTTCAATGTGTGATCTAGACTAAAATCATCGTATGTATTCAACAGACATTATTCGCTCATACATAAACCAGTGGCATAATTAGAACAATGTGCAGTTAAACGCTTTATATGGAAAGCAATCCAAATCCATAAAATGTTGGTACACACATCACAGGAATCACACCTCTTGAACCGAAGTCTAAGATGTTAACCTTTAGGTTAGCCGGATAGTTTTTGCAGTGTAACAAACGAAATACTAAAGCTTATTGGCATTCTCTGTTATTTTTAGTAGTATGGCATTATTATACACTTAAGGGGATGTTTTTAGGGGTCAATTAAACTATGTGGTTTAACACAAGGAGATGGAATAATTTCTCCAAAAATTTCTCGTGTTATAATATTTCACTCTCTTCTCCAGCGTGTGAGGGTCACATAAATTAAAAGTCTTTAAACCTGGTCTCATATAACTTACTATCCTACTTTGTTATCTTTTCCAATGTTTATTCGTGTCAAAACCACGAGGAGAGACGGAACACTGTCGGCCCCAACACCGCCCCTTGGGGGACACCGAGATGTCATTACCGGGAATCACACTCAGCCCGCAATGGATTGTCTTGTAATGCTGTTTGTACGACCCTGACCACTCCATTCTCCCCTCCTCTCCCAGGCAGCTGGGGTGGGTTCCACACATACTGATGGATCAGCGTGTTAGGGAGTCCACTAATGTGCGAATCACCACCTCGGCAATGATGGATATGTTCCAAACTTCTGCAAATGCTGTTAAGTGAAAAAGGTGGAAAAACTTTGCAAAGTTTATAAAATATCCATCAAAGGTCTCCTAAAATGTTTAATAATCAATACTGTACCTTCTATTAGAGTAATTCAGTATTTAGCTAATTATGTCACCTAAATACATGCAAAAAAGGACGTGGATAATCCTTAATATAAACCAAACCCAAAAAGTCGACCAAAGGTAACTCTTTAATGCATTTAAACGGAAAAACTGCTGATAACCCACAGGATACATGCAACCTCTTCGCCGAACACTATTCGACGGTTTTTAGACCTCCCTCAATCATTCCTAATAATGATAAAAGGATCATAAATAGTTCGCTTGCAAACTTTTCGGTTTCTGGTGAGGAAGTCAAGAAGCAACTATCTGCTTTGAATGTTATCAATATACCAGGACCTAATGAAATTTCTCCCTCAATTCTAAAACACTGCAGTTGTGTCCTTAGTCCACACTTAACGATGTTCTTTAATTCGTTTCTATCACAGTGGATATTCAGTAACTGCTTGAAGTCGAGTTTCACAATGCCAATTTTTTTACAGTGGCAATGCATCTCACATCACGAATTACAGGCCAGTTGCAATTCAGTCAGCACTTGCAGAAGTATTTTAATCTTTAATTTTCACTCGATTCTCTCCGTTTTTGTAGCCTTATATCTGAAGCTCCACTTGGTTTCTTCAGTGGGAGATCGGTGACAACCAACTTGGTGATCTAACATGATGACATTATCTCCGCGTTCAACAGTAATTATCAGTTGGATAGCATATATTTTGACTTTTCGAAGACATTTGACAGAATCAGTCATAAGCACCTCATGAGTAATCTTAGAATGTTGGGAGTGGCTGAATCCTTTGCTGGAGTAGTTCCGAGGCTATTTATCTGATCACCACAGAATTTAATGGATCCGAATCATATGCTTTCTCAGTGTTGTCTGGAGTGCCACAAGATTCTTTCCTAGGTACGGCGTTGTGCTTCATATTTATTAACGACCTAACATCAGCTATAACGATCTCGAAAAACGTTCTTTTTGCTGATGATGCTAAAATTTACAACGTCATGAAATCTGTTCAAGACTGTGAAGATCTTCAGGCCGATCTAGACAAAATTCTTCTTTGGTGTTTTAAAAACGAGATGGAGCTCAACATCTCTAAATGTGTTATACTACCTTTCTCTCGTTAAAGTAATACAATTGAGCACAATTTGTATTGAATGGCTTCACTCTTAGTCGATCGTCAACAGTTAAAGATCTTGGAGTGATGGTCAAAATAACCCTAAGCCTCAAAACCCCCATAAATACTATCGGGAACAAGGCTAGTTCTGCTTTGGGCTTCATTGGACCCGTTCAAGTTCATCCACCGCAAAAGAAATTTGTTTACGTTTAGCTAATCATGTGACTAACTCCAGACATTTTATTTGTGGGATATATCACGATATATCCCATATCTCATTGTCCCATAACTCATATCTACTTTAATTGTCATGTGTTGTTTTGAAGTTAATCATATCTCACCATAGCCAACATTGTAAAGAAAATCTCCTAACAACAACATCGGACCCATTGCTCCACCTTGAGTCAGGCCACACAGGTTGTCCCAACCGTTACTTGGGGACCGGGTCGCAGTTTGGGTTTGGGAGGTCAACTGTGGAGAAACGACAAAGAAATGGCTTGATCACGAGGCTCGCGTAGATGGCCGAGCCTCCCCGAGTGGCCTAGGCCTAGGCCGCGTTTGGCCAAGGTTATGGCAAAGTTATGGATCACGTGACCGAGAATAATGCCCGGCGCGGACCCACGGACATGCTCCCATATTGTACACCTGTGGAAGTTGTTTTGTTGGGAGTCGTGCGAATAAGTGAATACAGCACCTGAGCGGAGCGAGGTACCATTGTTTTCATGGTCAAAGTACCTTGTGTTCAGAAGATTTAGAATAATGTAATTTAAGCTTGTTTCTACTAAGAAAAATGAACAAAAGTGTTTGTGGACAGGTATGCAGGAGTGGAAAAGAGCGAAAGAGTGGGGAAATCTCTTTATCTGAGATCATAAAAAACGGGTCATTAACCGAGTCATTCTGTCAGGGAGTGGCAACGCTGGGCTGGTAGGACCACTCGGTTACTCGCCCCCGCACTGCGGGCTCTCATTATACATAATGTATGTTTCTGCCAAAAGCTCATCAGATCTGAGGAATGCCGGCTGCTGACATTTGCAAAACTGCGAGGAGTGAGGAGATCACTTGCAGCGGAATTGGTGGGATAAAAACCAACTGAACTTGTTTTGGTTGAAGCTAATTTGATATTTGAAAGCTGCTTGAATGTTTTAGGAATTATTTCGTACAAATTACTTTCTTACGGTCCTCATTTTTGTTACATTTCTGACATATCGACATTTTATCATTCTACATTTGAATATTTGCCAATACAGTATTAATGTGCACCCATTTAGGTGCATACTCTCTCCCCTCTTGAAGAACCATACTATTGAATTTATGGAAAAAGTTATAAAACTAGTTGATTGAATATTTTGTCCATAAATCTTCAATTTCTTGTGATGTACATCCAAAGGTTTTACACCTCATGGAAATATCAGAGTCAAACTACATAACGAACGGTGGTCTAGTGGGGTTGAAATTAGGATATGTACCAAAGGACTATGATAATGTCTTCAACATCTACCGTAGTTTGACTGCTTCATTTCTTTTAAAAGACTAATTCTGCTGAAAATCATAATGGGTCAGGTATCAAGTAAAATATTGGTAATGACGCAAGTAAATTACAGGTGGAATCGTTGCTTTCTGCCCTCAGTTTGTTGACCCTCTCTGGCTGTGTTCACATTGTATTACGTCGCCCACACAAACTCGCAGCCAGTTTCAATATTTCGACCAGTTTCGGACCATTTCGCCCACACGGTTCCAAACGAGTTTTTGTCTCCGGTGTCTTCTTGTTTTACAGATTTATGACACAAAACGATTGTAATTTGTGCCTCTACATCCGAATGTATTAACGAGCTAAGGACTTACCTTGTAAATATATTAACCGTCAGTGTAAATCATACAGGAATGGCTTTGCCTGAGGCTCTCTAACCAAGTTGAGTAGCTCCCGCCACCTGGCGCATGGAGGTCTCTCGCCGTGACCATTCTCATTTATTTTTCTATGATTGGACATTTGAAAAACGTAACGTTTCTCTTTCATTACTTAACTGTAATAAACTGTTATTATCTGTGTGATGTATTTTAGAACGATTGTTACACAACTACGTTAAAACAACTTGTTACATGTTACAACAATTAATTTTACTTTCTCCCCCTATACCATAGTATATGGAGAAAGTATTGTTTTCGTCAAAATTTTCGAATTTGAGTTGTTGGTGGATTTATCCATTTTGGTTCCCCCTGAGTCCAAAAAAGTGGTTTTCGGAGTGATGTCTGTCTGTGTGTGTGTGTGTGTGTCAGGATGTAAACAGAGCTAGAGAATGCCTTAATGGTCCGATTTTAATTAAATTTGGTACATAGGTCCAAATCCACGATAATTCCAGGCGTTTTTTTCATTTTTTTGAATTTTCGATTTTTAAGGGTATTTTACCCCCAAAAACCCTCAAAAATCATCAAAAATCAAAATTTCTCAAAAACGGCTCTAACGATTTTGATTAAAATTTTGTTGTTTATTAAGCTTAAAATGGTGAATAAAATGACACCACCCGCATCTCCGGGAAAATTCGCGTTCAAAAGTTATGGAATAAAAAGTGTTTTAAAAATCAATTTTTTTATTTTCAATAAATTTTGTCTTGAAATAAATTTTACTTATCACCATTAAATCAAGCTCAAAAAACTAAATAATCCAGTATTTTAAATTATTGCTCTACGTCAAGTGGTTGCGGAGAAAATTCAATTTTTCGTTTAGCGGTAAACGCAGTACATGCAGTACGTTGTTTAAAGTCACAGACGCGCGTAGGGTCAAACGAGCGCTGCTCAGCCGGTAGCTATCCGACTTAGTCATCAAGACATTAATGTTTGAAGCTTTTAACATCTTTTTTATATTGTTGGGAGAAAGTATGTGTCAGTTATCTGATACCGTTTATTTTATACGTGATCATTACCAATAAGCCATGTGGGAATAGAGTCTTTTTTATATTACGTACTCTAATATGACCGATCTGGTGTATACGTTAGTTTTTATAAGTTAATTGGAAATAAACACATTTTGTGATTTTAAAATAAAGTAAAACTATTTTCTGTTCTATTAGAGTAACCCCAACCCTCTCCCAAATTCAGTGCTCATATAACACAGAGTGTTCCTTACTAAAACTGCTTCCAGACTATAGTAGGGCCTACTGTAAATTTGTAGTACCATATGTGTGGCTTTACCCAAGGCACCGTCCTGAGTTCAATCTTGTTTTTATTATCTTTTTATCATTTTACAAATAAGGCTTTATGGTAAATTTTAGCTTGATAAATATTAAAATACTTTATGTACATTAGCAGATGTTAAATGAATCTCTACTATTATTAGGTGCTTCTTTATGCAGGAAATATTATAGTAATCGTGTAGTATCAGGGACAACTAAGGCCTTAGGCCAAAACAACTTAGACCCTGTAATACATTAGAGGTTATTTATCACCGTAAAACATATGATTAAGCGTTAATCTCTCCTCTCAGGCTGAGGTTTACAGCTGGAAATTACTAATTTCCACCTGTTAGGCGGTGGAACTATCTCCAGCCCAACACGGGTGTCTACAGTATCGCCGGCAGACCCGCCACGCTATTCGGCCGCCCACCGTGATCACGGGTATTTACTAAACTAACAAGACCCATTTCGGATAGTCGGTAATTTCGGGGTAGCAGAATAAATAATTTGTGACCGCAGTCAATGGATAAAGGGTCGATCGCGTCGGTCAGCCTCAGGTCGCCTCGGGCCATGTAATCTGTGGGGTAACTCGATAGTGGTGATTACTGTAACTGTAAGTGATTCGGGTAGACGAGCAGGTGGACAGGTGGACTATTGGTAGTTTGGGTTGTATCTGGTGAAGAATAATGTTATTTATAATGTACCGGGGAATCATTTAATGTTGGTTTCAGTGTGGATGATGGCATTTTGAAACAATGCTGACTTTATAGTGGTTACAGAAGGACAGAATGTGAACTAACAAAACATGTTTCAGTTTTATGAATTATTCTCCAATATTGTCCACTCTTGAGAGGTTCAAAAAGAAACTTGAGGTGCACATGTTCAATATTTCTAAAATGAGGAAGATATAGAAAGTCAAAGAAATAGAAAATTGCCTCAGTACGTAGTCGATTTGTACATTTTTATGAAGCTACGTTTTCAAAAGTAACGTAATTAAGCTCAAGTTGAGGGCATCATATTCTTTTAGGATATATTCGAGTAACTTTTCAGAGAGAAGTAATATGAACTAAATTAGCAAATAGCAAGAACTACCTCTGCCTATATAAAACTTTTTGGTAAACGGATGTCACTTAATTCATATTATATGTATTTTTATGTACAGCAAAAATTTTTATTTATTCAGAATCTATATGTAGTGACTATTAAAAACATCAGTCTCGTCAACACACTATTCTGAACATGTCTTTTAAGACTATCTGCTTAGGAGGTTTGAACGATTGACTAAAAAAATCGTTGTGCTCTGAAGTACAACAATTCCCCTAGCCATAGATAAACTCCGTGACTAGACGACTAGTCCTGGTACCTACACCAGAAAAAAACCGTCTACACAATGTAAAACGCTAAAACAATTAATTTTCCCATCATAATCGTGCATTTACGTATGCGAAACTAACACCATTGGCTTTATACACTATATCTTATGACTTCAGATAATTAGAAAGCTCTTCTTTCACCCGACATAGGTTTTGCTTGTGACACGCACACGCCGGGCCGAGCCTCCCATGTGCGGTGCCGCCGAGACCGACACTCCAGGATCCATATATCTCAGGAGCCGCTCCCTCCTGAAGGATCTGGGTCAGGACTCGGCAGCCCCGGGCCTGGACTCCGCCCCCTCCCGTAACGTGGGGGGGGGGGGGGGGGGTTAGGGAGCGGCCAGTGTCCGGGACATGAAAAATCGAGGTTTAGAGAGGCACGAATAGTTGAAACACGAAAAAGTGAGATAAAAACTGCATTTCCTTACAGAATTTATTCAAATATTACATTTGTATCCCTACATATAAGATGAATAAATGAAAAGACCGGGAGTTTTTCAATATTTGATAATCTCATAGCACAACTGTGTGCTGTATGCATAGCGTTAGATTCAGTAATTGGAAGTAGTGAAGATGTATAATAAGAAAGTGGAATTAATAGTATACTCTCGCGATTGGAATCACGAAGGTAAGGCAAATGAGTATGGTACATCTGTGTAATTTCTAACAAAGTCGCTTATTGTTGGTTCTGGTCAATCCACTATTGAAGAATGATGAAGATAGTATGCTGTATATCCCTCAAGCCGAGTCCTACTTCAGGGATTAATGTGTGAAATTTGTTGTACCATATGTGAATTTAAAGTTTTCTTTTTGTACACCAATATCTCAAGAGTAATGACTGTGTTATAAAATTTTGTAATTGCTTATCTTTATAAGCAATTTAATCTGAAGTAAATGATCTTTTATACTTATAATATACTGATTATGAAATGTTAGTTTTACTCACATTTTGAAGGAAGGTCCTTCAATCCACCCTTATGATCTGCAACAAAGAAACTGATATTAGGAACAATAAGTGATGGAACCGACATCACACAAAACATAAGGAAATTAACTTATTACTGAAAACCTACTACATGGGGATTTGTGGTTTCAAATGTTTAGCTTTAAACAAACTATCTATACCATTAAAATGCAAGTTCAGACTGTTAAATCAATTAAAAAGGGAAGGTTTTCTAAAAAAGAAATTCCAGAGATCATACAGTAGGCTCTTTTTTATAGCCGGTAATCAGTTATTTTTGATTACCAGTCAACACGCTCTTCCACCGTACCACAACGTACCGTTGGCAAACTCGAACCTGAAGGTAAGAGGGTGTTTTTGGTGTTCAACTCAAAATAGTATTGCAAAATCAGGTAGTGTGGAAGTAAACTAATAACACCCACGGCAACCGACTCGCTATGGTTCCACCGAGCCCTAGACTGAGAGGCCGGAGCAGCTCATCATTTTCGGATTAGCGTCCGGCGATGATTCACACGTGCCATATGGAGGAGATTAGACGAGCGGCGCGTGGAGCGAGGAGTTTGGAGATTACGCTGAAGAGAGAGAGGGGAGGGGGGGAAGTGTGGGGTGGGGGTGGGGGTGGAAGTACCAATTATTTATCAATCCTCGCGAGAGGCTAATGTGAAAGGCGCAATCAATCGCAGCACTCTCTAGTGGACAGGTCGTAAACACAGTGGAGTGCCTCAGGGGTCGGCACCGGGGCCGCTCGTGTTGGGGCTAACACAGTGGAGTGCCTCAGGGGTCGGCACCAGGGCCGCTCGTGTTGGGGCTAACACAGTGGAGTGCCTCAGGGGTCGGCACCGGGGCCGCTCGTGTTGGGGCTAACACAGTGGAGTGCCTCAGGGGTCGGCACCGGGGCCGCTCGTGTTGGGGCTAACACAGTGGAGTGCCTCAGGGGTCGGCACCAGGGCCGCTCGTGTTGGGGCTAACACAGTGGAGTGCCTCAGGGGTCGGCACCGGGGCCGCTCGTGTTGGGGCTAACACAGTGGAGTGCCTCAGGGGTCGGCACCGGGGCCGCTCGTGTTGGGGCTAACACAGTGGAGTGCCTCAGGGGTCGGCACCAGGGCCGCTCGTGTTGGGGCTAACACAGTGGAGTGCCTCAGGGGTCGGCACCAGGGCCGCTCGTGTTGGGGCTAACACAGTGGAGTGCCTCAGGGGTCGGCACCGGGGCCGCTCGTGTTGGGGCTAACACAGTGGAGTGCCTCAGGGGTCGGCACCAGGGCCGCTCGTGTTGGCGCTGCGAGTTAGTTGTTGTACTTGTAAACACAGTGTTACGTGACTTTGGTATAAGGAGGCAATGTAATCATGAACAATATGTAGAATTACAATAGGTTATTCACAGTAGGTAGGCTGTCACAGTGTTTCTAGCATTAGCACCCCTTGCTTGATTCAACTATGATTATTGTGGATCCTAAATAAAACTTTCTAATCCAACGCACTAAACCTGTAACTCTTATTTACTGGTTGCATAGTTCGGTTGCTGTACATAGTCTTGATTTAATTATATCCAATCAAGAGTTATGTTCAAGGCAAACTATAATGGGACGGTGGCGTCGTCCTGTAATGCAGCTACTTGGAGGTCACGAATTGTGGATAGTTATAAGCGATTGCTTGTGGATGCGATATTCCCTAGTGGGGATTAACGTCCGCACTAGTGAATACTAGTTCATCCATAAGGATCATCCTCATAATTAGACCAATTCGTATATATCAGGTAGAAATTGTGGTTGGGATCCCACGTTAAACTGAGGTCCCTAGATACCATAGGGTGTTGGGGTATTAATTAACAGTCCTGTCTAAGGAGAATCTAGGCCTTAGTCATTCATTAACAAGACTGCAAGATCACGCCACAATCATCCTACACTCATCTCTCATCCATATTCAGGTTAAAATACCCACTATGTGAGGTCCCTGTCTCAAAATAGTGATATAGTGTTAAAGCCTGTAGAAGACAGCCTTAAGAGGTTGATAGGGAGATTTTCTTTTAACTTTGGTTTAAATTTGAAAAATACATCTCAATTAAAAGACTAGTGTTTGTTTAAGTGATGTAACCCCTCTTCATCAGTGATATCAGTAAAGATTATTGGTTCGTCATATTCATCTAGACACCTTCTTCATTCAAATTCCATAACGGCACCTCACCAGATTTCACCAGCTGTGATTCGTCACCACCAGTCTCCTCTCCAACGACGTCCCACCAACGACTGGCCGTCTCCAGCTCACCGGTTGCCCAGAAGCTCATCGTCACCGATCGCACGTACCGTCCCGCTGGTGATCCGGTTTTTGCTCCTCCGTAAACCATTTATTTTTAGTTGAAATCTCCGTTACCGCCGCGCCTTGTACGTCGGCATAGTCGACAATTATAGTGAGTGAGTGTCGAATAAAGCCACTCCTCCGCTCTGCGTTTGCGGTCGCCTGTCGGGTACCGTACCGAACTGGATTGGGTTGGAGAGGAGTATGGAGGTGGATTTTGGATTGGACTGGAAAACAAATATATGACTGAACTTTGAGTTATTCTTATTTGACTTACAGTAATTACTTATTCTATAGATAATAGCTAGTGCATTTGGCTTTGGCCTTAATTTACTTAATGTGGGCCAAATATGTTACCAACCTTCTCTGGGGGCGTTAAGAGGTGTTTTGAAAAAATTAAGTTGGTAAATTCAAACAAATGCAACAGTAAAAAAATCGGAATTCGTCTGATAGAAGCGATGTTAAAGGTAAAGTATAGGTGAAACTTAAATGTGTATGTGCAGAATTCACTTAAAACACTTTCTTTAAGAATCTGCAAATGCCTTAAGAAAATTCACGACTACACTCCTTCAATAAAATTATACGTAGTTATTTGTTCCCATTTTATTCTTTAAAATAAAGGGCACATTGTATTCCAATAGCACAACATACAATTTCTTGAATAAGCTGCAGTTATTGGATAAAGAAGTTGTGATATTCGTAAAAAATCTTAATTTATACTGCACGATTTTTACACTAATTTATCTACACTAATTTTTATGATGATATAATTTAACCTTTTCACAACACTAACAAATTTTATATTATCCTTTTCACAAACACGTGATGTTACATGTTCCATAGCGCCCATCCACCGGCCGTGCCGGAAGTAGACGGTTGGCAACTCTCGTATAATATAATTATTTCCTCCATCGTAACGGTACACAACATATACGATGCCTTCGCCACCAGATTAGACGTTCGTCGATAGAGATCTTCACTCGGTTACGGCAAGAGGATATTAGCTGCAAACAAGGTTTCCGTGGTTTACCCCACAATCTGGAAACGGCCTCCAGTTTGCAGGCTGCAGGGTTCTATCGTAGGAAACTATTTACATATAAGCATTAATGAATTGCAATGTAAAGTTACCGATAGAATTAGTGATGAAAAATCTATGTATCATTTTGCTTTATTCAGAATCAGTCATCTTAAATGTATCTATTTATCTAGATTTTTCCCACTGATTTTTCGCAAGAACATAAAAGGACATTCATTTGAAATAAAAGGATATATAAAATATACGTCACGTATAAGATACATTAATAGATACCTAAAAATCTAATATACCGCTGCCTTTGTGGGTTTACAAAATTTTCCAAACTTCATTAGAGACTCGAGAGTATCTTAAAAGTAGAAGTTTGAAGTATTCATACCTCAAGAAAAAAGATGTTTATTTTTTAATCCTCTAATTTTATTGCCAAATATTACAAAATTGTTCACAATTGAACTTGATTGGGCACAATTGTCACACAGGTTCAATTTGGGCACAGGTTCACTTAAGGTTATAATTGTCGGTGATGTATTACTTCCGTCAAAATTGTATAAGCCAAAAATAATGTACCACACTTAAAAATTATGTCTATGCCCTTGTCAGTGGACCGTTGACCATAATTTTTCTATTACACGCGCCAATTCATCACTAAGCTCCGCATAAACCAAATGAGCCTGCGCCAATTCCCGTCCATCAATAGCGATCCGCAGCCGACCGCGCATTTGGAGGCGCGCCGCTCCTCCTCATCCTCCTCTCGAGTATCCGAATTCCCACAGAGGCCATCTGGTGATTTGCCGTCCGGGGGATTGATGGCTCGGTACCGTTCCCGGACCAGGGACGGACCGACGGTACCGTCCAGGGGTCAGACACGTGCAGCTCCCACACTGGTCGAAAACAATCGAGAGTCCCGTGGACGGCATACATAGCCTACGTAGTAATTTGATCAAACATAAGAATGAAAACATTGTAAGTAGAGCAGGCAATTCTGTTATTCTGCTTATCCACCCAAGTGGCATCCTTTAATCAGGTTGCTTAGTAGTTTTTGAGGAAATGGCTTGAATCACTTTGTTAGCATATAAGTAGGCCATTAGGGATCTCTTGGACGCATGATAATCCTAACCGTTTGTTTGCCAGACTCGTTCCTGTGGAAATGACATTTACCCAATAGTTACCAATCTAGATTTTCAGCGTTCTAATTTGTTTTCCTTTGATACCTTACTTGGATATTGGGACAACAACGCAATATTAAATATTTTAAGATGAATATGACTGATGAAGAGTAAAGGATCAAATATGATGAGGTGAAGCTTTGTTACCGAGAAAGACAAGGGTAGGCCCTACTTATTTGTCAGGTTCATTAATTAAATAAGCCAATAAAGAAGCCGGTTGGGTCCGGTTTTGAGCCATCAAAATGCTTCTGACTTTTCTCAGCACCGAAGCGTGCAAAATAATGCGTTCTGCTAACCAGCAAGTGTTAAATATCTACTACCATAGACATTCTAAATCAATCAATCTTTCAATTTATGAAAGAACCTTCCAGTATAAAAGAGGCATTAAAGTTTCTTTTATTAATTTATTGCCAAGGCAATAAATTAATAAAAGAAAGTGTGCATTCACAGTATTCACATTTTTATTGAACAATTCACTTGATTATTCACTTGAGAGATAAAATAGCCAAAGGAAAGAACAAATCTGGGCAAATCATCAAATCCGACTTTAAAATTATACTCTGAAATATAAGTACTCAAACCTTCCTAGGTTCAATCAAGATTTCATCACAATGGCATTCCGTCATATCCAATCCACTGCATCTACAACAGATGTAGCAAATGATGGACTCTAACAAGCGTCGCCTCTCGTCGGCCGCTACTGCGCTACTGCGGTGGATGGAGAACGTCCTTTCCTGTGTCCTACGGAGGCATCTGTTCTGTTCTGGGGCCATAAATAACAGGCGAGGACGGCTCAAAAGTGAAGCATCCTGCAATCACCGTCCGTGGTGTCCGCCACTCCATCTGGTGCCAACTGAACACAACTAACAACAACTAAACTCCTCCAGGGTGACCTTGACTGCTGCTGTGGTGATGCAATTGTGAATGGGGTTCGGAGACCTCAGATACTGAATCGGGATAACGCTCTGTTCAGCCACTGTTTGCTTAGAAAGTCCTTACCTGATTACAATTAGATGAAGACTTAAAAGATCCTTAGCAGTGTATACAGAACCGAAAGAGTAGGGACATCCTTATGGGGAAGTGAGAACGCCACCTTCGAAACACAGATAGCACCAATATGTAATTTTTATTGAATGATTATGCTGATTGGTTGAATGAAAACAGATGGCTAGGATAATTTTGCAGACGTTTGTTTTGGTTTGATTCTTTTGTAAACGAATACGCTCATTTTGACATTTAAGAGGTAGAAAGAGCGCTTCCTGTGACAATAAGGAGAAGTAATTCTAGCATCAGAGCTTTATTTTATACTGGTTTTCGGGGGTAAAACTAAAATTTTTTAACATGGGATATCCCTACTTATATGGTTCTGTATACATTGTCCTTAAAGTGCCTGAATTACATAGGCCTATGACTGTAAATTGGTTGCAGACCATAATTTTTAGAGATAAGACTATAATATCGTAAATGATTGAAGTTGATGCCATTGTTGACCAATGGAAATCAAGTAATTGAAATAAAGACAATTTATATATTTTGCTATTAGAGCTTGGTTATTATTCCAATTGTTGATATCCAATAATATTTTCACTCTAAATATTCCTGATTTGAAAACAACATATTGCTTCTTATGCAATCAGGTTAAGTTACAATGTTATATCCCTTGCTGCATAGGACTCCTCGAGTAAAATTATCAAAGAATGCTATTTCCTAATAGAATCCTATCATTATAAAATGTGAAATCAGAAACTCTAGAAGGTATTCTGCGACTCTCTCCATCTGGGGAATCGTCTTATCAGGAGATCTAAACGGTGATTTCAAGGTCTTGCCGAGTGTGCCAGCGAATCAGTCTCAGTTTCACCGGAAATGGCGACGGGCAAACCGGAACCAGGCTGACCACCGGCTAATTGTCCATAACCTCTGATGATACAGATTACAGAGGATAGCATCTGTCATTCCGGGTGATCCAGTTTCACTAGGACTCCCACTGTATGTGAGGTTTGAACTAGTGTGGTATGAAATGTGTCAGTAGGTCAAGAAAGCTAGTGCTTGGGTTGTGAACGTAATCTTACAAATCGTAGGTGCTAAAAGGAACTTTGATTCAACGGTCCAAGCATTCAGTCACTTGAATAGTTAATGTCTGTACAACTTTATATATCAATTTATCTAGATAAATGTGATTCGGTTATAAATCACTATTTCATCCATTATTTTGGTCATCCTTTGAACATCACATTTTCCAAAAGACACATTTTCAATAAGTAGAAGGAGCTTTTATCAACTTTATCAACAGTTGCCACTTTAAGGCAACTTTCTTGACTGCACTACAGCTGAAAAACTAACACCATCATCCCGTTATCTGAATAGCTAGTAGTAACAGTTGGATATAATGGAACAAGCGTGTACAACCATCACCTAACTGCCACGCCGTTTCTGTTGTGGTTATAGCCAATAAACGGGGATTGAGCCGTCCTAAAACTGGTTTATAATCGGTATTTTATCTGTTTGTTGAAATAATAACGCTGACCAGGCTGTTGTGTTACATAGGGACGTCGCACATTCACGTCTGGAACGATTAGTTTTAGAAGCTGCTGCATCGAGTACCCAGTAACCACTGGCTAGTTCATCCAACACCTTGTAAGCGCAGCATCAACTAGTGCTTCTACTTCATCGGAACAATCTTTGGTTTCAATCTGAGATCGTTTAGATAATACTGAATTTGCCATGTTATAATAGTTTTAAACGTGGACTTGGCAACCCCTCAACACTTTGTGTTTTTGGGTATGATACGTTATTCCATTCAATAGTACTGTATGTTTATCTAGTTTCTTAGTATGTGTTAATATTTTTATTGTATGTCGAAGAACGTCCTTGTTAAAACAAACGAACAACGAATAGTTTTTAAACTATGTAAATCAGAGTCCTTATGATGAAAACAATTGAAATAAGAGATAAATAGCACAAAATAAAACTTAAACATTTATATTTAAATTTATATTATTTAAAGTACCTATTATTTGATTTAAACCCATCCATATCCTGTGTCTTACTTTATACAAAGTAACAATTCTTTTTCCAGTTTTTTTTCTACACCTGAGGAATTCTACAACGTTTTGACGAGAACGGCCCAAACTCCCCATAAAAATAATTTCCACGCGGATTTACTAAAACAAAGACATAAATAGAAGATGCATCTTTTTTAGCAAGTCTTTATTATTTCGATGCAGCGTATAGTGATCTTGTTTCTTAAAGGCAGATAGTTCAATAGGATAGTTCACAAAACGTTCGACTAAAAACAAGTCGTGTTATCTGTAGAGGTATTAAAATTTTATAATTATTTAACTGATCAAAAACTGTATTGTAAGAAAGACAAGTTGCAGTTTGCAGTCAAAAATTCGAAAACACGTTTCCATCTCTTTCGCTATTACTAAGTTGCAAGTCATCATATTATAGATTCATGCTAGAAAACAAGGTTATAAAAAATGAAATATTTGAGGGAAACGATCTTTAGGCTAGCCTACTTATCTTACTTAATGTAGCTCGTAACCCCTTTACACGTGACATGAATGTTGCCGAGCGGTTTAGAAGTAGTTAGAGACTTAAACATGCACAAAACCGTCTAAACTCGCTCGTATATTGTTAATCGTCGCTGGTTATCCGAGGTCCGAGGTGTGGACGGGATCAGCTCATGGTCGGTAATGGAGATCATAAGCATCTTCTGCGGGATGATGGGACGGAGCGGAGAAGGCGCGGCGCATGTTAATATCCGACTCTCTGAGAACCGATCAGAACGGGACAGAAACTGGACCGCGTGGGCTGAGAGATGAGAGGGGCTATAGCATGGGCTATAGGTCCTAACCCTAACCTAACCTAACCTAACCTAACCTAACCCAACCTAACCTAACCTAACCTATCCTATAGGCCTGAGTATCAGTATCCGTTACATGCTAGCTTAAAAAGTATCAGTCACTGCGAACGACATCAGTGACTTATAGTACTTTATTTAACTGATACTGAAAACATGTACAGATAAGTCTACGCTGATATTCATATAGACAAATGAATCCATTCGTTTGAATATAATAGAGGGGTGGGCGAGTTAACTGTAAAGGAAATTCAATCATACAACATATATCCTATCAAGTTATCCTGATGCGTTTTTCTTCTCAGAAAGTGAAGGATTTATGGTTCTTTTAATATACAAAATGCGCAAGAGACTGTTCGCTATTTATATTATTATTTTTATTATATAAGAAGTATTTTTATTTACATAATACATAGAATGTTTATTTTCTCATTGCTTATTTTCTAACTAAACTTACAATAGGTCCATGTATATTTACTAGGAACATCAAGAAGTTGCAAAAGTAAAACTTCATCGTTCACTGGTAGTGATGAAACTGGTATGAGTATGCCATAATTATTATAAATTATAAACACCACAAGACTAGGAGCCAAGAATAAAGATAAAAATGTAAAATAAAACCCAAGGCGTTGCCAGGGTTGATTAATTGATAGCTTGGTGGTATCAGTTAGTATTAGTAACTGTTATTAGTAACATGATCATATTCAGTATCAGTACCAGTTGTACCTGATACAGGAAAGTATCAGTTTAGTAGACGGGGAGATGGAGCGATATACACACAGAAAAGTGGGGGGAGGGGGCGTTATTGCAGTCTGTTGAAGAGGAAACTTATTTACTTTTCATGCTTAAGCGCCTCCCTTTTTCAGACGGTTTAAAAGTTCTCCATTTTCCTCATTATTATGATATTTGAAACACTTCTGTAGGGAATGGAGTTCTCGTTTTGTGGGAATTAAAAAAAGTTCTTTTGACAGGTTGTCGGAAAGCCTTTTAAATCTTATTTAACGGGTTGTGCAAAAGAAATTAATGAAGGAAGTGAAATAAACATCAAAGTCCCTAATACACTTATGGAGAAACATACACCCCACTTTCCTTGATCAGTTTCAAATGGAATAAAAATATTTGTAATATGCTAGGTGAAAAAATGTGTACAATTTTATTGTGTTTGAGATGTATAAACAGTATCGATTGATTGTATAATATTTCACTAATAGTAATACGCACAGTTGTTAATTTGTAGTATATACTTTACCAGTATTCAATAGTCATTAAATATAGACCATAATAATGTTAATAAGTCATTGGTAATAATTTAATAATCAGGCTTATCTACAATAAATATCTAAAAACATCTACAAAATCCAGTTTAACCAAATCCAGCCAGACAATATTAGACCTACTTCTACAACACAACAATAATGAAATGTTTGAATTATTTCTGGCAAATAGGCCATAAATCAACCGAGCATAATCTTAGAATCAGCCCAACAAAGCAAGAAGAATGAAAACTTTTGTTTAAATCAATTTACGCATGTAAATTGTTTCCATCCCACAGATAAGTAGTTGACCAACTTGGCGGTAGGGGCGGGGCCCCAGCTCCGGGGCCTAGTCTGATGGTCTTTCCCCTCTTAGACATTACTATTCCACCGGTGCCAGCGGATTACCATTGGCATTACCATGTTCCCGAATATCTTGTCTGTGTCGCCGCATATTTTCATGAGATTCGTAGAGTATTCAACATTCACCAACGTGGGCGACGGTCGCGATGTTATTGCCCCGGCCAAAAGGGTGATTGCGGGTTCGGATGTTGTTTAAGTGTAATGTCGGTCCGGGGTTCGATTTTCATGATGATACGGGTGGTAATTAATTTCATCCGTTTTGGGCCTAATCGCGATGGCTGGCCATCTGCTCAAGAGCGTATTAAGATATTATCGGGCCGGCAGACACAGCCCATGCCCTTGTATGGGATGCTCAATGTAGGGTAATACTCGCTGAAATGTTAATCACCTGACGATTATGCTGAATTTTCTCCCAATTCAGGTTCTTACATGGAAGCTTTTTTTACTTTGATGCTTGGTGAGAAAATGAAAATCTTATTCATCATTCAATATTCAAGTGAGTTATAAATTTTAACAACTGCCTCCTTGTTAGTTCATTTGAACTATTTTTTAGGTGGTTTAAAATGTTTAAAACCATGATTTATATAAAATTAATTTTGCCATTTTCAACCCGATTACAACCCGTTGATAAGTAATGCAATATTAGAGTGTTTGTCTTTCTACTAAATATTTTAATTACGTGATAAACTTTCATCAGTATAGACGAACAACAGGTCGACGTTAGATCAAAAACAACAAGACCGGCGTATGGATGGTTCCCCTTCAAAATAGTATAAAATGCCTCATATACGACAAAATAAATAAATCAGTAAAATTGCACAACCAAAACTAAATAGATTTTAAAATAGGGTGACATTTATTGTTTTTTTCAAACTTATATAATAAATTAAAAAGTGTAACTCATTACCTATAGAATTACTTTATTTAAAAAATTCTAAAAATACTTATTTAGTGTTTAATAGGACATGACCTTAACAATATTAAACACAAAATAAGGAAAACTTGGGCGTAATAATATTAACGTAGCAAAATTTAGTTAGGCCTAATAGTTTGTTTGATCCCAATATAACCTTAATCCTAAGTTAACACTAAGAAAACAAAACCGTTTTAATGAAAGTAAGATTGGGTGTAGGCCCTATGAACACACACAAAAAACTAACCGATTGTCTGAACAGAAACATGACAGGTCATCGTAGCCGTTCCACGTATCTGCATCAGCGATCTCTATCTGCATGGCCCATTACACAGCCTCACTTCGACTCCCCGATGTTTATGCAGTGGACAAGTTGCACGTTGGCAGTCGCATTTATAATGTAGCGATCCGTGCACCATCTGGACTGCCTAGTGAGCGGGTGGAGAAGTAAGTACAAGGTACACGGAGTGGTCCATACTGGGTGACGGTGGAGTAACAACGGTTTGGGATATTATCAGAGGTACTTGGACTGACAGAATATGTATTGGTTTGAAATAAATAACTTAATCACTGGGTAAAATTTATTATGTCAGGTGACTAAAGGATCAACTTATCTTATTACATTGCAATACACCAATTACAAGTCAATACCAAATTGTAATGAATCCGATGTTTCATTAAATCAAACAATTAAATTGTTTGAAATTATTTTATTGTTACTGAATGTAAGACTGTTAATTAAACATTATTAGTCAAATTAAAATAGTTTTGTTTTCTAAAGTTAAAAATTCCCACATGTGTGAAAAAAATTAGTTTACTAAAAAATTATCTTATAAATTTACATTAGTCTAGTAAATTATTTTCTAGAATTGAGGTCAAAATAACGTATTTGTTTGTCATTAGCTACAACCACTTAACTCCACTTTATAGAAAAAAACGACACTGTTCAAGATTAACCAAGACCTGATAGGCAACCGTTGGTTTTGTAGTGAACCTTATCATCCCTTTCTTTCCACAATTTATCAGTCTTCCGGGGTGTTTTGTCACTTCCTAATCTACTCATTTATCAACTCCCTATTTCTGTCCCCGGTATTTCCAGCTTCATCTTTCTTCCTCAACGTCTTCTGTTCCCGCCTTCGCTCTTATCCGAGGATTTATTCTCACATTCGTTCTCTATAAAAAACGTTCACACCTGTTCGTAAACTATCTTATCAATTAGTTTGGATGAAGGCAATTACTGTCGTACTTGAGGAAATAAAATGAAAAATGTGGTCAAAGATATATCAAGAGATAGTATTCAAAACGGGAACAAAAACGGCCCCAGCGCCGATCCCTGAGGCACGCCGAAGTGTCGGACTGTTGGACCACCCTGTTATTAATTTCCATCGCGGTGTTGTGTGGGAGGTTTATTTATGCGTTTATGCGTAATCGGACACAATCTGGAGCGATGCGTGAGGTGCGTGAGGCGTGGAAGGGGGGGGGGGGTGAGAGGGGGCAGGGGGATCCCCAACATCGCGTGTTAACATTGGGAAAACCGAGGCGGAAAGTTAATGTCTGAAACTGATACTTCCTCGTCCGCGGTACCTCTATCCATCTAACCTGGACTGAACTAAGCAATGGGAAATGAGTGTGGAGGAAAGACTATGAGTGACATTTAAAAATAAATTTTGAATGGAAATGTCAACATTTGTGGTGTAAAATGAAAAGGAGAGAGTTTTTTTTCAAATAAGAATGATTTAACTCACAGTTGTTTAAAAAGAATTCATGTATGTTCATCATCTTATATTTAACATTTTCCTGGAACAAAATATTTAAACATCATCATTATCTTACACTTCATCATATACCTTGTACAATTTGATGAAACTTTGTAAATTTAAAAACTTCTTTGAAGCTATTCAAGCGTCATTTTAACAGCTGAACTTATGTTTCTTGTGAAATATATGAGAAAATGTGTTATAAACTATCACAATTAAGTCCTTTTGGTCTTAAAATAGGCTACAAAAACGATCTACTGTTATTGATCAATTAAGTGAGAAAATTTAAAAAATTGACAAAATTGTCCCACTACTAGTCCTCAGAGCAAACTGTAAATGCTCAATATTTCAGAGAGTTATAAGAACTTCAGCCCTAAAGGAATAACGGACTTCCAAATTTGATTGTGACCCTAAATACACCATTAGAGGAACACTAATGGCAGATGAAATTGATTAAAGAACATGCAAAACACCAACCACCAAAACAGAAAAACCAAATCAGCAACGCGACATCGAGTAAAGAAGCAAAAGAACACCCATTATTTTTAACGACCCATCAAACATCTTAACAAACCATTAAACAATCTAAACACCGCCTGAAAGAAATGTTTCCGGTTGTTTTCAATTCAAATGTAATCAACCACAGAGTTAAAATGATTCATACCGGTTTATCAAGAGTTTCCACAATGTGATTGCAGGAGATCAAGTGTTTATGTGTGCAATTATTCCCCTCCGTATAAATCTCTTGTAGATAAATTCTCCAATCAGTTACTCCCTCCTCCCTCCTGCGAGATTTTCAATAAGCTCCATCAATTCCTGGCTAACGACCGGCTTCAGTTGGCAACCCTGCCGCCGGCAGTCGGCATCACTGAGCAATCACTCTGCCAAGTTGGCACCGCTGGTTTGTCATCCTAACCTCGAAATTGCTGTGGTTATCCTGCTAAATACAAATGCGTTCCAATGAATAACAATTTAACTTTGCAACGTTGTTGATCAGTTTCGATGGAAATAGTTACTTATGCAACAAGTGAGAAAAGTGCAATTTCGCTGCACTAGATAGAAATGTTATCCAAATTATAATCTTTAGTGCTACTATGATCGGCAGGCGAGTCTGTTATAGGCCTTTGATAAACGTTATATCTCTGTTTTAGACATCGAAATGAATTGATTATTCAAGCCACAACAATGATGAAATGAAAGTAGTGAACTATGGCAAATCGATCGATCAGCTCATTGCAGGGCAGTCAAGATCATGCAGAGCATGTAAATATGTTAGATCAGCTTTCACCTGGATGCGTACAATTAGGGCCTACTGATGAAAAATACCGTGGAGTAGGTTGAAGAGCAAGGATAATTTCTAGAGGCAAAATTTGAAAGTTTCGTGTAGCCTACGCGGCGCCAGAGTCGCTGCCATCGATGAGCTGGATTTACAGTGCTGCAAAAACATTTCGTCACAACATAAACAAAACCTCCATTACAAAATGTGTTATCCTTGATTGAGAAGAGTGGTAGTAATGATTTGCCTATCATATGACTCCTGTACGCCGCTGAAGATCGCGCTGTCGTATATTGGTTTCAAACACGCCTACCGCCTACACTACGAGAAGTCTACTGACGTTAGTGTACATAGTCAATAGTACAAGCATTACTAGGTTCACTGCAAGGGAATGTTGATAATTTGGAACCCTTTTTCTTAGAATCGTTCTGGCCTTACCAAATACTGCCTATACTACGTCTAGTTTGACAATATGTGACTAATTTAATACGATTGGGAGTTTGAAACATAGAACAATGCCATCATGCATACAAATGCAAGATTTCGAAATTCGAGTATTTTACTACTAAAAGTCCTCTCATGCAGAGGATGTTATTGTGTCATTAATCTAGAATGTTAGCGTTTAACAAGACATAAAACCGATCTCAAAGCTCAATTCCTATGCCTAAAAACGTGGTCCTACAAGATTCTTTGAGGTTGCGAGTTAGAGAGATCCACCGAAGAGTGGGGAAGGTGCGGCTGAGATACGAGACTGTCTGTTAACCCGAAAACATTTACGGTGCGAGTAAAGATATGGAGGAACTCGCTGTGAGATTCCGAGGCTTTTAGTGCTATCTCGACCTCAACACCGACTGTAACTCTCCCCGTAAGCCGCTTACGAGACAGACTAGGGGAGACGAGGCTGTGACGTCATGGGGACGGCGACATATCGGTGGCGTTGATGGTGTTAGTCGGAACTCTACCCTCAGGAAAAGTACCCCCATGAAATAAAACGCTTCATTATTTTGAAGTCGCGAAAAGCCGGTGATAAAAGTGGAGTTTTGCTCGCGGCCGGAAAAGTGCCCCAAGTTTTATGAATAGTATATTATTATTTAATTTGGTTGTTCTAAATTAACATTATGGCAATACAAACCCCAGACGGATTTCTACTCTATGGAATTCTACCCCCTGGAATTCTACCCCCGGAATACCACGCCCATCAAAACTACCCCCAAAGGACTAGACCCGGAATCCATAACCCGGAAAACTACCCCTGGAGTTTTACCCCCAGCAAAACTAATCCCAGAAAAACTACCCCCAATGGACTAGACCCGGAATTCTAACTCCGGAAAAATACCCCTGGAATTTTACCCCCAGCCAAACTAGCCTCAGCAAAACTACTCCCAATGGACTAGACCCGGAATCCTACCTCAGGAACACTACCCCTGCAATTCTACGCCTAATGGACTAGACCCGGAACCCTACCCCAGGAACACTACCCCTGGAATTATATCCCCAATGGACTAGATATACAGTACACACATCTACAATCCTCGAGTGGCAATGACGTACTATTGAGCTAGTAAGACACGAATAGCTATTTCCCAGGGCTTTCTAGGTTCTTTCTCTTGCACATCGGACGGACGGAACTGGAGTGGCTGAGTAATAGGCTAGTCATGGTTTTTAATTGGCCAATGTTCGTTCTTGTATTTATAAAATAGTGTCGTCTGAATATGTGTTGTATGACTTAAACATCAGGCTTAACGGTGAAAAGCCTATAAAATATTGTAAACTCAATCCGTAGCTTTAATGCGTTAAATATAAATTGATTACACGAAGTTTCACTTTTTTGGATATGGTTACAAATGTAATCAAATTAAATGTTACGACAGTTGACTGCAACTGCATGGTAATGCTTAAACACTACAATATGATGAATTAAATATTAAAAATTGTCTCATAACTCTACAGGGTAACGGATATGATTGTTAAGGCAAAGCATACTATTATTTAACATGTAGGCCTAGGCCTGGTTGGTCTAACACGTCTGAATCACAGCGATTATGTTCTGACCATGGAATCATGATTTCAATCTAAATATAAAACGAAAATATGACTAAAAAACCCTTGGAATGAATGAAAGTAAAAACGATCGAAAGTCCAAATGACATTTTATTTATTATTCCATATCATCTTGTACGTGACAAATTTAAACTCCTGGCCGTCAACTCTTCTCCACCTCTGCTTGTGCTCATGTTTACACGACAACAATGGCCCTGGCTCGACCGTTCCCATGCTAACTACCGCCGCCGCCGCCGTTCTGTTACTCGCTACTTTACTGCGTTCTTGACCTTTCATGACGAATCTTGCCGTATTGTCCACAGTTGTGAAATAGTTTTTAACTTGTTGATTTATTCCGTTTACACTAATTCCTTTCTCTCACGACAGCTGCGTTCTCTGCAGCGTTCACTCCGTCCTTGCTTTTCTTTCTCGAGTTCTTCCATTCTCCACCATTCCAGGAGTTGGTGTGAGATATTCTTGAGTAGGCTACTTATCATGGTGTTAAGAATGAAGAAAAGGGTTTCGCTCGGAGCTAGCCTTCAGGTGGTAAGGGGGGCATTCCTTTTAAATGGTAGAACCACATGTGACCTGTTCCCCTCTAAATGGTTCACCGTCTGTTACAAAATATTTTTTCTAACATGGCTGGGTAGCTGAGTGGTTATACAGGTCGCCTTAGAATCTTAAGGTTGCCGGCTCGATCCTGAGAAAAGTTGGTGCTTTTTATTGGTTCGATACTGGATCCAACTGCTATTGATCATCGGGCTATGAATTAATGATTCTGAAAAATGAAACAGCTGCTATTTGTCAGTAACAAAGCTACACCTCATCTGATCCATTAAAATCATCACACTCACCCTTCAGTAATTCTCCTTATAATATGCACCACAGAGTGTTTCAGTTCGAATATCAAAGTAAGGGAATTCGTTTTACTAAGTGGATCAATGTTAATAAGTCATGGCATAGCCCAAATTCTCATAGCAGTTTCATAGCTTGAGGTTCATATATAATAACATAATTAACATAGGTTGTACAAATAACATAATTAATAAAACAAGTTATGTGTACATACAAATAAACCAAACTAACCTGATTTAATTTTGTTAAGTATAAACAATGTCTAATTATAATCATAAATTAAATCAAAACTAATCAATACAGCAGATTTATAGAACAGACACTATAGTAGGATTCACGAAAATAGTCCGATGAGAGTCGATACATTGTTGCCAAATTTATTCTGAAACACATTTTTATACTGTATTACACATGGTAAACACAACCACAAATGACAACATTGCAGGGCGAGAGGGGGTGAGGGGGGACACAGCTGTTTAAATTTCCATCGGACTATTTTCGTGCATCTTACTATAGGCCCCTACCACGACGTTTAAAAACTCAATCACAGGGAGGCCTGCGATTTTCTTAATCTTTCATAAGAATAAAGAAAATATACAGTTTCCCCGAATGGGCTCAGTGGCACGTATTTTACAGGGGGAGGAAGAAAGGGGATGTCTCGCTTGACCGGAAGTCGCCCTCGGTCTCTTGGGGGAAGTAAAATTGGCGGGAAACCAATCACATTTTGGAGGGAAAGCTGCGTGACCACGAAACCACTCCTGCTCCGGTAGGCTATACAGTCAGAGGGAATATGAACTGATTGAGTGTTACAAAACCCTTTAATGAATTGTATAACTTTTTATTGTAAAATCCACGGCTGTTGCCGAAATTAATTACTTTGTATCTGTTGTTTACAAACTTAAGCTACGTTTAGTAAGTGAATATAAAAGAACTGCAGAGGGGGAAGAGGAAAAGGGGTTAAGAGTTATAGTCATAAGCCAATAAACCCGATACAGTAGCCTACTTCGTGGCGTCTATTCCAATGAGAGTGAACAATTAACATAATTAAATGACCTTTGATTTTTACTTTTGCGAGTGAAAAACTGCAACTTGCATAAAGTTTACGAATTGTCACATTTCTGCAGTCATTTCCCCACCCCTCGAGCTGCAGTTGATAAGACTGATAAAGGCAGCGAGCGCGGCGGCGGCGGCGGCTCAACACAAGTCATAAAGTTGGGGATGTTTATGGCCAATAAATTCCTGAAAACATTGCCAACACAGTTACAGGTTTTATAGCATGCTTCGAGGCTCGGCGCCGCGCCCGTACACACACACATACACGCATATACACACGCACACACACACATACGTGCATATTCGCACAGTACGTACACATACACACTCGCCGGCACACACACACACACACACCAGGCGAAGGAATCCATCGTGTTTTTACGTACATGCAGTAATGAAGTGGAAATGACTCAGATTTAATGGTTTTTAAATTTAAAATACGAAGTGGAGTTAATAAAGTTTTATGGTCGGTGCAATATTGGACTTATAATGAATCGCAGAGTCTTTACCACTACTGTTATTCAAGTGTTGATTTCCCTCAATAAAAAAGGAAAAAGGACAATAAACAGTTAAAGAAGAAAAACCAAACAATAGACGCACTAATAGCTTATGCTTAGGATTTGGTTATTTATTAATGCCATTAAATTTTACGGTCGCTTGCTAGAGAATGCAATTGGGAAATATTTTTTTCGACACTATCAGAATATTTTACTGGAGAGTTTGGAGTTTTTGGGAGAATTCTATAGCTTACTGTGTGTCTAAGTTCAGTAAAATTGTTTCCATATCTTGGTATCCATAAACACAAAGCGTAATTCCTTAATTCTGAATGTATGTTGTACTATGCATTGTAAGAAATATAGCCCAAATAAATTTTATAAGTTTTAACTAAAAGAACATGGTATTATTCAAATTATTGATTTATACTAGTAAATATTGAACAAATATTCTTTTCCTATCACTGCATGGAAATAATTGCATTGCCACATCTGTAACCTATGCAAAACAGTTGATTTCTGGTTTCCGTTTCTTTCCCGCACGCTAGATCAAACAGTAATTTTAAATCAGCTCTTATTACAAACCATGCTACAGCTGTTATTCATTGTTGTCGTTAGTAATTGCTTCTTTTTTTTGTTTGAGGTTATGTTTGATATTTAACATTATGTTCCAACAGAAACAAATAAAAAATAATCTAAATGACATTTTGTATACAATAAAACATGTAATATGTAACAATTATGTTGGTAGAAAAAATCTTGTGTGTATTACGAACGCAAATAGTCATTGTCGCTCTCGAATTGTTTGGCCGCACTCAGCTGACGCTTCGTGCGGCGATGCGGCCATATACAACTCTTGAGTGGCAATGACGTACTTTTCGCTCTTATTACACAAATACCTATTGATGTATATTTAGACAATTTATTTTCTTAAATTTTATTCATAATGTTGCTGGATATTACCAGTGAACCACGTCGTTAGCCATGGGAGAGCACAGGTGTAGGGTAGTCCAAGTGCTGTGTGGGGCGGGGGGGAGTGGGTGTAAGGGGGAGCGCCCCTACATAAGTGATTCCGTATGCCCCCTAATTGAGCGCGATCCACTTAATGATTGTTGCCGGGACTTTGTTGTCTTGCGCAAATAAATCGTTACCAATATGTCAGCCGACACTCCGTGTGCGACAGAGACGGAGATAGCGTTTGAGTGCCGCACAAGGCGCCAGAACTAGTGCAGGGACAGATAACTGGGGGTTTGTACCGAAGTTGCCGACATTTCATTTCTAACAAGATCAGTCTGGCTGGGTAGATGAGTGGTTATAGTGCTCGCCTTTGAATTGAAAGGTTGCCGGTTCGATCCTGAGAAAAGTTATTAGCTTTTTAAAGGTTCGATTCCGGACCCAGTTGGCATTTGTCATTGGGCTATTAATTAATGATGCTTTCTAACAACTGGTTAGATAGTAACAAGACTGTAGTTTAAACCGTTCCCCGTCAAAACGTTAAAAAATGCTTATAGCGTACATTTAAAATGTCTGTGTTCAATAATCTTTGGAAAAACAACAACAACAACAACAACAACAACAACAACAACAACAACAATAAGCGACTTTGTTAGAATAAGTACACATATGTGGATGTACCACACTCATTTGTCTTGCCTTCGTGATTCCGAATCGCAAGAGTTTTCATATTATACATCGCACTACTTTCAGCTATTGAATCTAATCCAAAAAAATGCCACTGGATTAGAAACACACAAAAAAATAAATAAATAAAATAAATAAATAAATCAAATTAATTCAGTGATTTACAAAATTTAATCAATTTTAATCGGCAATACTATAAAATAAGACTACAATCACTGGAAGTGTAAACATTTTTTAAGCTTCTGATTAACCCAGATAGAATTATAGTTCTGTTACTGAACAGCGGAGTCTTCAAAATATAACAACAACAAAATTGCACGTACGTAGTAAAAAGTTTTTTTTTTAATTGCACAGACATTTTTTGATACCTTACAAAAAAATATAACGAAAGAAAAACAATATGGATGTTTTCATAAATGTATTTACAAAACTGTGTTTAGTGTTTAACAGATAGATAAAACAGGAGCGTCGTTCTGATTTGACGGTTCCTTCGGGTTCCTTAGCGTAGGCTACACCAATTCTCTTGTTCCCACCAAAATATAGTTAAAAGAAAATCCACATTTAATCTTTTAGAAAAATCTATCAATGAATTATAGAGGAGTAAGTTGTCGTCTCGGAGGGATGTTGAGGGAGGGTGAGTGTGCGTGCGAAAGCTTGTACGTGCCTACTGGGGCGTGCGGACCTTATCAGACCGGGAGTCTCTCCCTCCCCCTCCAACCCTCAACCATCCCCAACCAAAGACATGACACTCATTGATAACAGCATCAACACAACCATCCGACCCGTGAACGATGACTCCATGCCATGGAATACGATTTAAAAAATTCTAAACAAGGAACCATACTTTGGTTCAGAAACCACTTTGGCTGTATTTGAAGAAATTTATTTGATGAATGAATTTAAGCTAAATTTTTACGAATAGAAGTCCCTGCTACTGAGAGAACTCGTTTACGTCCTTTACTCAACTGTTTCGACTCATTGAACTAAACTTTATATTACAACATCGTTTGGAAACTCTCTGAAGTGTGATTGATTGAAGGAATGAAAAGCAAAAGGAAGGATATTTTCTTTAAATAAAGATATTTTGATTAAAACAGAATTCTTTTGAAGCGGTTGGACCCACTGTAATGACAAACCGATGGTAGGACTTCTTTTAAAATGATTTTTTATCAAATATTGAACTCAGCCATACTCTTTAATGTATTTCTCCAATAAAATATAGATTTTGCTAGAAAACTTTATCTTCAGAAAAAAGATAAACTTCGTTATTACATGCAAAGAAAATATGTTTGTATTAATAATTCTTTATTGTTTTCGTTGATCAGTAAAGTTAATTATATGTTTCTTCTTGCATAACAAGATTTATTGCATAAAACACGAGCTTCAAAGTTGATAAGTAAATTTTTTTATCATTGCATTTCTTTTAACTATCTACTTTGGGGGGGGGGTCCTTTAATTCTTTTTGAACGGCTTTCAAACAAAGGCCTAATTTAATTAGGAGATTATTTTTCAAACTCAAAATGCAATAGTTCTAAATATTTCAAATCTTTTCAAAGCTACAGAGATTGATACAAACTATGATGTTGATTGTTAATTTCTATTAATATCAAAGCTCTCGGCGACTCATCAGCCGTCTCGCTTGTTAATTTAATGACTGTGATCAGTGTAACAAAATCTGTTTATTTTTCCACTCTATATTCGGCATGAACGTAACGAGCGACCTTGCTGCAGACCTTGCTACAACTTCGTGTGTAATATTTAAGATATTATTTTATAAGACAGTGCAATGTGACAGTGAGAGTGGGGCCAACTGAACGAGAAGGGGGAGTATTTGAGCGTACAAATCGAAGATTGTTCGGGCCAGTCAGTAATATTTATAAAGGGAGGGAGATGCACTGCATGGTCCACTGGAGACGTCTTGCTCACACCATAGCCTACAGCCCACAGCCTACAGATGACGAGTTGTGCAACAAAATATATCAATAAACTTCAGTTTCTATGTATGTTACCAACGAGAGGCATTTGAAAATAAATAAATCTAAATTAATTGGGAAGACGTACAGAAGTTTCCCATAGGATGTGACGGAGCTATGTTGGATCATTACGGTTGCAAGTCATATGTTTAAGTAGATTAAAAGAATAAACTAGAGACCGTTCCCTAGTAGAATTTGACCAAAATGTCAGTTAATCGGAAACCAACTAATTAAATTAATATTTTATAACCTTATATTGTTTAACATCAACCTGGTTTGCTAGCACTTGTAAGCCTAATTAATAATACAGCTGTCTAATGTTTAAACGAATTACCCTTCTTCCTTAAGATTATAATTTTAATTTTATAAAATTTTATTTTATAACTTTATTTTAAGATTATAATTTTTAGCCAGCGCGTAGCCCTGGGGCCAATATGAATTATGATGGGATTCTGCTCATACCTACAGGACAATACCTTTTGCGATGATGCGGTGATACCTTTTATGATACGCAAAAGTTGAGAAAAAAGGAGGAAAAGAAACATACCTTTGCCTGTTAATACTTAGATGTGCACTCAGTTGGCAATAATAGGACTTAGATATATTTGGTATTAATAAAAAGATGATAAAAAGTACCAGGTTAACCGAGCCTTGCTTGTTGGTTTTAATTCACTTTTGTTATAATGTCATTGTAATAAAGCTATTTAATTCCCACCAACAAATATTCACAAATAACAGCTGTTTCAAAAGGACTGCTTAACATTAATGTTCCTTTATTTTTGTATACCTTTCGTTGTTCTTTCGTTACCAAAATAGCAACCCTTAAGACTAATGTTAAAATTACTATTTTTAAACTGAAATTTAGACCAAATTAGATTTTTCCTGCAATTAAGACTGTTTATAAACTTATTTTTATGCAAAAACATTCTTAAATGCAAAGCCCGCTAGATTTTGAGATCGTGCGGGAACACATCACATCCCTTCAGACACTGCTCGTATTATAGTATAGGGTAGTATAGCCATACCAGAGAAATTTTAATTTGAATGCCGATTAGTTACGTTTTGTTAGCCAAACGCATTTTATTATTATAATACATTAATAACATACATTAAACATTATAAAATATTTTTTCTCTTATTCAAAAAGGTAGCAATTAGCGAGAACGTATAATTTTAATATCAATATGAAAGTTTAGTCCAAAAGAACATGTCGAATTCGACTGCCTAGAATGTTCGACAGGCCAGGGGAATATAGAGGAGGGGAGGGGCTACAATGAATGCTGTGTCGTACTCTATGTTTATAGTGACTGCATTGCGGTCGTCACTATATCACTATATCACTATTTATAATACTGAAGAGTTTGCTGTGTCGTACTCTATGTTTATAGTGACTGCATTGCGGTCGTCACTATATCACTATATCACTATTTATAATACTGAAGAGTTTGCTGTGTCGTACTCTATGTTTATAGTGACTGCATTGCGGTCGTCACTATATCACTATATCACTATTTATAATACTGAAGAGTTTGCTGTATCGTACTCTATGTTTATAGTGAGTGCATTGCGGTCGTCACTATATCACTATATCACTATATCACTATTTATAATACTGAAGAGTTTGCTGTGTCTTACTCTATGTTTATAGTGACTGCATTGCGGTCGTCACTATATCACTATATCACTATATCACTATTTATAATACTGAAGAGTTTGCTGTGTCGTACTCTATGTTTATAGTGACTGCATTGCGGTCGTCACTATATCACTATATCACTATATCACTATTTATAATACTGAAGAGTTTGCTGTGTCGTACTCTATGTTTATAGTGACTGCATTGCGGTCGTCACTATATCACTATATCACTATATCACTATTTATAATACTGAAGAGTTTGCTGTGTCGTACTCTATGTTTATAGTGACTGCATTGCGGTCTTCACTATATCACTATATCACTATATCACTATTTATAATACTGAAGAGTTTGCTGTATCGTACTCTATGTTTATAGTGACTGCATTGCGGTCGTCACTATATCACTATATCACTATTTATAATACTGAAGAGTTTGCTGTGTCGTACTCTATGTTTATAGTGACTGCATTGCGGTCGTCACTATATCACTATTTATAATACTGAAGAGTTTGCTGTGTCGTACTCTATGTTTATAGTGACTGCATTGCGGTCGTCACTATATCACCATATCACTATATCACTATTTATAATACTGAAGAGTTTGCTGTATCGTACTCTATGTTTATAGTGACTGCATTGCGGTCGTCACTATATCACTATATCACTATATCACTATTTATAATACTGAAGAGTTTGCTGTGTCGTACTCTATGTTTATAGTGACTGCATTGCGGTCGTCACTATATCACTATATCACTATTTATAATACTGAAGAGTTTGCTGTGTCGTACTCTATGTTTATAGTGACTGCATTGCGGTCGTCACTATATCACTATATCACTATTTATAATACTGAAGAGTTTGCTGTATCGTACTCTATGTTTATAGTGAGTGCATTGCGGTCGTCACTATATCACTATATCACTATATCACTATTTATAATACTGAAGAGTTTGCTGTGTCTTACTCTATGTTTATAGTGACTGCATTGCGGTCGTCACTATATCACTATATCACTATATCACTATTTATAATACTGAAGAGTTTGCTGTGTCGTACTCTATGTTTATAGTGACTGCATTGCGGTCGTCACTATATCACTATATCACTATATCACTATTTATAATACTGAAGAGTTTGCTGTGTCGTACTCTATGTTTATAGTGACTGCATTGCGGTCGTCACTATATCACTATATCACTATATCACTATTTATAATACTGAAGAGTTTGCTGTGTCGTACTCTATGTTTATAGTGACTGCATTGCGGTCTTCACTATATCACTATATCACTATATCACTATTTATAATACTGAAGAGTTTGCTGTATCGTACTCTATGTTTATAGTGACTGCATTGCGGTCGTCACTATATCACTATATCACTATTTATAATACTGAAGAGTTTGCTGTGTCGTACTCTATGTTTATAGTGACTGCATTGCGGTCGTCACTATATCACTATTTATAATACTGAAGAGTTTGCTGTGTCGTACTCTATGTTTATAGTGACTGCATTGCGGTCGTCACTATATCACCATATCACTATATCACTATTTATAATACTGAAGAGTTTGCTGTATCGTACTCTATGTTTATAGTGACTGCATTGCGGTCGTCACTATATCACTATATCACTATATCACTATTTATAATACTGAAGAGTTTGCTGTGTCGTACTCTATGTTTATAGTGACTGCATTGCGGTCGTCACTATATCACTATATCACTATTTATAATACTGAAGAGTTTGCTGTGTCGTACTCTATGTTTATAGTGACTGCATTGCGGTCGTCACTATATCACTATATCACTATTTATAATACTGAAGAGTTTGCTGTGTCGTACTCTATGTTTATAGTGACTGCATTGCGGTCGTCACTATATCACTATATCACTATATCACTATTTATAATACTGAAGAGTTTGCTGTGTCTTACTCTATGTTTATAGTGACTGCATTGCGGTCGTCACTGTATCACTATATCACTATTTATAATACTGAGGGGTTTGTTGATGTCTGATGTCTGTGAACGATAATCCCTCTCGATTTCGAAGTGATGTCTAGTTCAAACAATAATGTTGAATTGTCGTGTCTCCCACACGAAATTATTTATATAGTACTTACAAATCGATGAAAACTAGATTTGCGCGTTTTTAAGAAACATTGTTAAAAAGTAAAATAAAACTTTAAAGTAGTCATTTACATTTTATGTTTTTATTTTTATTTATAAGTTGCAGGAAGACGATATCATATTGCACTCGTTGTATGAATAATACATATAAACAGGAGACATAATACATAAATACAGGAGAACTGATCATGCGAATTTCTGTGAAGATAAAATTAAATAGCAAAAAGTAAAAATAGCCCTTAATATTAAAATATTTTAATATATCAATCATGTTTAAGAGTTCAAAATTTGTAGGTTGTTCAAGTAATAACATAAGGTTTAACATTAACAAGCGTGTAAAATATAGCTGTCGACGGACAAAAAATATTATGTGTTTTTGTCAGTGTAAACCTAAATCTACATAAAAAGCTATCCTTGTCTAACTGTTGGAGCTTTGGAGTAGTCTTGTAGATTATTATTGACTAAATCCACTCTAGGAGATGCATTGTGATTGTCAAAATTAAGTATTTTGGATAAAGATAGAAAAATATACAATTTTTATTTGCAAAATGGATTATGAGAAATATTTATTGTTATTACTAAATACCCGTATTAAATCTACATATTTTTAAATATATTTTTTTAATAAAATTAAAATAAATAGTATTTACCAACATATTTTAAACCACAACCAACCAACGTAAACCCCCGCTCACCTTTGCCAAGCGTATTCTCCACAGGTTCGCGCACAGTCCTCTAGTCACCGCGTACGTACGTCGCGCGTTCGCTGCGCTCGCCAAGACAGTACTGACTACTGAGCGCTGAAGCGGCCGGCGCAGCGGCGTGGCGGCAGTGTGTAGGGGGGGGGGGGGGACCGCTAACTGCTAAACATGCAACCGGGCTGCACTTTTACCAAAAACATATGGCGCACCGTACACCACCCCGGGGCAGTGGGTGGGGACAAGATTAGGTACAATTGTGGGGAAGGGGGAGGAAAACTGTAAATTGCGAGTTATCAACGAATTTTTCATTAATAATGGGACAATGATGGGGGATTTAACCATATTGAGTACACAAGTTCACCTGCTTCCATGATTCTGACCCACTCTGAGATTCTCTCGTACACTTTGGGAAGCCTTGCGGTATAAATTGTAGGCTGAGTGGCGCATGTGTATTGAGGAAAAGTAGTAAATTTAACATGTAGAAGTTATATAAATTTATTTCCTGTGTGATTTTAGTGTAGAAATTTTGTTACAAACCAATACAGACAATTCAATTGCATCTTCGGTTAAGGATCTAGCTGCGATTGTTTCTGAAAGAAACTTATAGAGATTTAAAATTATTTAATGCCTACCCAGCACTAAACCAGCTTTTAAAAAGAGAACAATTCTAAAACTTTTCACAATTGTTTGGTGTAGCCTAATGATGTCAATTTAATTACTTTTTATACCAGTGTAGAGTCATTGCTCTGGTTCTGTGTAGACAGCAAAAGGTGGGATCGTGATATTTCCCAGCCAACATGCGATTTAAAAATATTACACGTAGTTGGGCTTTCGTGTGATTTAATTTGTTTTGTATGTCTAAATAATATCGACAACCTGTAAAGTAGTCTAGAGACCTAGAGTACAGAAGATAAGTGGAACAAAACCAGTCTCACAAGTAATCAAACATCAAGCAGTTTTATAAGTTTTTAGAATTAATTCGAAGTCAAGGAGACAGCAAACAAAACAATTTATTTTTAATTGAAACTTTCTTGATCATTTCTGAAGATTTTTTGAATATATCAACATCTTCTCCAATAATTTCTTTCTCCTACCTTACTACAGATACACAAACTAAATAGAATTTAGTATAGACTTGTGTACCTATCTATAGTAAACCCCTACCTATTTATACATTCACAATATGTATTCCTTCATAATTCCGTTTACAAACTATTTATAATTTAAAACAATATTTAGCACCTTTGACATTGTTTTACCTTAGTTGATTGATTCCTTATTGCATTATAAAATACAATTCCATAGTTTTCCATCTTGAACATATTTTACACAGTAATAATATTATTCTAATTAGCCTACGTCGACAGAGGCTCGCCCCAGCAGTTAATGAGACATTTGAATAAGACTAAAAATGCAAATGTCATTATGTAAAACAAAGAAAATTAGAATAACGTTTTCAAACATTAGCAAAGGAGTTTTTCAACAACTCTCTCACAATAACACCGGGAAGCTGTAATCCCACAGAAGCGAAGTTCTGAGTTTATTATTTGCTAATTGGACCAAAAGAAATGTTTCTACTCTCAGGGCTTTATCTTATTCACCCCGGTAATTGTACGGGAGGAAAGTAACGTAATGAATATTTTTTGCGGACGATTAATGTTCAACCTACGAGATTAAAAAAAAAAAAAAACAAAAAAAAACAAGCTAATCCTTTGATTTTTACAAAAATCTTGAACAAATTTACTTACCAAGATATGAATTTATCACATCATAAGTTATTTCAAAAGGAATATACACAATCAGTATGCCATTTGCTTGACGAATTGAGAAATATTAAACTCTGTGAACTTACGTACGAACTTAGGGTATCTTAAGTAAGCCTACGAATCAGTTTTATCGTATAATTTTCAATGTCAACTCTTGAATTCAAAGTTAGCAGGAAATCCCTGTGTGATAATTGTATTGTCTTTGTATGTATACATCTTTGTTTACTGTGATCTAATGTAAGCAGTTCTTAACGGGTTCTTACCAACTAGATAAAACAAAGTAATTCCTAATGTAAACAACACGGTGTTCTCTAAGAGCTTTCACAAGTGTAAGAAAGCTTTGAGGATGGAAAAGAAAATAAAGACACAAAAGAAGAAAGGAAATGTCGCCTGACCCTCGGACCCTCCCCCAAATCCCAGAGGGTCATCGATTTTGGGGCAAGCAATCACATTTTGGGGCAACACAGATATCCAGTCCACCGGCTCCTTTATATTGGGATTGCGATTGTATTGTATTGGGATTGTGAATCTCTGCTTTCCTCAGACATAAAAGATGTACTATTGCTTTCTACTAACTAAGAATCATTGTTAAGTAATATTTAATTGTTAACAAGCTAACTATTTATTTTAGAACTGAAAGGTATAACAAGTCTTTTTTTTTAATATGGAACTCACGCATATTTAGGAAAAATTGCAATAAAAAAAATTATAGAGGACATCCTAACAATTTAGAACTACATTTGAATGATATTTTACATAACTGTAAAATTGTATATTTTAAAAAGTATTGCTCAAAATAAATATTAATTGTCAAAATACATTTTGCATCATAAAAGTCAAAATTAAATCATTATAAAAGTATATAGAGAATGTTAACTAGATAATTATTCACAAAGAGGCATAGTTAATAATTTGAGTAATGAAGTACGATTGATATTAATGGAGTTCAAATAAACAAATAAGTTAACGATTCAATAATAATTAAACCATTGTTCCAAAACAAACGAAAAATCCCAGGGGTTAACAACAAATTGTTGCGAGCAATAATTGGCTTGAACGCAAAACTTCAATTATCCAACGCCAACAGAGATGTGGGATAACTCTTTGGGGGTGAGTCACACAGTCCGGTGTCCCTGGGGGTGGAAGTGATGAATTAAATTATTCTGCGGCACAGGTGACCGGCCTACCTCAAGAACGAAGTTTGGTTGTAGGGCTCTAGGGTTGTAAGGTTGTACAGTATTGTTGTTGGGGTCAAGGGTTATAATTTTGTAGTGTTGAAGGCTTGTATGGTTGTAGGGGTTGTAGGTTTATAGGGTTGTTGAGCTCTAAGATTGTACGGATGAAAGTTTGAAGGTTTGTAGGGTTGAAGGGAAGAAGGGTTAAAGTATTGTAGGGTTCAAGGAATGTAGTGTTGTAGGTATATTGGTTTGAAGTATTGTAGGGTTGTAGGATTCAAGGAATGTAGTGTGGTAGGGTTGTAGGTATGTTATGTTGTAAGGTACCGGTAGTATTGTTGCAGTGCTCTATTGTTGTAGTTTAGCAGAGCTCTGCTGTTGTATGGTTGTAGGGTTATTTTTGCCACCCTGGTGTGTAACTGTTTGGGGAGAATCACACAGTCCGGTCTGATGTATCAGGGGGGTGAGAGTGATGAATTGATTGGCATTGAGGCCCAGCTGACCGGCCTACCCCAAGGACGATGCTTGGTTCCCAGCATACTCAAAGTTGTGTCATCCTACAGCAAGTGTGGCATGCGACAAATTTGTGCTTGAGTAAAGGCCAGTGTGTTTCAGTTCGGGTTTCTTCTTTCATTTATTTTTTGTTTGTTTAGTATTACGCATGGATTAATACTGTTATAGGTATTTGGTCTCTTGTTGAAAATAAAATTTTTTGCGTCCCGGTATTTTAAGAAGTGATAGCCAAAACTTGCTGAAACTGATTTTTAATTGAAAATGTGTATGAAAATATGACAGTGAACTGGATAAATAACACAGAGTGAATATTTACTTTATAATCATTAGGTTACTGAGTAGTCTAAATCATTGCTATAAAAAATGTGCATAGAATTAATTTACCATAAAGGGAAATTTTAAGTCAAGTCTTAAATAAAACACTTATAAACATTTTTAAAGACAAATACCCCAGTCGCAGCAGACCTGCGTACTCAGCGAATTTCCAATGGAATTTTGGTATATTTTCTATTTCCCCATAAAATCTATGGGGATGAGAGTATGTAGGTTTGCCGCCATATGGGTTTTGTTGGTAAATATAAGTTAAATCCTACCTAGTGAATGTACAATAGGAATTACCAAATTTTTTATCAGGTTATGGTGTTCTTTTTATTTTCCCCATAAACCCTATAGGGGTGAGTACCTAGGTTTGCCGCCATATGGGTTTTCTAAGCAAATATAAGTTAAACGCTTCCGAATGAATGTACTTACCAAATTTTATCACGATATGTCAATAAATAAGCAAGATAGAAGGTTTTCTTGATTTCCCATAAGAATAACATAGAACACATAGTTTTTGGATTTTCTCCATAACCATTTAAGCTAGGTAAAAAATTCAAAATACTAGATTGTTTGTTTTTTTAAGCTCTTTTAAATGGTTTAAGTTAAAATTGTTGAATTTTATAAATAAAAGTAAAAAAAGCCAAAAACCCATTTTTTACCCTTTTGAAACCCCATAAAACCCCATTCCCATGGTCCGATCATTCTGGTTTGCGAACTCAATCTAGTAGATGCTGGCTTACACCCCTGTACCAAATTTCATCAAAATCGGAGGTTCCGTTCAAAAGTTATCGTGTTCACGGACACATACATATATATATATATATATATATATATAATATATATATAGATAGATATATATATATATACATATATATCAATTTGAACGAACGGTGTTTTTGGCTTCTAGGGACCTCAAAACGAAAAAGTATCATCGTCCCGGGCTTAGGTCTTACCGTGACTACTACCGTAATAGCGTATTCCCTATAAGGAAATTCGCTAAAATCAATTTCAATCCAGGGCAGTGTTACAGAACTGGTCGCACAAGAGAAATCCCTGGTTCTATACCGTTTGACTACATTGTACAAGCTCAGAATTGGACGGTGACCTCGGCTTGATTGTGTTATGACCGCCAAACGATTAAATAGGTTTTATTGGCCCACGATAAAGGACAGAAGAGTTTAAAAACCGAATAACTTTGTGTAATGTGACAACTTACAGTCTGCAGTACCAGGCGGCTTGGATTTTTATTCCCATAAGACTAATGTCAAATTTAAAATAGCCGCTACACCTTTAATATTGGTAGAAAAAGATTCATATTTATGTCATTTTAAAGGAAATTTTAATATCTAGAGCCTTGTGAAATCAAAATCTAATCACAACTATAGAGCGGTTTATGAGATTAAACACCCGAAATAAAACGTCCACTTGCGAACAAAAAATTTTAAAAATACTTTTTTTGTTTATTAATAAAGCCATCATTAATATTAAACTTTTGATTTCACAGAGTCTTAGGTATACATTTTTCCTTTTAAATTACATAAAGATGAATCTTTTTAGACCAACATTAAAGGCTTAGCAAATGTTTTAAATTTAAAATTGGTATTATGGGGATAAAAATTGAAGGCGTCCGGTGCTGTAGACTCTTGAGTAGGCCGTTTAAACATAACTACTTTCCACCCTAATCAGATAAAATCTAACTCATCAGATACTGCGGTCAATCAAGAGTGGTCACCTTTGGCTTTATGACTTGCCACATTCCAGACTTGCAGTCCTCAGTTTAAGATGACGTGTGGTGGACGTTAACAAAACATATAACGTAGATGGTTGAACATAGCCACTTTTTATCATAAGCACGAATTTCCTCCCGAATCGCATACTAAACACAAAAACCCCTTCGAAGGCGACACTTCTGCGTCGCGAGATTTTCGACCCATCTCTTTCATCCCGGATTTTGGCAAAACCGCGGGACGGCGCCGCTAATGAAGGAGTGACACGATGGTCACGGCATTGTCCGGCACGGCGCTGTCACGTGATTACGCCCTCCGGCTGTGGGTTGCTGAGGTAATCACGGGGTCCCACGACCCACCACTGACACACATCCGTGGTTTACCTGGAGGTTCTCATCGGCCACTTACTGCTTTGATTTGTCTTATTTACATTGTTTATTTAGGTGTTCGCATTGCTTGTGTCATAGTTACCAATATATACAGAACCAAATAAGTGGGGACATCCCAAAAAAAAATTGTTTTGCCCCCAAAAACCAGAGTAAAACAAAGCGCTGATGCTGGGAATACTTCTTATTGTCTCAGGAAGCGCTCTTTCTACCTAAATGTCAAAATGAGCGTATTTGTTTACAAAAAATCAAAACAATAACAAACGTCTGCAAAATTATTCTAGCCATCTGTTTCCATTCAACCAATCACCATTGTTCCTTGAATAAATATTACGTCTTGGTGGTGCTATCTGTGTTTCGAAGGCGGCGTTTTCACTTCACCATAAGGACGTCCCTACGTATTCGGTTCTGCTGTATACATTGTAGTTACTTGTCACACTTTTAGAAATCCAAATTTGAGCTTTCGAACCTTCATTGTTATTTGAGTTGATTGGGTATCTATTTTCCCAGTGTTTATCCTAGGTGTAGTAGATCTTTTTTCAACAGATGATCCTTAAATTTGTTTAGAACAATTCTAGGCCATTTCATCTTTTTCCATCTCTTGAAATAAGTCAACTACAGCCTTATATATATTTTACATATATAAGGTATATATTTTTTTACTTATATATACACATTTTTACTTAGAGTATATATTTTTTTACTTGACCCTCTTTGGGAGTGCGTCAAAAATAGTGATGAGAGTGATTTTTTTCTCCATGATAAATACTCTATTGCCTGAAACGTTTTTGTTTTTAATTTTTTCATCGCTTTAAATTTTACATCACAGCATTTGTTGCATCAGTTTCGTAATACTCTTTGTAACAACCCATTATAATAAGTTACTTAAAACTTTTTCTTTTTTAACAAGAAATAGTTTGGCCTTTAACATATATAACAACTGTTTATAGTTATACTGCATGAAGTTATAAGTTCAAAAAACATTACTAAGAATATTGCTACTCGAATATGTTTGCCACAAGTTTACTTTTTTACAGTTTAAATACCCCAGTCTTTCTCCCCACCCCCAAATTCACTAGTAGGTTCAAGATAAACACCTTTAATACCTTTATTACCTTACCTTTAATACCTTTACTGAAATGGCGACCTAACTCAATAGGTAGTTTAAAGCCAAGTATGCATGAGAGATGAATGTTGGATGATTGTGGCGCGATCTTGTAGTCTTGTTACTGGCTAAGGCCGACATTCTCCTTAGGCAGGATTGTTAATTCATAGCCCAACAACCAATCGTATCTAGGGACCTAAAAAACAGAATCACCTATATTATGATTAATTTTCATCACTAACATCAAATTGATGAGCTATTCCTTCTGACAGCTGTTTTGAAACAAACAGCTGTTAAAACAGTTGATAATTCAATCAGCTGATTCATTGACAGCTGGTTTGATCGGAGCGCTCCCAGGTCAGAAGCGCCATTAATCATCAGTTGATTATACACTGTATATCGGCCGTCTAGACTGTGTCTGTCGATGGTGGGTCGATAACTTAGCTCCTCATTGAAGAGTCGTTATTTAGCGTTTAATTTAGACTGAGCTATTTGTGTAATCTATATTATTTATATTGTAATGAAGTAGAATTTCAAGAATATATACAGTTTTGCTATGTTATCAGGTAAAAATATTTTGTTCTCCCACCAGGATTCTATTTATTTTTCCTCCAATAGTAAACGTTAAAATATTTTTGGACTAGACTCAATATTTTTAATTATTTTTTTTATATACCATTGATGTTAAAATTGCGTGAAGCAGTTTTTAAGCATAACACCTCCTTTATTTCTCGAACAATTTGCGTTTAAATTTGAGAGTTCAGCAAATTTGTATAATTTCGAAGTTTTGCAATGTTTTTGATTTTAATTTTTCATTTTGGATATACCATTCTGAAGGGCACTGAAAGCCTTTAAAGTTGGTTATATTAAAAAAGAACTTTTATTAATCTGAAACTACAGAAGCTGTTGATTTGAAACATTTGAGGAAAATGTTAAAAATAGAAAGGAGCAACGAAACGACTGAAATGTCAAGCAAATCCGATAAGTGTGGTGTGTAGTGTTGCACAGGTATCTCTGGCGCTTTTAATATTCTAATTATTAATATTTAATTTTTTAATAAAATTTAGTGAGGAAATTAATGTATTTTCGGTAAAACTAACAGTTAAAAAAATTAAATTAGAAGTAAAGCGTTATTTGTAAAACATATTTAATTTTTGGAACTTTGTATTTGGATTATGGAATTGTACTTAGATTTAAGGGACTTAAGGAACAAGAGAAGAAAGGGAAGATCTTAATTATTGACGGTCACGAGGGGGCCTGGAAGACGAGCGAATCCGTGTTCAAAAGCAATTTGCGAATAATGCATCAGGCTCTTTCTTGGGGAAAGAATCAGTGTGCATTTCTTTTTCCGGTTAAATAATCAAGTTTTGCCCAAGTAAGATTCGTTTGTTGCTTTCAAAACAAATAAGAATAACTCCGGATTCCTTTTTATATGTATATAAGAAGCTTCAGTTTTGACCAAGAATTAAGGTTCTTCGTGAACAAACCACAAAAGACTACGGTATCTAAACTTATTTAAGACGTACTAGAGCTTACTTTTATAGTGTAAAATAGCTCTGGAGAAATATTTTATTACATTTTACAATTATTCATCATTGTCAGTAACATAAATTGTCAGACCCATGCGAGGAGTTGTGAGTGAAGAAAGCTGCTGATGAAGTCATTAACTCTCAAGAAAGACGTTTAGACAGTTAAACCAGGAAATAAAACACCGATATAAATACAACCGACATACTTAAGAACGGAATATGTTCAAAGGTTTTGTGGATAGAACAGTAAACCACTGACCATTAATTCCGTTGTCTTGCTTGAGTTTGTTGACCTTTGCGGTTGATCCCTAGGCTACAATATATCTCATGACAAATCACAATCATTTTATAAAAAAAAAAAAAAAAACATAATTTTAGTCTTAGTAAAATCCTCGATTCCTTTACTGCGAAAACTAATTATTAAAGAGAACACCTCTTACAGATATCCATGGAAATCACTTGTTATGTCTTTCCAACTCATTGGGTAGGATGAATCATCACACCAATTACGGTATAGATATATATGAATGGGAAGGATGTCTTGTAACTATTTAAGAATAGTGTTAATTCCTTACCGTATTTAATCGAAAGGCTCTTTTCGTTCCAGACTTTTCCAACAGAAGACTTTGTGCCTAAATTAGCCTATTAGCATAAAACATAAAAGAGTGCAGTAACACAGATATTAACCTTCATACTTATCAAATACAGAAAGGTTAGTTTACTTTAAGCGGTTCACAGGCGTTCTTATAATTTATGCAAAAAATCACAAATAAACATTAAATTGTTTACATGATATTGAAGTTTCTAAAAGTTTTATGTGCATTTCATTTTGACAACAGGTTATGTATTCTACCATTCGTGTGGAGTGGACAAGCCCAAACGAATGCATAGCGGAACGGAGCAATTTAAGTATTTTTGGCTGATGACTTTTCTAGGAATAACTGGACGGGAGTTAAAAACTAATTTTCGCCCTGAACGATGCAATCGCCCCACTACCGTTAACACAGCGTTGGGTGTGTGGGGAAGCCAAGGCATTCAAATGTGCATTCAAATTACACATAAAATTGTATGTCACCAAATGTAACAGGGTATCCATTTTGAATTTAATCGAATAGTCAGATGTAAAAATCTAGCGTAGAATAATAACATTGCTCTTAACCGTGACTAGTAATTATAGCAAATGATTGTTAAAAGTCTAAAGTGTTAAAAGTTTGTTTCGCCGGTTTACCACCTAGAAAGTGTAAGATACGAGTAAATAAAAATTTGTAATTAAAAATAGTTATAGGCCTAAAAAAAACTGTTTTTGCGTCTTTAGTCAACATAGGCTATTTTGTCCACCTTGATATGGATTAGAATGGAACTATATATAATAAAAGAAAACAAACAAGAAATGATGCAAACACTAAGTTATTCAATAAACAATTTGAGACAAAATGTGCTTTTAATTTGTGTTATTATGCAGTAAAAAAGGATTACGACGGGAATAATATTTGAAAAAAAAAAAAAATCACCGAGAGGGAAATTTTGTTTGATTAATCAGCCAGTTAGGTTGGCAAACATGTCTCGTTGAGCGGAACAGCTGATTGTCGCCGACGGCGGTGGACCTACACCGGGGGCTGTTGAGGTTATGTTCCCCGCCAATTTTGGAGGCAGTTGAACTTCATTACTGGGTAATTGCTTCTAGACAAAGATTTGCTTTCCCTCCCCCTCCACCACGCAACCCTTGAACGTGTAATAATTAAAATCTTCCCTTCCGCCTCCTCCTCGCAGTAATAGGTTTCCAAAACAGGCGGAACAAACATTACATTCATTTATTCCTCATCCAGGTGAACCATGTAACTCACTTTATCAGATGGAAGGTTAATTCTTTCGTTCATGGTGAGAGGTGAACAATCTTTTGGAGCATCAGAAAATCGGGGATGAAAAACATGACTGTCCTGTTAGAGTGATCGATTGTTTGGCAGAGTTTTTAATTTAACTAATACCCGTATGGCTAAGTTCAAAATTTGTTCATTGTTCTTAACATAGAATTGATGACATTTTTATATTCACGAACTGACAAGCTGTTAACAATGATGACACAGGGTAGCTGAGTGGTTACAGTGATTGCATTTCAATCAAAAGGTTCGATTAAGAGAAAAGTTAGTTCCTTGTTAAAGTTTCGACCCCGGACCTAGTTGAATTTTTATTAGGCTTTATTTATGCCATCTAACAACTAATCGAAGTTAAGATAGTTAACTAGACCGGTGTTTGGTTCGTTACCCGTCAAAACGTAGCAAAATGCCATTGGCAAGAAGATAAAGAAGAAAAAAGAACGAAAACACTGTTCTCGTAAGCATAATATGTTAGCTTACATTGATAATACTAGAGCTTATTTTTTAAATTAAATTTAGTAATTAAAAGTCTTTTAAAAATTTGAAAATCGTCAACGTAATCTACATTGAACTTGAGACCACGGTCGTTTAGTTTTAAAAACAATTACAACCCCCTACTATAATCATTATTTCAACCGGTAATGTTACTATTAAAAAGGGATCATTCCAATACCATTTAAGTTCAGTGGTTGAATGAATGAATATAATTAAGTGTCTAGTATTATGACAGTTTTTAATCGAAAACTATGTTTAAACAATATGATTAAATATATTTTAAACAGTAAAACAAATATCAGTCATAACTGGAAACGACTTCATTTTGTTGCACAATACTTAACAAATCCACGGTCTGCTGTAGAATATTTGCATAGAAGGAAGTAAACATAAACCTGACAGTTAGTGGACCCTTAGTTATGACCGCTTGGCGTGAAACCCGTTAAACGGCGCGTCCTCACAGCCACGTGGGTGTTTGAATGTAGCTCTCAGTTTCGTACGAACTCACACCCAGCACACACACACACACACACACACACACACACACACACACACACACACACACACACACACACACACACACACACACACACACACACACACACACACACACACCATACTGAAACTTCGACACTTGTGAATTCCGTATGAAAATATCCGTACTTATAAACTCCGTCTTAAAAATCCATACACACGAGTGTTTCTTTCACCAATATTTTCCTAATTGTAAGTATAATTTAACTATGTAATCACATTTTTAAAAAACCTAATATTTTTTATCGTCATACACACTTGTTACAAATTGCACGCTAATGAACTCCGCATACACGTGTATCATTTTCAAGAACGGACGCGTAGTTGTGGACTCCGGCATCAAAGTTTTAATTTGTGAAGTCCACATACACACCCTAACGGAGCATGTGGCGAATCTGTTGGCAAAAGGAAGCCAAAAACTTTCTCTTTTTCTTAGAATACGTAGGCGTTGTGTAGTGGGAACGGTGTCGGTCCGATAGCGGTGAGAGCAGACAGCGGCGAACTTTAGGTAGAAAACGGGTTTAATTGACAGGGGTAGACCGGAGCCCTTCTACCCCTGGCGCGCACCCAAATGCAAGGGTTTCTTAGAATCGTGTTATCTTCTGCCAAATAAAGCCTAGAGCTATAAATAAGGTGTCATATTAAAGAAGAATAACGGTACTAATTTTCCTCTGTTACACTTTTGTAATTAGTTCATTAAAACCAATAGAAAACTTAAGTTAAAAATTGAGAAAAACAGATGATTTTAGACAGTTATAGCTGAAATTAGAAATTTTATTTTAAAATTCTAAAAAGGTAGCCGACTAGATCATTTTTTCTACTTTACAAAAAAAAAGTTAACAGCCAATCTCTATCTTAATTGGTTAGTTTTAAAACACGATCCCCGTAAACCTCTGCATTTACAAAACTAAAAAAAAGATGATTTTAGACAGTTATTACTGAAATTAGAAATTTTATTCAAAAATTCTAAAATGATAGCCGACTAATTCCTTTTTTCTACTTTTAGAAAAAGTTAACAGCCAATCTCTATCTTAATTGGTTAATTCTGAAACACGATCCCCGTAAACCTCTGCAGCCATCAAACTCACCTAGCGCTATGGCCTACGCTATGGAACGCCTAACGCTATGGGATACGGGATCCGGCATTGTTGTTGTTTTGGCTGGGGTAGACCGGAGCCTTAATAGCACACCTAATAACATGAAAATACTACAAGAAGTGAATAGTTGTGGTTATTCATATTTTAATCTATTTAAGTAAGTTGCAAGTTTTGAGTTTACTTTAGAAATGTTATAAGTAATTAATTAAAATAGAAGACAATGCATATAATTGTATTAAAATGCATTGAAATAAATGTAATTTAACAACGAATGAACAACTATTGCACTCCAATACTTAAGAACTTAGCATGGCGTATTCAATATTCGTCTCAACTTCCTTTCCCACCTTCACTAGAATAACTTTTTCAACACACGGTACTACAAAAATATAAAAAAAATAATTAATTAATTTCAAGACGAATTATTAAAAATTTCATCATTTACTTAAGTTCAGTAGTTGACTTCCATCAATGAACTTTAATTTGTAATATAGGCTAATCATGCTTGTCACACAATCATGTGAACCTCAAAATTTGGCAATTAGAAACTCATTATTACTAGAGATCGCCTCCTGATCAAAATTTCAGTTGAACTGGACCCAAGAACTTTACATTTTATAACTGAAACATCTGTTTTTCCTGTTTTTCTGGCGGTTGTTTTTACAACAGCTGTCTGATGATTCAATCAATTCTCTTTCCTCCATAAGATTAACATTGGAACTTTGAAAGCCTATGGGGCGTACCCCTGGTGTCCGATGTGAATTAGAATGTGATTCTGCTCATCTACAGGACTGTAACTTTCTAACGGTATGCACGGATTTCTCCTACGATGCACACGAGCTGAAAAAAAGGAGGAAATGAAACATGCTTGCCTATTAATATATAGATACTACGAACAAAGGAAGCTCATTTTCAAAGATATTCCACTTAATATTACACGCTTCTCTTCTAGTAAAAAAATAAACTGTGATTTGAATACTCCTTAATAACAGCTGATGTATATATCGAATGAATTAAATATTAAACTCTTGCATTTAACATGTAGCCTGTTGTATTTTAACCTAAAACAGGACTCAATCTCTCAGACAGGCACTAAGCCTTTGCAAGAATTAATTTCACTTAAGGGCGGACTTAAACGGAAATATCAGTTGTTTCGATTGTTATTTCTAAACACCGATGATTTCATCTGATTCTCCATACGATCGAAATACAAAATAGAGGCCTCTGGCACTTTTGGGTTTAACTCTTTTTTTATTTTTATATTATGCGCTCGGCTCCACCCTCTTGGAAATCCTAGCGCTTTTCGAGAGTTATATGAATAATTGCCCAGCACTTTTCAAAATGTATGTAATTGTTCTGGCACTGTAGCAAAAATATAACAACGTAACTGCAACAATGTAACAGTATATATAATTTTGTCTTCCGCTCTAAGTGTACTGTTTTTACTATTTAAATGCTTTCAATTCCTTTACAGTCGCAATATGTTAATCAAATGGGAAAATGAAGAACAACTGAATTATAGGAGTTCCGTACAAAAAACATGTCTTGTTTTAACTTAATATTTTTATTTTTTAGTTTAGTTGAAATTTAATTATTCAATATCTTTTGTATTCTGTTGGACTAGACCCTTAATTAACGAAAAACAACTAAAAAAAGTAAAATATTGGTTTGAAATACAGCATAACTGTACGCAAGTAGGCTAGATAAGATAGGTCTACTGTGAAAAAGTTTGAGTTTGGTTAGTTTGGTTAGACGCCTGTGATGCCGTCCTCACACTGGAGCCCGTTACACGGTCGCAATTAATGGATATAATATGTAGTATTAAGGGGAATTCTGCTCCTCGATGCGACGAAATACCATCAAAAATAATTAAAAACTATTAATGTCATTTAATAGCGCCTTTGCTTCACATTGTAAATCTCAGTATCATAACAGGGGAATTTCCAAATCCTTTCAAAATTTCAATAGTAATCCCAATCCATAAAAGTGGTTCAAAATCATCTACGAATATTTTAAGACAAATTTCATTACTAACAGTCGTCGATAAAATTTTAGAGAAATGCATCAAAGTCCAACTTACAAATTATTTAATTAGGGAAGGAATTATCACCGAATGCCAGTATGGTTTCAGGAAAGGGAAAACACATCAGACGCCTTGTTTGACATTACAAAATTTATTTTAAGTAAGATAAATGACAAAAACAAAGTTTTGATAATGTTTTTGACCTAGCTTTAGACTTAGTTTATACAACAATTTATTAAAGAAATTGGAAATAATTGGAGTGAAAGAAAGTGCTTTAAGCAATGGTTATTTTAAAAATTGCAAACAATTTGTTACAATGAATGGAATCTGTAGTGATCAGACTAATGTAGACTAAGGTGTAATCCAGGAAAGCACTTAATGACTTATATTGTTTTTTATCTATATTAATAACATTTCTAAATTAAATATCAGGGGTAAACCATTTCTTTTTGCTGATGATACAATTCTCTGGTGTCGGCTTCACTTTTCTTGTTTCAGATATAGTAAATATTTGTAAATGATATACCTTTGAGTTACATTATAATATTAGTAAGCCATGGAAATGTTTAAAGACATACGGTAATTAAAAATACTTGAAACTTAATCAAAATGTAAGAATCAGGTGTACGAGTCAAACTAGCAATATTTCACGTAAAAAATCAATGTTTTAGAAAAAACTTTGCCCAGTTAAAACTGTTCGATAAAATAAAAAAAGAAATTAAAAAACCCGGAAGTTAAAAATAAACTTCCTCAAATATACAAAGGAAAGTTGTATCTAATTGATTACGATCTGTATTTAAAAGAAAATCTCTGCACTAAGAATAATGCAACGAACTTTCGAAATAACAGGCCATGGAGTAAAACAGTTATACAATAATTATTTTATAATTATTAATTATATTAATAATTATTATTTTAGTTAAATACAGTTTATATTCTTTTACATTAAACAGTTATACAGTAAATGTATATATTCTTAATTTTTATTAAATTATAATATCGCCGGTAAAACTTTATATTAAAAACACAAATAAATGTGATTGTGAAAGTGACCAGACTTAAAATCCTACTTTATTCAGATTGTCACGTACACCACTGCATTACAATCTGCTGTACAAGTAATGTCTGGTCAAGCGTACTGTCTGTTGTAAATGTCGGTATGTCCCCGTCGCGACAGGTTCAAGGTCGCCGATCTTTTCACGTGGCTGTCGAAGCGGGAACATTGTCCTGTACTTTGAAGGATTAAGCCCCGGATCCATCCATGCCAAACAATAGCGCCCCAAAATTCTCCGCTGTGTCATCTGGCGTTAGAGTTGTTTGTAACCCACTTTCTCAATTTCCTTGAAGGTCTGCTCATTTGTCATCTTTATCTCAAAATATTTAAAATGGCAAACAAGATTTAGGCAAAATCAGCATCCTACGTTTAAACTCTAACCGCTTTTACCTTGTACTAATGGGCTTTAAAATTTAAATGTATTTTATCATATTACAAGTTTAAAGGAAAAACATCACTAAACTTTTTTACGATACCTTGCAACGGTAAAGCGTTACTAGGTTGACCACAAAAGTGATAGATAAATACTGTACTCTAAAAGCCAATCCATCTAATTTTGAATTAATACGTTTTCATTTATAATATTTTAATTGTAACGACAGCAGTGAACTATTCCAATAACATCACTATTGCCTATTTATTCTTATTTATTTAATATAAAATCTTTAATCGCAAATGTTTTGAAGGCATTGCTTAACCATTTTTTATGTGGATACGGAGTCCAAAAATATTTTCGTAAACATTTTCAGGACGACTATTAGGCATAATTGGAATTAATAACGTTGATTTAACACTTGGAGACAGACGTACACAAATCATTTCTATCTCGTTATCTGAGGTTATAAGTTAACATTATTTTAAAACTACTGTAGTACAGTATCACTCGTATGCTTTAATAAATCCAGTTACACGTATATTAATTGAATGTATACAACTTGATTGATTTGAATAATAATTATGTTTTTAAATATCCTCTATATGTAACAGTGTCCTCTTAACACTGTTTCAACCGGTTTCTCAACCGGTGGTACGAGAGAGCATTACAGGTGGTACGTGAGAGACAAACGAAGAAATAAAAATTAAATACTTAAAAAATAAAAATAAACTTTCTGATCGATGTTACGCCAACTGATGTTTTGATCAGCTCAGTTCTGTATTACAATCACAAATAAATTATACAGTACATCTGTAGGTTATCTGTGATTACAACGCATTATAGTTAGTTTGAGAGACAAAGGTAGGCCTACCAGCATATTTGCGTGGTTAAAGCAATTTATTGATAACTAAGAAAAGTAAATTTTATTTAAGACTTCCATTTTCCAAGCACTTAAAATTAACGGATAATGATTTTGTGTCAATAGTAGTCATCTCAACTTAAATTATTTTAAGTTCGAGATCTAGTACCATGAACTATTTTAAGTTACGAGAGACGCTCCGCAAAAACAATTAAACATGAAGAGTGATCCCCGTGAGTGAACCGCACCCCCGCGGAAGCGCATCCGACCTTTGGAAACGTGCTTGCCCAAGGCGCTCCACGGGAGGGGCTCACCAACGCTCTCAGGAGTTCAGAACAAAAAAACAAACTTGTGGAACCAGAAATTTAATTTTACCCAAAATTAACAGCAAAATTAACAACAGCAAAAACAGTGGAAAATCGGGAACATCCAAGGTCCACAGTGACAAATTTGATAACAAAAGATTTTACCAGAAGTCAATGTCACCAAGGTTGGCCAACCAGAATATCGATATTCAAAATTCAAAAACAACGGTAATTAAAAAAAATCCCCCTTCTGAAACTTTAACCTTAAAATTGGCATTGATAAATTAAATAAATAAATAAATAACAACAAATAAATTTCAATAAATAAACATAACAATTTACAAACACAAAATACACAAAAGAATTGGCGTGCCGAAATTTTGAGGTTGACAAAAATAATTCCACCCGGAGACCTGTGGCGCAGGGCGGGCTCCTAATGGGATACTAACCTAACATAGAGACTACAAATAAATAAATAAATACTGTCACACATAAATAGCAAAAATATCACAGTTCATTGGTGGAGTGGCATATCACAGTAGTTCGTTTATGGCGTCATGGCACTGGAAAGAAGAGCGTCGGCCTGCAGCTCCGGCAAGTGGGGACCAAGGCCATGTATGTCCCCTAGGTGGGCAGGCGGACGGACCAGGCCGGAACCATCATCTGCATGGCATTGTCGGTGGGACCAAGTCCCCAGCTGGACCCTGGTAAACCCCAAAATGATGCGTTGGGAGGTTTAAATCACCGCATTACAGCACAAAAATCACTGGTAGAAAAATATCTGAATTGGTGTCGTTTCTTTTGAAACGCCGAGAAAATTTGTACGTCTTGCGGTGACAGTTCACCACGGCACCTATGATCTTTTTCAGGACGTTGCGTCACAGCTGGTGAAAAGAAGAAAAACAACACCGAATATTCCAGAATGACAGCATACAGAAAACACTAACCAGAAAAAAAAAACAACACTATAACAAATGAGACGTGACATCACACATGGTGGGCAAAACGTCACGGCTCATGAGTGATCTTAAAAATCCCTTTGGTCATAATAGTTTGTGTTGGGTCAGTTATTTGTTCACGTATACTATTAGAAGTGATTAGTTAATTCTGACATTGATTCTTTCCTGAGCAAAACAGAGCAGCAAATTTCCCATCATAACAATCTTTTTTTTGTCAATATTTATTAGTTTGGTCGTTTTGTATTTTTATTGTTTTAGCTACTTTTGTAGAAATGAAAAATAACTTTCTTATGGTGGTGTAAGTGTGTAGTTGACATATTTTTTCGATTTAACTGTATTCAAATTTGTTAATATAACATGCAGCTATAGCAGATACAAAATACAGAACATTGTTTTAATTTGGTTATTGATTTAATTATGTTATATTATAATTAAATTCATGTTTTGCATAGTTTCGAACTAGAATGTTCATTCAAATTTCTGTTCACTCAATTCAATAAAAACAATGTCAAATTATTGTTGCTGTAAAGTTGTGTTTTCTTTTTAGAACACCAATCGCTATAGGGAATCGTATTAAATAGAAAACAATATCCTAGGTTCTCTAAACCTGTATAAGAGGTAGGTTGTCGGTGGGAGGGGGTGGTAAGTATGAGTTTGGGTGGTACTCCAAAAAAAATTAAAGAGCTCAAGAGTTATCTTCACCCCAGGGCCAGTAGCCCATTGTTGCGCAGTCGGTAATGTTAACTATACGGCTTTTAATGCAAAACATGGTATTTCATTCCCCTGTTTCAGACGCCGTTTTTATACGAATTTTCTTTGAACTTAGTAAGTGGTTAGTTGAATAGTTATATTATGTCCCTCATACCTCGAAATTTCGAAAATTTTACTAAATTTTGAAATACTAAGGAAAATGAGTTACTTTGCGACGTCACAGAGAGTAATATTTGTTAAATTATTGTTATAAATATTGTTAACATTACCGACTGCGCAACAATGGGCTACTGGCCCAAAGGTGAAGATGACTCTTAAGTGGTACGCAGACACAAATAGGTAGAGAAACAATGTATTATAGAGAATAATTTGTTGCGAATATATATTGTTTACATGATTCTCTTGTATTTTGTTAGCATAAAATAAAATTGTGCTTGAAAAGTTTAACAAAATTAAAATATATCTAGTTTTGCAGCATAGTTGTGCAATTGTGTCTATAGTCCGGTTAGACAGCGGTGGCGGCTGAGGGATTAGAGCGGCCGGGGAGGCCTCTTCTCCTCACCAACCCTCGGTCGGCCGCTCCGGGCCTGGGCCATGAGTCACCCACTGGGCAAGAGGTGCGATTAGTACAACTTTCGTTATTTCGCAATATATTGTCATCTAAATGCCATTTTCGAAACCTTTATAAAATTAGAAGAAAATCAAGCCCAAGAATGATGTTAATGCGATAACATTGAGTATTCCAGGTCCAAAATTAAATTAAGAGTTAACATATTTACAACCGCCGTATTAACAAATTTCTTGATGTATTGATGACCGGGAGAGCTGATAACACTGGTGTTGGTGTTCAGCGGCGGAACAAGCTTGATCAGCGCGGTTCTTATACATTTAATAGAGTGAAAATCTCTGTGATTGGGTGGAATGAGTGTGTTGAAGATAGTTATCTAGCAGAAGATGCGAATGCGGTTTTTATATGAAGCTTCTTTGCTGAAAGGTAGAACAGCTACCAGGAAAGTGCATGGGCTCCAAGTCGTTGATCCTTCTACGTAGAACACTTGAACACTACTTGTTACTTACGGGTGAATCACAGATGTTCTCATGTAGTTAGCAAAGTAACAAACAGAGCATCAATCGATTATAAATTTGTTTCTCCAACCTGATATGTAATTTGGCACGTTTATCGGTTTTACTCAACGCCCAGCACACCACACGGAAGTTACAGAGGCACTGCTGGGTTTAATTGGACGATTCGTTAGTGATACAGCGGAATCATGTCTTAATTACAAGAACGCAAATGAGACAATCGTTGAGAGGTCAGGCCGAGATTTTATTAACATTGTCTTTGATTTTAGTTTAATTTGGATTTAAGAATTTCAAAATATAATTATGTTATTTCGAAATTTTATTCATTACGAATTTGTGTTTCAGTAGATGACTGTATGTTCATATCGAGTCTTCCTCAATGTTTCACTGTGTTATCTCTTGAGTCCAGTATTGTCTCTAGGGTTTATTTCAAACAAATGATTAGAAGATACGTTATGATGGATCCTAGTATGAACTGAACAGTAGCATTCAGCCAATTGTAGCTATCAATAACTCTTTTACTCTTAAGATAATCTTGCAATCTACTGTTTAGGAAAGAGTTGATGTGGTTTTTTAACTCAGAATTGGGATTGGTTTTTAAATATAAGTCGAGGAATTAGTAATCCAAGCAATTTTTGAAGGAGAGAAATGGACCAAGAGTGAAAGAGGGCTGAGGGCAGTGATCAGCTGATCAGGCGCCGTTATTTACACTCGGTCGACCTGGTGTGGACGGTGGCAATTAACACGGCACACGACTCCAGCACGTCTCTGTCACCTCACAGCAACAACGCTAGGCCACGAGTCTTACCACCGCTGCACCACGCTGTAGAGTAGGGGAATATTTAACGTCGTACGTCCATCTAAACTCTGTCGGAACCATATTGGTTTTTAAAATACTATTCTAGTAATCTTTGTTATATCTTAATTATTTTTAATCGAAAATAATAGTTTCTTAAAGAAAGAAGACCGTGCTAGTTTTTATGTATTTACAACTGTTTATCAAAAACATTTGTTGTTACCTGTGAAAAAGTGTGGTGACTATATGACCTAAAATTGTTTATACTTTGTATCTGGGGGACTAAGTAAAGTTTTTGAACGTCAAACCCATAGAACTTCATACAGCAATCCTTAATCACTAAGACTTTAATGGCTAATCCAAAAAATATTCGTATTTTTTTTAACTCAAGCTGTTTGTTTTTTGCAATATTCAACAATTACTAGTATACGTATTGCTTGAAATCGAGCAATTTATTTTAATACAATACAAATGTTACTTTTAGCTCTAAATCAATGACATCCGACCAATCCCATATTGTGAGTATCTAATCACCAAAACAACACGTATTTACAGCTGATTATTAACACATTTTTAAAATTCATTATTCAATCCCAATGTTATTTAAATGGGAAATTTTGAGATTTCAATGGTGGATAGCGCCTTTATTTTCAGTCCGACTATCATCAGTTTTTGGCGGAAACAACTACAGACCAAGCCCTATCCAACGACGCCAAAACTTTAAAATCGGTTGATAATTGTAGAAGGAGTTCTCAAGACAAAAAAAAACCCCTTAGCGTATTAAATAAGTATATATAAAGTTATAATATTGACCTTCGGATTCGTACTTTATCAGTTATCAACTGTTTTTCAACGATTAATTTGTTAACACCTTAAGACCATTCTTTATTTTTTATAACTTCAATTTAGGATTTCAATGGGATGAGTTTGTTTTAGGGACCTGGCTTACGTTCCAGATCTAGTTTATTTCCAAACTTTCGAGAAAATTCTTCAAGCCGTTCAGTAAATTATTTTGCCCTGATTAAAAAACCTACTTACATAAGAGTATGAGATTCCCAATAAAATTAGGTCTTACAATAGGTCTTAAAAATGGACCAAGAGCGGGTAGATTTTGCTTAAACTTTGCAGAGTGTTTTGGCCCAAAAAATAGTTTAGATACAGCCTCAATCACAGAAAAAATCTATTTTGGTCTAAATTTAAGTTTAAAAATCGTAATGTTTCACATTGGTCTTATGGGATGTTATTCTAGTAACGAAATAACAATGAAAGGTGTACAAAATTAAAGAAACATTAAAGTTAAGCAGTCTTTTTAAAACAGCTGTTAATTGTGACGAGGTATAGTTGATTGTTGGTGGATATTTAATATCTCTATTACCATGACACTTAAACAAAAGTGAATTAAAACCAACGAGCAAGGCTCGGTTAACCTGGTACTGATTATTTTCTGGATCATGAATTTTACAAACTGCTATGCTGTTTGAATTATTGAGGGTAGATTGGTAAAAAAGAACCAGACGATATAGACTTGGGGCAAGAGAGCGTAGCGAACGAGCTCATCTAACGGAAAAAATGTCTCAAGTTGGCATTGCAAAGCATGAGGGGTAATCTAGTCTTAAATAAAAAAATAAAACAACTATAGTCAACATCTTCAATAACTTATACTAGGGATCGCCCACTGGTCGAAATTCGACCAAAAACTCAATTCATCTTGATAGGCCAGTAGCGTTAAACAAAAAAATGAGGTAAATCGGAAAAAATTGCTACAAAAGATTTTTTTGCTTTAACGGCTTTATTTATGTCCTAATATGGTTATCCTAGGTTTCCCCCCTCGTCGGAGCTGTGCTAAAGTGGTGGGGGGTAAAAATGTCCACATAAATGGACATTTTTTTATTTTTGTGGTTAAATCTCGTCAACGGCTCAGATACTGAAATTATGTCAAGTATAAAAGTTAAAGAGCATAAAATTCCTCATTTAATGAGACCAACAGCATGTATTTTGGATCACCCGTTGTCATGTAACAACACATCAAACTGCACTATTTTTAACAATTTTTACAAAATTGTCTCCCAAAAGGCGTATTTTTGTAATTTTACGGTTATATTTTGTAAATTTATAAAAATATTAACATATTATTTTTTATAAAACCAAAGTGCATAAAATTCTGCATTCAATGAGACCAACCTAAAATTTTTAGGACCACTTGTACCCTAACTACATCACATTAAGTTTAACAGAGATGAATAAAATAATGACATAAATAAATTATATCAAGTATGTACTGTGTAGGCATATATTCTATAATGAACATAATAACTATTACATCTTACAAGTACTTTCATTTGACTATTTAACGATAAAATTAAAAAAATTATTTATTACCACTCGATTCTATGGACATCTCATTTACTTTCTTGTCAAATTACATAGAATCTTTTAACTAGTGAAATCTGTTTTAACATCATCAGTATTTTAACAGCATAATTACCTACGTGCTTTGAACTTAATATTTAAAATATTTACCTAGATCACACTGTAGAAATAGTGTGTGGAAAATAATTTTATTAGTTGTATAAAAAATAATAACAAAAGAAAAAGATGAGGGGTTTTCTCATGGTGTCTGCTAATTTAAAACTATTGACACCAAAAACCTTTGGTGGGGTTGTTCCTCTTCCAGGGTTGAAGAGATATATCTGTGATGATGATGGGAAATCTAGAGTGGTGAGCGCTATTAGTAAGTCTGTATCTTCACCAACTAGCACAACCTTGTTATGATCCCGTGACATAACATAAATAAAATAAAAATCTTATGGCCTAGTAAAATAAAAATCATCCAATTTTCAAGGTGAGTCTGTATGAATTTGAGTTGTTCTAAAATTTTAATCTTGGTCTCATTGAATGCAGAATATAATGCCCTTTGACTTTATAAAGAATAATATGTTAATATTTTTATAAATTTACAAGATATAACTGTAAAATTACAAAAATACACCTTTTGGGAGACAATTTTGTCAAAATTGTTAAAAATGGTGCAGTTTGATGTGTTGTAACATGACAACGGGTATTCCAAAATATATGCGGTTGGTCTCATTAAATGCGGAATTTTATGCTCTTTAACTTTTATACTGGACATATTTTCAGTATTTGAGCCGTTTACGAGATTTAACCAAAAAAATTAAAAATGTCCCTTTTCGTGTACATTTTTGCCTCCCACCACTTTAGCACAACTCCGACGAGGGGGAAAACCTAGGATAATCATATTGGGACATAAATAAAGCCGTTAAAGCAAAAAAATCTTTTGTAGCAATTTTTTCCTAGTAAGGTACTAATTCTACTGGACTATGAGCCAATTAGATTAAAATGTTTTATAACTGGAACATCTGTTCTTCCTGGATTGTTAGCATTTGTTATTACAATAGCTGTCTTTTGATTCAATCAATTATCCTTCTCCCATAAGATTAACATTGAAGTTTTGGAAGCCCGTCGGGCGTAGTCCAGTGGGCCGATGTGAATTAAAACGTGATTCTGCTCACCTACAGCATAATACCTTTCTAACGGAAGCGCGGATTTCTCCTACGATGCCCACAAGCTGAGAAAAAAGGAGGAAATGAAACATGCTTGCGTATTATAACTTATATGATACAAATAATATCTACAAGACAATAACATTAACTCCATAAATAAACATTGACTCATTCTCGTGGCTTCTATTACACCAGGGTAATAAATATTATGTACTGAAAAGTCAGACATATGTAGTTAATTTATTTAGATTTATCATAATGATTCGAAATAGTCAGACTAGCTGATTCTACTATAGTGTTTTGAGAAATTAATGACTTTTTCAGACATGATAAAGACGGATCAGATATAATCAAGTATAGTTCAGTTTTTATCAGATTGATTAGAACTGAACTTAATACATCACTTTTGTTCAGTCCTTAAATCATAAGTTTTTTGTCTGATCCGGCTTGAATCAGGTCTGACTTCAGGCTGTAATTGTCTGATCCGACTTGAATCAGGTCTGACTTCAGGCTGCAATTGTCTGATCAGTCTTGAATCAGGTCTGACGTCAGGCTGCAATTGTCTGATCCGGCTTGAATCAGGTCTGACTTCAGGCTGCAATTGTCTGATCCGACTTGAATCAGGTCTGACTTCAGGCTGTAATTGTCTTTTGCGGCTTGAATCAGGTCTGACTTCAGGCTGTAATTAACTGATCCGACTTGAATCAGGTCTGACTTCAGGCTGTAATTAACTGATCCGACTTGAATCAGGTCTGACTTCAGGCTGTAATTGTCTGATCCGACTTGAATCAGGTCTGACTTCAGGCTGCAATTGTCTGATCCGGCTTGAATCAGGTCTGACGTCAGGCTGCAATTGTCTGATCCGGCTTGAATCAGGTCTGACTTCAGGCTGCAATTGTCTGATCCGACTTGAATCAGGTCTGACTTCAGGCTGTAATTGTCTTTTGCGGCTTGAATCAGGTCTGACTTCAGGCTGTAATTAACTGATCCGACTTGAATCAGGTCTGACTTCAGGCTGTAATTGTCTGATCCGACTTGAATCAGGTCTGACTTCAGGCTGTAATTGTCTGATCCGACTTGAATCAGGTCTGACTTCAGGCTGTAATTGACTGATCCGACTTGAATCAGGTATGACCTCAGGCTGTAATTGTCTGATCCGACTTGAATAAGGTCTGACTTCAGGCTGTAATTGTCTGATGCGGCTTGAATCAGGTCTGACTTTAGACTGTAATTGTCTGATGCGGCTTGAATCAGGTCTAACTTTAAGCTGTAATTGTCTGATGCGGCTTGAATCAGGTATGACTTTAGGCTGTAATTGTCTGATCATGCCTGAACTTCCTTAATTAAATTTAAGCAGTCTTTAAGTCAGAATTGAACTGAAAATGTTCCATTTCTTTTTATGTCAGGTATGAAACTCTTTGTTCAGTCTTGAACTAAAATATTCATGTGGGTTTAATTAGAGCAACTCTTGTGATTATTTCCATGTATGTTACCAAAAACAATGGAATGTAATCTAATATAAATGACTTTTGACTCTTGTTTGACTATGGAGCCATGTACATCGCAGCGCTGGTCGGTGCCGTGGAGCTGGAGGATGAAGTCACAACGGAGCCCCGCCCCTTCACCTGTTGAACTCTGTGGAATATTTATATTGAACGTAGTTATTACTCTATGCAATCTCCGCTGACCTCTCCTGACCTACCTCGTATCCGCCGTCCATTGTGTCTGCTTTGTGCCAGGCCCGGGCTGCGTGTGGATTTTTGGATTGTAAAGACAATTATTCCTCATACAAAATTATTTACTGTAGTACAGTATGTTATATTTTATAAGTGGCCTATTTTTACTTTCTGATACTACTGTACTAGATAGTATTCTAATTTGATGAATCTATTGGAACATAGAAATAAACTTTTCCCCCAAAAAATAAGTTAATTTTCCTAGATTGAATATTGATAATTTGGCATTTGTGAACTTAAGGACGATTTGTTGCAAACTGAAATACTATTATTCTTCTTTTATCACTTAGAAATACTTATTCTACTTTTCATCACTAGGAGCAAAAGTGTGATTTTGGAATGTTTTCCCCAGAACAAATAAGTTGACCATTTTTTTCTAAATGTTCAGTTTTGTATACTCATTTTTGTAAAATTTAGTTGTTTGTTATACATTAGGCTTAAAAATGTCTTCACTTCCTTAAAATCTATTCAAAGTGGTATTGTTTGAATCAAGTCCTGTAGTAGTATAAATTTTAAACACAATTGTTCTTTTGCTCACATTTTGCTTAGATATTACGTGCTCGTTAAAGTAGTGAACCATATAGCGCTTGGCTAATTTCTTCACATTTATTACATACTAATGGCTCATACCATTACATCTCAATCCTGCCGCTATGCGGTGTCTATAGCAAAACCCCTTTAATAATTGTTCCTCTCGTAGCGTTTGAGCCACGCGCGTCGCCGCCGCGCCGCCAGCGGCTCGTGTCTCGTCTCGCCGCGCGTTTTATCGCCGCCGGACTGACCGGTCGGTTTACAGCTCTAGTTTATTGCCGTGATCGGACGAAAGTCGCGACCCGAGGCTGAGGCGCCGTCGGGGCGTAGGACCCAATGGACGAGAAGCTTCTGCAGATGCAGAGGTCCATCACAAAATTCACATCATTGTCATTGGTTTACCGCTGTTTTATGTGTATTGTAAATTCGCTAAAAGAATCACAACATTGTTTATAGTACAAAGTTTTCTTTGGTGTTTAACTGCTTATAGAGTTAGACCTACTAAAATTCCACAATTTTTTTGCAAACTATAGGCTAGGTGTGTTTACTAAATTGTAAAAAAAAATTAAAAAAAACTGATGACATTGGTTACCTTAAAGCATCAATAACATACTAATTATGTCATTGCGTCGCTACTAGCGGGACAAAGCTTTTTGGAACTAGTGTCCCTGAGTTGTCAGTAAGACTAAGGTCAATGCGTTACCACTAGAGTCACATTTGTAACTGGTGTCCCTCAATTTAGTTTAGTGTTGCTGAGTTGCCAATACTGTCCCTGAATCGAGTTTAGTATTACTGGGTTGCCACTAGGGTCCCTGCATTGAGTTTAGTGTTGCTGAGTTGCCAATACTGTCCCTGAATCAAGTTTAATGTTGCTGGGTTGCCACTAGGGTCCCCGCATTGAGTTTAGTGTTGCTGAGTTGCCAATACTGTCCCTAAATCGAGTTTAATATTGCTGGGTTGCCACTATTGTCCATGCATCGAGTTTAGTGTTGCTGAGTTGCCAATACTGTCCCTGAATCGAGTTTAGTATTGCTGGGTTGCCACTAGGGTCCATGCATCGAGTTTAGTGTTGCTGAGTTGCCAATACTGTCCCTGAATCGAGTTTAGTATTGCTGGGTTGCTACTAGGGTTCATGCATCGAGTTTAGTGTTGCTGAGTTGCCAATACTGTCCCTGAATCGAGTTTAGTATTACTGGGTTGCCACTAGGGTCCCTGCATTGAGTTTAGTGTTGCTGAGTTGCCAATACTGTCCCTGAATCAAGTTTAATGTTGCTGGGTTGCCACTAGGGTCCCCGCATTGAGTTTAGTGTTGCTGAGTTGCCAATACTGTCCCTAAATCGAGTTTAATATTGCTGGGTTGCCACTATTGTCCATGCATCGAGTTTAGTGTTGCTGAGTTGCCAATACTGTCCCTGAATCGAGTTTAGTATTGCTGGGTTGCCACTAGGGTCCATGCATCGAGTTTAGTGTTGCTGAGTTGCCAATACAGTCCCTGAATCGAGTTTAGTATTGCTGGGTTGCTACTAGGGTCCATGCATCGAGTTTAGTGTTGCTGAGTTGCCAATACTGTCCCTGAATCGAGTTTAGTATTACTGGGTTGCCACTAGGGTCAATGCATTGAGTTTAGTGTTGCTGAGTTGCCAATACTGTCCCTGAATCAAGTTTAATGTTGCTGGGTTGCCACTAGGGTCCCCGCATTGAGTTTAGTGTTGCTGAGTTGCCACTACTCTCCCTAAATCGAGTTTAATATTGCTGGGTTGCCACTATTGTCCATGCATCGAGTTTAGTGTTGCTGAGTTGCCAATACTGTCCCTGAATCGAGTTTAGTATTGCTGGGTTGCCACTAGGGTCCATGCATCGAGTTTAGTGTTGCTGAGTTGCCAATACTGTCCCTGAATCGAGTTTAGTATTGCTGGGTTGCCACTAGGGTCCATGCAACGAGTTTAGTGTTGCTGAGTTGCCAATACTGTCCCTGAATCGAGTTTAGTATTGCTGGGTTGCCACTAGGGTCCATGCATCGAGTTTAGTGTTGCTGAGTTGCCAATACTGTCCCTGAATCGAGTTTAGTATTGCTGAGTTGCCAATACTGTCCCTAAATCGAGTTTAATATTGCTGGGTAGCCACTATTGTCCATGCATCGAGTTTAGTGTTGCTGAGTTGCCAATACTGTCTCTGAATCGAGTTTAATATTGCTGGATTGCCACTAGGGTCCATGCATCGAGTTTAGTGTTGCTGAGTTGCCAATACTGTCTCTGAATCGAGTTTAGTATTGCTGGGTTGCTACTATCGTCTCTGCATCTACTTTAGTGTTGCTGAGTTGCCAATACTGTCCCTGAATCGAGTTTAATATTGCTGGGTTGCCACTATCGTCTCTGCATCGACTTTAGTGTTGCTGAGTTGCCACTAGTGTCCCTGGATCGAGTTTAGTATTGCTGGGTTGCCACTATCGTCTCTGCATCGACTTTAGTGTTGCTGAGTTGCCACTAGTGTCCCTTAATCAAGGTTAGTATTGCTGAGTTGCCACTATCGTAACTGAATCTAGTTCATTATTTCTGAGTTGCCACTAGTGTCCCTGGATCGAGTTTAGTGTTGCTGAGTTGCCAATACTGTCCCTGAATCAAGTTTAGTATTGCTGGGTTGCCACTAGGGTCCCTGCATTGAGTTTAGTGTTACTGAGTTGCCAATACTGTCCCTAAATCGAGTTTAATATTGCTGGGTTGCCACTAGGGTCCCTGCATTGAGTTTAGTGTTACTGAGTTGCCAATACTGTCCCTGAATCGAGTTTAGTATTGCTGGGTTGCCACTAGGGTCCATGCATCGAGTTTAGTGTTGCTGAGTTGCCAATACTGTCCCTGAATCGAGTTTAGTATTGCTGGGTTGCCACTAGGGTCCATGCATCGAGTTTAGTGTTGCTGAGTTGCCAATACTGTCCCTGAATCGAGTTTAGTATTGCTGAGTTGCCAATACTGTCCCTAAATCGAGTTTAATATTGCTGGGTTGCCACTATTGTTCATGCATCGAGTTTAGTGTTGCTGAGTTGCCAATACTGTCTCTGAATCGAGTTTAATATTGCTGGATTGCCACTAGGGTCCATGCATCGAGTTTAGTGTTGCTGAGTTGCCAATACTGTCTCTGAATCGAGTTTAGTATTGCTGGGTTGCTACTATCGTCTCTGCATCTACTTTAGTGTTGCTGAGTTGCCAATACTGTCCCTAAATCGAGTTTAATATTGCTGGGTTGCCACTATCGTCTCTGCATCGACTTTAGTGTTGCTGAGTTGCCACTAGTGTCCCTGGATCGAGTTTAGTATTGCTGGATTGCCACTATCGTCTCTGCATCGACTTTAGTGTTGCTGAGTTGCCACTAGTGTCCTATAATCAAGGTTAGTATTGCTGAGTTGCCACTATCGTAACTGAATCTAGTTCATTATTTCTGAGTTGCCACTAGTGTCCCTGGATCGAGTTTAGTGTTGCTGAGTTGCCAATACTGTCCCTGAATCAAGTTTAGTATTGCTGGGTTGCCACTAGGGTCCCTGCATTGAGTTTAGTGTTACTGAGTTGCCAATACTGTCCCTGAATCGAGTTTAATATTGCTGGGTTGCCACTAGGGTCCCTGCATTGAGTTTAGTGTTACTGAGTTGCCAATACTGTCCCTGAATCGAGTTTAATATTGCTGGGTTGCCATTAGGGTCCATGCATCGAGTTTAGTATTGCTGAGTTGCCAATACTGTCCCTGAATTGAGTTTAGTATCGCTGAGCTGTCACTAGTGTCCCTGAATCGAGTTTAGTATTGCTGGGTTGCCACTAGGGTCCCTGCATTGAGTTTAGTGTTGCTGAGTTGCCACTAGTGTCCCTTAATCAAAGTTAGTATTGCTGAGTTGCCACTATCGTCACTGAATCTAGTTAATTAGGCCTATTTCTGAGTTACCACTAGTGTCTCTGGATCGAGTTTAGTATTGATGGTTGCCACTATAGTGTATGAATCTAGTTCGAGTTTAGTATTGCTGAGTTGCCACTCTTTTCACTGAATAGAGTTTAGAATTGCTAACTTGACACTTGTGTCCCTGAATTGAGTTTAGTATTTCTAATACCTTAAATTTAATACCTTAATTGAAATGGCAACCTTCCTAATTAGATAGTTTAAACCAAGTGTGAAGAAGAGAAGAGTGTAGGATGATTGTAGTTTTGCTACTGAGTAAGGCCGACACTCTCCTCCGACAGGCCTGTTCATTAATAGCCCAATAGCCAATAGTATTTAGGGGCCTACAGTTTAACGCGTTCACCAAATCACTATTTCGACCTCATGTATACGAAGTGATCAAATTATGAGGATGGTTTTATGGATGAACTAGTTTTCACTAGTGCGGACGTTAATCCCTAGCAGGGAATATCGCATCCATAAGCCATCGCTTAAAACTATCTATAATTCCTGACCTTTGAGTAGTTGAATTCCGATTCCGAAGTAGTGCGCACCCTGCCTAACAGGGCGACGCCACAGTAGCAGTGAATTGCTGAGTATTGCTAAGTTTCCACTAGTGTCCCTGAATTGAGTTTAGTTTTGCTGAGTTGCCACTAGTGTCCATGAATTGAGTTTAGTATTGCTGAGTTGCCACTCGTGTCCCTGAATTGAGTTTAGAATTGCTGAGTTGCCTTCGTGTAGCTGAATTGAGTTTAGTATTGCTGATTTGCAACTCGTGTCCCTGAATTGAGTTTAGTATTGCTGAGTTGCCACTCGTGTCCCTGATTTGAGTTTAGTATTGCTGAGTTGCCACTCGTGTCCCTGATTTGAGTTTAGTATTGCTGAGTTGCCACTCGTGTCCCTGAATTGAGTTTAGTATTGCTGAGTTGTCACTCATGTCCCTGAATTGAGTTAAGTATTGCTGAGTTGCCACTAGTGTCACTAAATTTCCTCTATTATCACTAATATATGACTATAATCTTTTTAGTCACTACATTGCCCCTATCACAAGAAATCCCTTATGTCACTACAAGATATCTCTACTATCATCGGTATGCCTGCAGTGTCTTCTACTTACCGTATTTATTGTTTCCTTCGGTTAGAGCCGTTTTATTTACTTTTACTTCCAGATTTACAATGCTTATACCTAAATTGGTAAGTGGTACCTAAAAAAAATAAAAAAATAAAAAAAACTACATGATTGGTTCTCAAGTAATGAACCACAACATACATTTAAATGTATATTTAATAAAAGTTGTATTTAATTATTTAGTACAAATTTGAATGCACCATCATATAGAATATTTTATATATTCTTATTTGCTGCATTGAGTGGCGTCACCTCCTTTTCATAATAGATGGATCCCAACATGAGTTCCTTACTTTTACTCTAGTTTCAGAAATGTTATGTTAACCCCTTATTTCCAAGTTCAACAGAAGCGTCGTCGTCATCCGCAAACACCCAGCGGTAGCAAACCGGGAACACAACCATTACAGAGGTTATGGGTTGGAGGTGGTGGTGGCGGCGGCGGCCGCATTCCTTCACCTTCTACATAGCCAACCTTGCAGACCGTGAGTCATCTCCGCTGAGGAAATCCCTGCACTGTTGAACCTCCTGATGATGAGGGTGGACGATTTCCGGGCTACAGACGTTTGGTTTTGAACGTTCAACGAATATGGCTTTTAAAACTAAAATTTTCCTAGACATAGCCTAACATTATAGACCAAAGGTCGATGCAGTAGCATGCCTAATCCTCGTGAGTGCGGGAGGTCATATGGACGACCTGTTAAGAGTCATCTTCACCTTTGGACCATTAGTCCATTGTTGCGCAGTCGGCAATGTTAACCATACGGCTTTTAATGTAAAACATGGTATTTTATTCCCCTGTTTCGGACGCCGTTTTTCAACAGATTTTCCTAAAACTTGGTAAGTGTTTAGTTAAATAATTATATTAGGCCCCTCATACATCAAAATTTTGAAAATTTAACAAATATTCCTAAGGAAAATTGGTGTACTTTGCGACTTTACAGGTGCCTAATATAATTATTCAACCAAACACTTACCAAGTTTAAAGAAAATTGTTTGAAAAATGGAGTCAAACAGGGGAATAAAATACCATGGTTTAGCATGAAAGGTTAACATTGCCGACTGCGCAACAATGGACTACTAGCAAAAAGGTGAAGATGACTCTAAAAATGTCTCTTCTAATGAGATATAACAATAACTTAAGAGTCATCTTCACCTTTGGGCTGGTAGCCCATTGTTGCGCAGTCGGCATTGTTAACCATACGGCTTTCATGCAAAACATGGTATTTTATTCCCCTGTTTCGGACGCCGTTTTTAAAACGGTTTTCTTTCAAGCTGGCAAGGGTTTAGTTGAATAGTTATATTAGGTCCCTCATACCTTAAAATTTAGAAAATTTAACGAATATTACTTTCTGTAACGTCGCAAAGTAACTCCATTTTTCTTACTTTTAAGATTATTTTTTACTTATACCATTGACATTTACTCATATACCGGTATCAGGTATGAGGAACCTAGATCTAACATTAATCTACAAAAAATAAATAAATAAAAAACATACGTTTTACCAATAAATATCCAAAAACACCGTCCGAAACAGGGGAATACGGAGTCATGTTTTCAGTGTTTTTGACAAGGATGAGGATGACTCCTTGTTTAAAGGTGTGTTAGAAATAAGTTGTTCATCGTTGTGTAGGCCTAATACTGGCAGTTAGTATTATTGTTTTGGAACTCTGTAATTATGTGAATGCTCTAATATGACAATACCATTCAAAGTCTAGTTTAATTTTTATAAATTTGGAAAACAGTTCAGTGTAGACGAGGTGATTTCATAAGTATAATATTTTACGGAAAGTGCTTTTGTTTTAAGATTTTCATTAATGTGCTAGGGTATACAGTATTAGGCTTATGCAAATATAAAATACTACGTAATATCCATTAGATCATAAAGGTAATAAAATCAATATGCAAACAAATTATACCGCATATATTACAAATACAAAAATTAACAAACAATAATAGAAATTTATACAATACGTGACTAGAACGGCAAGTTCTAGCAAAACATTAAAATATATTTGATTTACAATATGGAAGTCTTTTTGACAGTTCTTACATACAATAATTATTTATTTATTTAACATAAATAAATAAATACTCTTACAAAAATGTAAGATATATAAATAAATACACGACTCGAATTACACTAGAACTACTTTTAATAAATTCATGTTCTGAAGTCTCGACTACCTACTGACATACTTACTTATTTAACAATTTTACAAATGAAATCATTCTTAAAATTAGTTTACAACTGAAACTTATACGCCAATTGTCGTACAGAAAACAAACCGTAAAACAATCAATTAATTTATGACTGGTCAATGAGCTGATGTCAGGACCCAGTGACGTACACAAAAGTACAGAAAGTTTACTTAACAGTAGTAAATCAGCCTAATTTTTGTATTGTTCTAGCAAAAAAAGTTTTTGTTTTTGTTAAATCATTATTTTTTTACTGCATGGGAATCCAAACCAACAGGTGTAGCAATAATACGGGATTTGGTTCCTGTGTAAATTGTGCTTATCGCTACTGTATTTTGAAATAAACTCTAATAATGAAATAAACCCTTTACATGCTAGCATGTAATTTATACTGTTTTCGTCCATACAGACAAAATTCGTCTTCACAAATAAAATTTATTTAACATTGTTCTTTTATGTATAAGAAAAGAGAGCTTATTTATGTACAAGTTAACAGATTTATGTCATAATTTTTATAATTCACATTTAATAAATTAACAATATTGGGGAAACACAAAATTCTTTATAAACTTCCTAGGTCATTGTTGCAAATTAAAGTTTATTACTTACAATTAATTCATATAAAAACAATTTAACCGTAAAAGTTCATTTGGTATAATTTTATATCTTTAAAATATAAATTTTATGTCATTGAACATTTTTAAGGTCTACGTGCTAGAATTGAATGTCTAAAATTTTAAGTTTTAGAACAATTTATTTTTAATCTTTGAATGACCAGTTATTTTGGACGACTTTACTAAGCCTTTGGGAACAAAACTAAAATAAAACTAATCTTCAATATGAACTACTTAATAATTACACTATTAAATAATATTATAAATATAATACATTTTTTATCGCTTAAAGAAGTATTTTTACATTAGAATACGGTACTCTCTTAATTTAAAAATATAAATTTGCCATGAAAATATATCAGAACAGCGGTTAAAGTCAACGATAGTCGATCACCACTTGTAATCCTCATTCATAATCATACAAAAATCTTGTTTAGAAAACAAAAGGTGCTTATTATTTTGAATATTGATTTAATTTAGTAAATATACATTTGTTTAAATTGTCCGAGATGATTCTGAAAATCTAACCAATATTGCATAAGATGTATTTGATACATCAGCCATTCAAGTTTGTCCGAAATTTAATCTCAAAGAAGAAATATCCAATAAGTGAAAAACTGCACTTTTATCAAATTGAAAGCCATAAAACGAAGACAAAGTAAGAAAATATGAAGTAAGTATGAAAGATGAGAATATTGTCAGACTGATAAAGAATTTCGAAACTTTTTTGGAAACACCCAAAGAATGGAAATGGGACGGTAATCTGGCGCGGCGAAGATATCTCCGTGGCAGTGGCAGCGAGGGGTCAAGGCCTTCGTCAAGGTCACGGAACTAGTTCCGCTAATCGCCGCAATCTCGCTCCCGGAATTGAGCGCCACTTTCGCCACCATTACCGTCCAGACGCCTACAATTTGCGAGATCTCTCATCTTTCCAACCTTTGGCTACAATTGCGCAAATCGCAACGGTCCGGTTGACGTTGACAGTCGCAGTCTCCATCATGCGGGGGTGATCCAATGACGGGGATCAAAGGATCGCATGAGTTGTGCAATGTCAACTGCTGGATTGATGGACTACTTGTCACCATCAACGGTGTATTCACTCGAAGACTGACTAAAAAGTTAAAAATAAATTACAACCATTCTTAAATACAGACAATATAAACACTTGCAATGTACTGTTCAGTCATCTAAGGAAATTTCAAACTAAAAGTCAAAATATTATTCACATCACTTCGTTCATTCTCACCACAATATTGCACTAAGGGTAGAAGTTCGTCAGCGCGTCGGCGTAGAGTGAGTTGTACGCGTCTCTGAGCAGGTAGATGTCGGTGGGTCTCCCGTTGAAGACGTAGGGTCCCTTATCTAACGTGGTGACCGGGGAATCTTGCGGATGAGTTTGGCTGTACCCGATGTCGTTGTCCAGGGTGTAGACTCCTGTCGGCTTCCCGTTGGAGACGAATCTGACCGGGACGTTGAGGAACTGCGAGTCCGGTCTGGTCTGGACCATGGGAGGAGGCTGGAGTTGTGGAGGATTCGATACATAACCGACCCCGGGAATGAAGATGTACGGGGTGGGCGGCAACCGGATGTAGTAGATGGGGGAGTTGGCCGGCTTCTTGGTACCAGGTCGCATCCTGGACAGGATCTCGTTCTCTTCGCTCTCCCCGTTCTCCGTGTAGGTGGCCGAGGCTAGGGCTGCCGCTAGGGCGTCCTCGTACTGCAGGAGACCAGAGGGGTCGAACATTACCGGGTTGTTCATGTAGGAGGGCTGGTAGTAGCCGAGCGCCTTGCCACGCCGGTCTTCCGAGGACTTCCTGGGCTGCTCCTTGACGGTGTCCGAGGTGTCAGCTGCTCGGCGGTACCTCCTCAGCGGCAGCGCGTCCACTGTCAGGGCCATCGCCAGCACCAGCAGCCACATCTTGACCATCTCTGCAACAGAAACATGGAGTTAACGTCTCGTGTTCAAAAGCTGATGTGATTGTGGGAGGCCTTCAGTAAGGCAACTTTTCTTGATGCTAACCTTTCTCCACAGCAACATTCAACATTATAATAATTAGGTTATTTTAGACTATCAGCTACCACAGAGAAGATTTAGATGCAAGACGAATGGCAAAATCCTTCTTGTAGGACTGTTATCCACCAGTTGTATAACTGTACCGGCCAGAGAAGTTCAGAAGGCACACCCCAGCTTGTCAACCAAAACCATGATGCCAAAACCAGTTCAACAAAGGTACAGTATTTTCTGTCTAATTTTACACAGCCAAAGACTGCTATCTAAACGTAACAGGCATCATTTTCAAATTTTGTTTTCAAAGAAACCAGCAAATATTCAAAATATTTGCCAACACAACTTTTTTATTGCAAAGTGCAATATATGTTTTCCAATTGGAGAATTTTTAATTTACTTCTTATTATCATGTATATGGGTTGCATTACAAAATGTTTTTAGATTACAGTCATGAGGAAGGAGGAAGTAAATGAAAATACATATTGCATTGAAATGGCGTCAATTCAATAATACCCTACCAATCAAAGGTAGAGGGTAGAGAACTTATTACATTGACTATAGTTTATTTTAAGTCGTTTATCTAAAGATTACTCTTTAAGTTTGTAACCATTGCACATTTTTTTAGATGTATCCAGTTGGGAAATGTTGCAGAGAATCCAGTTTACAGCCAAAAATCCTTTTTCATGTGATTGTGCAATCGTTGTCTATAGATGGTTTTGTATAAAACCGCCACAGATTCAGCTGAAATTTGTGTTAACATTTTCAAACTCATACAGACATATTTTCTTTGAATGGACCTGATATCAATGTTTATTTCGACAGGCAACTTACAATCAAATATTTTTTCTTCGTGGAACCTTTACTTTAGGTAGATGTTTGAACCCAGGTGTTTAGATTTCCTTCTTGCTCCATCTGAGCCGGTTCCAGGAATGTTCTGCATACGGAATTTATTAGCAGTTTAATGATCCCAATAACCCCGCCGGAGATAGCCGAAGAGCGGCGATGTTTCTCGATCTCCGCGCCGACGGCCGACGCTGCATTCTCCTCGGGATTTACAACCCATTGTTGCTAATTGTGCCAATTAATTCTGCTCCTTTATGGGACTTGGCAGCCGGTAAGTCTGTCCCCCGAGGAGCGGAAACTTGTGAGAACCTCGTAAAATTTGTTTTGCATGGACCGTTTACTTTGTGAAAGTAAACAAGCAACAAACAGCACCCATCTATCATTTGTTTATGTTAAAGAGATACATCATAAAACAGAATTTAAATTTAGGAGATAACTATTTATCTCTTTACAGAGTTGATAGATGTGTTAGCAATACAGCACTATTGTATTTCACTGTATTACTAATTAATAAATTGGTTGTTCTTGTTCATCATATAGACAACTGAGAGACTCGTTTTTGGCAAATGAGTCTTTTTCCCATCCAAGCACTGGTGAAGAGGAACATCCTTTGCCCTTTAATTTGTTGAGCGCTGAGGAAGAGTTAATGAACTTTTTCCAATTTTCATACTGAGTGGTTTTCCCGATCACGTAGATGAATAATAAAGGTTAAAATACCTGCTGTCTGCCGTGTGATCATAGTAATCCTGGTACACGTTTCGACGTCCTAATCCGTCATCCTCAGGCCCGCACAAAAGCTTAAAAATATTGAATGGTTGCGTCGAAGTTTAAACCATGGACCATCAAGTGATGTAGTCAATATTTTTTTTAGTTTTTGTGCGGACCTGAGGATGACGGCCTAGGACATCGAAACGCATAGTCCATCATAGGATTACTAGGATCACACGGCATACAGCAGATATTTGGTATTTAAACATTATTACATTTTCCTATACTAGTGTAAATGTTATCTACCACTTTGTCATGCCATTCTCTGCTACCAGGCTCTTGAGAGTTATTGGCTGAGCGTGATGATAAGGCTGCCCTAATGTATCTGAGACAGGTTTGAACGAAAAACATTTCTCTCAGGAAAGAGTCAAGGAGTAGGCTAGATTTCTAGACTTACGATAAAAGTCATCAGTTTCTTTATGTATTATCCATATGCCCGCGTTATTTCCTAAATTTGAGCCACTATCAGTATCTCAGGCCATCCAGCTTTTGGACTACCATATGTAGTGACATATTCCACGCTAAAGAGTGTCCTCGGTCAACAAACGACTGAGTTTTAGTAGATACAGTGGTATATGAGTTCTGCTGGTCTCAAATCTAAAACTGAGGTGTTCATAACTTGATCTCATGTGAAACAATATCCAACACCGAGGGTTCCTCTCCATTTCTGTCTTTGATTTAAATTCGACAAAACTCACTTTCACTAACCAAAAAAGAAGTAGAAACAGTCACAACAGTACACTGTTTCTCCAAGGCTTGTGGTGTACTTTGAAAATCTTCTTTAGTTCAGAGGTAAGCAGTATTTTTACATATAAACATTGTTGCTTTTGCTTGTTGGGTTTGAATCACCACAACGCAGTTGTAACAAGTGCAGCAAACAATGTCATACAGCGCGACAATAAATAAATAAACTAAATGAACTTTTCAAGGACACTTATTTTCACATATTTTATTTGGACGGGTCAACGCCAGGTTTCTGGCAATCAATAGGCGTACAAGTAGGTGTGCAGCCACTGTTAGTCCGTCCGACCGCCACTGCAGATGCGGTGAACTCCACAGTCGGCTACCGAACGGTACCGAGATCGACTTGCTGCTTCTCTCCTTTTACAGCCACTTGATTTGTGCCCCCGGGTTTATAATGAATCACGCCGGTTCCCACACCTCGCCCGCCGTGCATCTTCCCCGAGATCCTTCCCCATCCGTCTTGACCAGACCCGCCTCCGACCGTGCTGGGGCCTGGGTGACGAGGATAGCGATTTGTCGCTTAGGCTGAACAGATCAGAAACTTTATTGTTTAGTAAATTGTTGCGGACATTTTCCATCACTGATTAGTAAACAAAATTCATCACGTTTCGGGATCTGAAATCTGATCCCGTCTTCAGGTGGAAGAAGTACCTAGAACATAACAATGTTAGTAAAAGCACGCCAGGCGAACCTGGAGAAGTCCATAGCAAAACCTAAAAACAGAACAGGCAGTCAAAAAAATTAAATAAACACTGATAAACTGAAAAAGCTCAAACAGTAAACTGTGAAATCAGTAAAAAACAAGACGCAAACAATTAAATTGGAAAAATATACAGCACCAATCAGGAGACAGCACCGGGGAGCCAACCACAAACTTGCAATGTCCCACAACATGCAACATGTTGCTGTTGTTGTTTGTGTCTTGTTTTGACTGATTTCACGGTTTACTGTTTGAGCTATTTCAGTTTATCAGTGTTTATAAATTTTTTTTACTGCCTGTTCTGTTTTCAGGTTTGGCTATGGACTTCTCCAGGTTCGCCTGGCGTGCTTTTACTAACATTGTTATGTTCTAGGTACTTCTTTCACCTGAAGACGGGATCAGATTTCAGATCCCGAAACGTGATGAATTTTGTTTACTAATCAGTGATGGAAAATGTCCGCAACAATTTACTAAACAATAACATCAACTCACCATAGCCAACAATGAACTTTAATTAAACAAAGATCAGAAACATGAAAATTGCTGGGAATATCTCTACTGTCCTGGGATTGCATACTCGTCCACTCTCTTGATATTGTGTGATGTTACAAAATTAAATTATTACTTAGACACATCTATTGATAAGTATTCTCAAATTCATAAATATTTACAGGACGTGTAATCGTAATGACAAACTGAGATAAAGTGATGATTTTCTCCAAACTACTGAGATTTTTTAACGTGATTGTAATTTGTTTGGTTGTTATCCTGAAAGGAATTCTTTTATTAAAAATAAATTAAGATAATTGGTGTGTTTGCTTTCCTCGTCCTCTTTAAAACATAGTAAAGAGTTGATCGAGCCTAGCTTGTTGGTATAGATTCACTTTTGGTTGTGGCTGATTTAACGGTCGTTAACGACTGATAACAATTATCAATAAGCAATTGCTGTTTCTAAACTTATCTTGGCCAAAACATACTCTACCAGCTGTATTTTGAGATAAAATATAAATAGATCGCTACAGACACTAATCGTATTAAACTGTAGTATTAAATTAGATTATATTAAATTAATTGATTCTAATGGAAATGTTTTGTTCTAATGCAGATCTAGAGGCTGGGCGGGCCGTCACACAAAGACCTCTCGCCAGTCCTCGCCGGCGGGGCCCCGGACGGCGGTGGAAGCCATATTTGTATGTTCGCCGGTCAACACTCGGAAATTGGCCAGTTTTTCCCGGCGGCTCCGAATGAAGCCAATGTACGACTCGTCAAGGCCGCGCGTTGTCCCATTGTCCGACCACGCTTTCTTGTCCCATTCATATCTGGACCTTCGTTGACTCTGTAGTGATGCTTCATTCATATATCTTCATAGCACCTGTGGTGACTCATTCATATATTGAGACTTCACAGTGTCTTTGGCAGCTCAGTATATGTGGACACTCCCAATATCTATATGGTTAATTCATATGACAATATTTAGTGTGTACTACTAGTTGTACATATCAGAACACTTTAACACTGTGATTGGTAATCAATTTATATCTGAACACTTCAAAGTAATGAACACTTTGCAGATTCATTATAGCCGAACACTTCAAAATGTATTAGGCCTAGGAGGTTGGTTAATGACTTAGCACTTAACAATGTCTTTGGAAATTCATTCATATCAGAACATTCATATTGTAATTGGTGGTTCATCCATATAAAACACTTCGCAGTATACGTGATCATCGTGCCTCGGTGATTCATTCTTATTGAACACTTAACAAGTCTTTGGAGGTTTATTCACATCTGGATACTTCACAGTCTATATAGAACCGCTTTCATATGAGAAAACTTCACAGAGCCTTCGGGGGCTCATCCATGTATGAACACTTCACAGAGCCTTTGGGGGCTCATCCATGTATGAACACTTCTCAGAGCCTTCGGTGGTTCATCCATGTATGAACACTTCACAGAGCCTTCGGCTATTCATCTATGTATGAATACTTCACAGAGCCTTCGGTGGTTCATCCATGTATAAACCCTTCACAGCCTTCGGTTGTTCATCCATGTATGATCACTTCACAGAGCCTTCGGTGGTTCATCCATGTATAAAACACTTCACAGAGCCTTCGGTGGTTCATCCATGTATGAACACTTCACAGAGCCTTCGGTGGTTCATTAATGCATAAATACTTCACAGAGCCTTCGGCGATTCATCTATGTATGAATACTTCACAGAGCCTTCGGTGGTTCATCCATGTATAAACAATTCACAGAGCCTTCGGTGATTCATCCATGTATGAATACTTCACAGAGCCTTCGGTGGTTCATCCATGTATAAACACTTCACAGAGCCTTCGGTGATTCATCCATGTATGAATACTTCACAGAGCCTTCGGTGGTTCATCCATGTATGAACACTTCGCAGAGCCTTCGGTGGTTCACTCCTGTATGAACATTTTCCTTTAGTGATTCATTCCAGATCCCAGCTAAGATAATGAGTATGAAAAATAATGAAATTTTTACTATTTATTAAGATTTTATTGATTTGTAAAGGTATTTTCCCATTTGCAGCAAGGATCTTCTTAGTAACTGACAAGCTGATTTTAGAAAAATATATGTTAAATCAAATAAATTGATAAACAGTAAGTTTATTTTATTTGTTAAAGCTTACAAACGTATATGCAGAAAAGGAAATATAATATATTTCAATGCATAATTTAGACAGTGGAAACATTAACAGACTCGATGAAAATCACAATTTCCTGCACTTAGGTGGAACCAGTGTTGCCCATAGTGACGTTACGATGCTGAGCCGTTTTACCTCTTCAGTCCGGCCATCGTTCACTGCCGCCACCTCGGAAGCGGTCTTGTTTTGAGACAACGACGTCAAGTTTTTGCTTCCACTTGATAAAATATTCCCGGCAAACGTGCCATTAGCGACCCATAAATGTAGCGCTGCTGTTAGGTTAGGTTACAACAATGGACCGATCAGCTGTTACCATAAATCTCCCGCCCTCCCGTCTGCGGACAGACCCGCGGCTACACTTGTTCTCCTAGTGTCGGCAAAGTAACTACTATAAAAAGTGTATTACGCTGTTTATTCTGGAATAGGTCTACAACGAATATTTACGGTGATGCCTATTTAATTTATACGTTGTTTACTTCTTATTGTTTTTCTCTATTCGTATCACAATTTTTTGTGAAATAATCTCGTGACTTTTCCTAGTTTTTATATATTAATTAAACTAACTAACTTTTTTAGTAAACAACTGGGATAAGTTTATCTTCAAAAATCAAATTTTCTGTAATAATGTTTGCAACCAAAATTTCATAGCCATGCCTCGTCATAGAACTCTTTTGAAAATCAAACCTATTATTCCAAAATTAAACTTTACAATCACATACCTCCAAACCTAAAACATGTTTCATATTCAGTAAAATTTAGAAGCAGGCTGAAATATTTCCTAATATAGAAACTGTACTATAGTGTGTAAAACTTCTTTAAAGATGTTTTTATTTTCAGTTTTAAATTTTTTCTGCTATAAATTGATCTAGTTGTGATTTTGGCTTGTAAATTCTGTTTATAAACAGTCTCATGAATATAAAGATATTTGATATGATTCGTGAAAAGAGAATATATTGCAAAAAATTTAAAGAACTAATCCCCTTTCCTTAGTGCTGTGTAAACACAAAACCAAAACTTACTTTTTTATGTGACAGTAATGAAACGTGATGGCATTGATCTTTCCGACTCAATGTATCGTATATAATAAAGTTGACATTTATAATAAAAGTGAAGTGCCCGTACCGCACACACAACCGCACGTGCTACACTGTGTGTCCACCAGTGGTGACCATAGTGACCGGTGACCACTGCCATGACCTCTGACCCCGGCACATGTGGGGCGGCTGCCTCACCACGGCGACCGTTACCGCACACACAACCGCACGTGCTACACTGTGTGTCCACCAGTGGTGACCATAGTGACCGGTGACCACTGACATGACCTCTGACCCCGGCACATGTGGGGCGGCTGCCTCACCACGGCGACCGTTACCGCACACACAACCGCACGTGCTACACTGTGTGTCCACCAGTGGTGACCATAGTGACCGGTGACCACTGACATGACCTCTGACCCCGGCACATGTGGGGCGGCTGCCTCACCACGGCGACCGTTACCGCACACACAACCGCACGTGCTACACTGTGTGTCCACCAGTGGTGACCATAGTGACCGGTGACCTCTGCCATGACCTCTGACCCCGGCACATGTGGGGCGGCTGCCTCACCACGGCGACCGTTACCGCACACACAACCGCACGTGCTACACTGTGTGTCCACCAGTGGTGACCATAGTGACCGGTGACCTCTGCCATGACCTCTGACCCCGGCACATGTGGGGCGGCTGCCTCACCACGGCGACCGTTACCGCACACACAACCGCACGTGCTACACTGTGTGTCCACCAGTGGTGACCATAGTGACCGGTGACCTCTGCCATGACCTCTGACCCCGGCACATGTGGGGCGGCTGCCTCACCACGGCGACCGTTACCGCACACACAACCGCACGTGCTACACTGTGTGTCCACCAGTGGTGACCATAGTGAACGGTGACCACTGCCATGACCTCTGACCCAGGCACATGTGGCTGGTCTCCCTCACCACGGCGACCGTTACCGCACACACAACCGCACGTGCTACACTGTGTGTCCACCAGTGGTGACCATAGTGACCGGTGACCACTGACATGACCTCTAACCCCTGCACATGTGGTGGGTCTCCCTCACCACGGCGACCGTTAACGCACACACAACCGCACGTGCTACACTGTGTGTCCACCAGTGGTGACCATAGTGACCGGTGACCACTGACATGACCTCTAACCCCTGCACATGTGGTGGGTCTCCCTCACCACGGCGACCGTTAACGCACACACAACCGCACGTGCTACACTGTGTGTCCACCAGTGGTGACCATAGTGACCGGTGACCACTGTAATGACCTCTAACCCCTGCACATGTGGTGGGTCTCCCTCACCACGGCGACCGTTAACGCACACACAACCGCACGTGCTACACTGTGTGTCCACCAGTGGTGACCATAATGACCGGTGACCACTGCAATGACCTCTAACCCCTGCACATGTGGTGGGTCTCCCTCACCACGGCGACCGTTAACGCACACACAACCGCACGTGCTACACTGTGTGTCCACCAGTGGTGACCATAGTGACCGGTGACCACTGCAATGACCTCTAACCCCTGCACATGTGGTGGGTCTCCCTCACCACGGCGACCGTTAACGCACACACAACCGCACGTGCTACACTGTGTGTCCACCAGTGGTGACCATAGTGAACGGTGACCACTGCAATGACCTCTAACCCCTGCACATGTGGTGGGTCTCCCTCACCACGGCGACCGTTAACGCACACACAACCGCACGTGCTACACTGTGTGTCCACCAGTGGTGACCATAGTGACCGGTGACCACTGCAATGACCTCTAACCCCTGCACATGTGGTGGGTCTCCCTCACCACGGCGACCGTTAACGCACACACAACCGCACGTGCTACACTGTGTGTCCACCAGTGGTGACCATAGTGACCGGTGACCACTGCAATGACCTCTAACCCCTGCACATGTGGTGGGTCTCCCTCACCACGGCGACCGTTAACGCACACACAACCGCACGTGCTACACTGTGTGTCCACCAGTGGTGACCATAGTGACCGGTGACCACTGCAATGACCTCTGACCCCGGCACATGTGGTGGGTCTCCCTCACCACGGCGACCGTTACAGCACACACAACCGCACGTGCTACACTGTGTGTCCACCAGTGGTGACCATAGTGAACGGTGACCACTGCAATGACCTCTAACCCCTGCACATGTGGTGGGTCTCCCTCACCACGGCGACCGTTACCGCACACACAACCGCACGTGCTACACTGTGTGTCCACCAGTGGTGACCATAGTGACCAACTATGGTTACCTCTGACATGACCTCTAACCCCTGCACATGTGGTGGGTCTCCCTCACCACGGCGACCGTTAACGCACACACAACCGCACGTGCTACACTGTGTGTCCACCAGTGGTGACCATAGTGACCGGTGACCACTGACATGACCTCTGACCCCGGCACATGTGGTGGGTCTCCCTCACCACGGCGACCGTTACAGCACACACAACCGCACGTGCTACACTGTGTGTCCACCAGTGGTGACCATAGTGACCGGTGACCACTGACATGACCTCTGACCCCGGCACATGTGGTGGGTCTCCCTCACCACGGCGACCGTTACCGCACACACAACCGCACGTGCTACACTGTGTGTCCACCAGTGGTGACCATAGTGACCGGTGACCACTGACATGACCTCTAACCCCTGCACATGTGGTGGGTCTCCCTCACCACGGCGACCGTTACCGCACACACAACCGCACGTGCTACACTGTGTGTCCACCAGTGGTGACCATAGTGACCAACTATGGTTACCTCTGACATGACCTCTAACCCCTGCACATGTGGTGGGTCTCCCTCACCACGGCGACCGTTAACGCACACACAACCGCACGTGCTACACTGTGTGTCCACCAGTGGTGACCATAGTGACCGGTGACCTCTGCCATGACCTCTGACCCCTGCACATGTGGTGGGTCTCCCTCACCACGGCGACCGTTAACGCACACACAACCGCACGTGCTACACTGTGTGTCCACCAGTGGTGACCATAGTGACCGGTGACCACTGCCATGACCTCTGACCCCGGCACATGTGGGGCGGCTTCCTCACCACGGCGACCGTTACCGCACACACAACCGCACATGCTACACTGTGTGTCCACCAGTGGTGACCATAGTGACCAACTATGGTTACCTCTGCCATGACCTCTGACCCCGGCACATGTTCAGAATAAAAATATCAAAAATATATAACCTTATTGCAAAACTACGAACTGAGACCATTCTTTTGACAAATCAAACGTTGAAATTGGTCCAGAAATAAGAGTAATTAATTGTAGGAGTGTTCACAAAAAAAAAAAAAAAAAAAAAAAAAAAACGGCATTACGTATTAGATTATTATTTCCTTGATAATGTTCGGTGTAAATGTCTGTGAAATGGATAAAAAAGAAAATTATTCTGTTACCTAACTCTTGTGTGTTTTATGGGTCCTACTTTCCTGGCTGACTATTTGGACCGAGCTTTTCCTTCAACCAGCTTCCAAACTGTTGTTTTTCATTTATTAAATGTAATCAATTGAATAATAAGCATATAAAAATGATAAAAATAAAATAATTTTAGTTATTTATCTTTAGAATATACTTATTCACTGTTTTTAAAAAGCTGCGGGGTGTTTCGTTAAGCACAACAACCATTTTGTTTTTTACACATAATAATTTTTCCATGTAACGGATAGCTGTATTAAGTTCATATTTGAAATAAATATTTATCATATTAATGTACATTTTCATGAAAAAGAAAAAACAAATATTTTCAATATATATTTTCAAAATGACGGCCATTTAACATTTCTAACTGGAATACCTGAAAATCGGTATATTTATAAAAATTTTACAACACACAAAAAAGTTGTAAAATTAAATTACCTAACCAATGGTACCATGTTTTCTACTGCCTGACAACAAATAACTGAGTTATTGCGATTTTTCTCCATAAAAGCGTTGATTTTTACATTAGAATCAATGCAAATTAAGGCCATTATAACAGAAAAATCGCAATAACTTTTTCATTTGTTATCAGGTCCCTGCAAACTTTTTACCATAAGTTTAAAAGTTTTATATGAGAACTTTTTTGTGACTTTCCTTTGATTTTTTTTTTATAAAATTTTCCGATTTTCACTTATTTGAGTTTGAAAAATTGAAATGGCCGCCATTTTAAAAATTTACAGTGGAAAACATTAATTTTTTTCTGAAAATCTACATTGGTGTGACAAAGATTCATACCAAATATGATTTGAATACAGCTATACGTTACGGAAATAAAAATTATTATGCAGAAAGACAAAATGGCATTATGGTTAATTTTAGACCAATATTTGTAGGATGTTTTTTTTTCATGTCTCGATACAAGGAAAAGTGTTACAGAGAGTTTCCGAGACCACCCTTTAGAAATGAACTGTTTGTGATGAGGCTGTATCAGCCTAATACAAACAAATTTTTTGGCCTAGCAACCGTTAGCACGTAGAGGTAATGTTTCTATAGTAAGGATTAGATAATATACATGATACTAGGTTCATTTGAAAAGTGGTACTATGGTTAGGATAAATTTTGAACAAATTAAGTAGTAAGAAGTAATAGAACATATTAAATTATTCAAACAATTTAAAAGTAACTTGTTTATTATAATTTAAAATCATGTGCCCGCCTTAAAAATTGACCTTATTTTTTATTTTAGTTGTATTAAATTAGTTCATATTTTTTTACATTGTTGGTCTATACTTTTATCTTTATATAAAAAATCTTTAAAATATAAATAAAACAAAAATGAACAAAATGCTTGGAATTCATATCAGCTTATTTATTTCAATATATAGATGCAACAACAGCCAACAACAGACATTCTAAACAGTAAAATTTTATTTAAATTAAATGTTACTAAAAAAAGTTTAAAAGATATTAGTCAATTATGGTTAAATGTTACTACTTCAGTAAAATAATTAAACACTTCAATTATTTGATAAAATATGAAAGCATAATTGATCAATCCCAGTGAGGCTCACATTGGCAATAATTAAACTACGCCTTCAAAAACGTGAGCGCTCTACTTGCATTGCATATCTGTGCTGCAAAGGCTTTCTCTCTTTTGCAGGCGTTGCGACGCCATCGCCGTGCCTGTCGTGAAATTACTTTTACCGCTAGAAGAACTTCAACCAATTTATATTTTGTAATTGTAGGTTTTCACTGTCCAAAAAATAGTTTTATTTTGGATTATTTAAAAAAATTAAAAAAATTAACGGAAATGTAATTAATTGCACTTAAATTGCGTTTTTTATAACACAAATGTATGAAAAATACTTTTCTTGAAATTAAAATACATTTTCTTGCATTTCTAGAGCATTTTAAATGCAATTTTTTTATCATTTTTCTTAATGTATTCGAATTGAATTTTAAAGTACTTTACGAAATATAATTTGGATAAATCAATTAAAATAAATTATACTTTGATTTTTAGGAATCTAAAATTAAATTAAAACAAATCTAAATTATATTTAAAATTACATTTATACTAACAAACTTAATCATTCAACAATCTTTAATTTTACAGGAAGTAAAACAATAGTTCAGTGTATAGATTCCTTGGTTATGAACAGGAATTTAAAATATATTTATTCTCATAATCGCGGAAAGATCTGAGTCATCTTCACCTTTGGGACAGTAGCACAGTCGGTCCACTGTTTCAAACAAAATTAGTTCCTCTTGGTAATAATTTAGTTCAGTAGTTACGTTAGGTCTATCACACTGTAATTGTTTAAAAAAGTGAAAATTTAACTCTCAGTAAAGTAGTAAAGTAACTCGATTTTCCTTAAGTTCAAGATTTTTTTTGAACTAATTTCATTTATTTTTACTGAAATATCGGGTATGAGGGACCTAAAAATCAAACTTTAATCCACAAACAAATATTTTTTACAATAAATATACAAAACACCGTCCGAAACACGGAAATGTGGGGGAGACATGTTTCAGTTCTTTTTAGGGGTGAAGGTGAAGATGACTTATAAACTCTTCAAATATTCATGAATAATCCTTGCAAACCATTTTTATTTCTAAATCTATTTTTATATAAAAAACAAAATATAAACAAAATGTCGGCTAGCGGCTTAATGAAGGCCGCGTCCACACTGGCCGAACGTGTTCGCCGAACAAAGTTCTTCCGAACTTTTGTTTGTTCGTTGCTAACCTTTTATAATGTAAATCATATGGACGGTAATTGTTCGTTAGGAATGTTTGTTGATTTTTTGTGTTCGCCGAACAAGTTCGCCACGAATGTTCGGCCAGTGCGGACGCGACTTTAGAACATAAGTTTATATGATGTTAATTTATTGTCTTGACCCAAGGAACAAATACACAAAATATTACCAGTTTGTTCGGAAACACAATGTATATAGTGGAAAAATTAATCTTTTACTTGAAAATGTAATTTGGTATGATAAAGATTTATACCAAACATGAAATTAATACAACTACCCTTATGTGAAAAAATTACTATCTGTAAAAAACAAAATGAAGGCTAGCGTATTAACAAAGCATTTTAGACCATTATTTGTACGATGCTTTTTCCTTGTCTTAATGCAAGAAACAAATATACAAAAGGGTTCCAGAGAGTTCTGGGACAGTCATGTTTCTTTTCCTCCTTTTTCTCAGCTTGTGCGCATAGTAGGAGAAATCTGTGCATACTGTTAGAAAGGTAATGTCCAGTAGATGAGCGGAATCCCAATATAATTAACATCGGCCCCCAGGGCTTCGCCCTGCAATGCGTTCGAGGGTTTTAATGTTAATCTTATGTAGAAATGATAATTGATTGAATCTTTGGACATATTTTCTTTGAAAACAATAATGCTAGCAAATCATGAAGAATATATATGTTTCAGTTATGAAAATTTTTTTCAAAAAATTGAGTCCAGATCAACTGAATTTTTGGTAGAATTTCGGCCATTAGGCGATGTTTAGTTTAAAATATTGAGAAATAAAATTAGTTTCTAAGAAAAATTCATTAATTTTAAAAGAGAGTTAAGGGCCAAAAATATTTCTATAATGATAAATATAATTATTTTTACGATCCTATTTTTATAAACGAAGAATGTGTGCACTCAACACGTTTTTTCATTTAGTAAGTTAAAGATTTATGCATGAATAAAGCTGTAAAAATAAACGTAATTTTGTAACATAATTTAAATAAATTATAAAAGCATTGAAAAATACATTGAATGCGCCCTTAAAATGTGTTAAAACGGGTTTTAACTGCATTTAAAAAGCGTTTCAATTGCATTTAGACAGATATGCATTACGCAACTTGCATTTAACTTTAATACATAAAAAAAATATTTATACAAAGCATTTTGCAAAAATGCAATTAAAATATATTTTTTAAAATAATAATTTGGCTATATTAGCCAAATGCTATTGCAATTCATTTTTAACAATGCTAATTAGTTGCAATTAAAGCTTTGAAATGACAAAAATTCACTTTTTACTGAGGTTATTGAGGCGCCTGCATTTCAACCAATGCAATCTGCAAAACAGTTCTGTGCCGCTAGTTGCAGAGCCCTTGCTTGCAGGCGTTTGTCCACCATTGGGATATAATACATTGTATTGAGAAAAAAATTATATTTTAAGTAAAGTAAATTAAAATGTCAGATTATAGAAAGCAGTTATTCTTGTTGAGTAGAACTGAAATTTTATGAATCGTAGATTGAGAGTACACGAATGATGATTGAATTCCCTACCGTGATAGTTTTTTTTTAGAATGAATTGACAAAACAAAAAGACTTTAAAAAATCATGGTTTGAAAATAGTTTTCTTAGAATATGCAAAATTCATAATATACAAATATTTGTTTAAATCCCACCATGCAGGCTATGTTCCTAAGTTCAATTTCTGCTTCCTGTTTTTTAAGTTTGATTACATCTTTTCTTTATTTGAAACATATCAGCGGATTCGGTTTCAAACAAGAAATGCGTGGGTTGCGTACACACCATGGGCTACAGACTATGTGAATGATTGCATATAAAAAACTAATCATTTTAGATTAATACACCTAAAAAATAAGTTGTACTAATTAATTCTAATGTAAATTTTAATTTGGCGTGACAATCAATTTTCTGTCATATTATGGACACTACACAACAGGAGTCATAAAAAGATCTTAAATTAGGCAAAGTTGAAAAATTGTAGCAGTCTGAATGTCTCATTAAATATAGAACAGTTACCCGAATCAGGTTTCAATTTCAATAGACCCTAAAACGGCAAAAATTCAAAACTTTCATTACAGTAATACAAAATGATACGAAGGAAACTTAAAAATGGAATCATAGATAATCAATCTGTTGAGATGGGTTTGTATTGTTCAGAAATTAAATAAATACAATATGTACTTTTAAATTTCTTAATGTTCTCCAATACTTTACCTAAGGCATATTCTGGCATATTAAATAAACGATTTATATTTAATGGAGGAACCCTAAATTTATCGAATAAATCAACTTATGCTTACATCTTTACTTATTTAATACGCCAAGGGTTTTTTGTGTTGGGAACTCCTCTTACAATTTTTAACCGACTTTCAAGTTTTTGGTGTCGTTGAATAGGGCTTGGTCTGTAGTTGTTTCCACCAAAAACTGATGAGAATCGGACTGAAAATAAAGGCGCTATACACCATTGAATCTAAAAATTTCCCATTTAAATAACATTGGGATTGAATATTTTGAGCTCAGTGATTAAATAAAGTATTTTAAACACGTGTTAGTAATTAGCTGTAAATACGAGTAGACTTTGTTGATTAAAGATATTCACAATATTTGATTGGTCGGATGTCATTGATTTAGAGCTAAAAGTAAAATTTGTATTGAATTCAAATAAATTGCTCGATTTCGAGCAACATGTATATTAGTTTAAGATTATAGTTTCATTGAACACTCTAGTTGTGCAGTCAAACTGATGTGACAAAAACCTATAATCTGGAGTGAGTTCATGGTACTATATGCCTATTTATACACTTTCAATTTGAGTACTTAATTCAAACAATGATTGCATTTTAGATTTTATCCCAACTGCTTCTTTCCAGATTCATCGATATGACATAAGTCTTACAGGTATGTACCTATTTAAGCAAACTAATTCCTTTGCGCTTATCTTCTCGATCAGACATACAATAGCAGCACGCGGCTACATCCCGCCACTAGCGTCACCTGGCGGCTGGTGGACGAGAGAGTTTCTAATTGGTCGGTAATCGTATCCCGGATTCCTCTCGCAGTCGCAGCCCCGACAATCCACGATCGCCCGGGGAATGCGAGGGAGTATCACGTGACAGAGGCTGATGTGCCACATCGATACACGGGAGAGAGAGACAGACGAGCGATTAGCGGAGGAAAGTGTTCGAGTATTGCACGATGGCGATCGATAGCGGATATCGGCGTTATCGGTTACATCTGGAGTCAGAGGTGGGACCTCACAACGCATGGAGCTCGGCAAGTCCCCGAACATACACGAACACACACACACACACACACACACACACACACACACACACACACACACACACACACACACACACACACACACACACACACACACACACACACACACACACACACACACACGCACGCACGCGCGCTCGCACATGTTCGGGAGGCTAATTGAAGGTCGTGTTTACCAGCAATATTCGGCTGGAGGTCGCAGGGGGTCACCTGATGTCTTATTCGCGGCGTGGATTCTCCCTGAATATCTCATGAAGCACAGTAGATTTCCAAACAAGTGATGAAATCATCAGTCGAAAATAGTTATCGGACACTGTGTAAGGTCAAGAGTAAGACTTCCAAGAAAAATTATTTTTTGGGTTAGATTATGCCTATTGATGAATCTGGACACTTAAATAATAGGTAATAATAAAAAATAAAAAAAATAATAAATAAAAACTCCCAGTCTAATAATACACGTTTAGAGTAGCCTGACATGGTTTTTAAGAGAATGTTTTTACAGATGAAGTAAAAAAACTTTAACACGTTCGCGGTGGCGAGGTTTTTGCTCGAACCTCGTCACCATCCTGACCACCTTAGCATAGCAGCACAGCCCAGTAAAAACCCACGTGTTCCCGAAATACATTATACTAATGAGCAGTGTTGTGCAAATTTTCAGATTTGTAGCTCAGGCCCTGGCTTAAAAATAAATCATATTGTAAAGCGGTGCAGCTTGGGAGCGATCGCACCCATCAGGATGTCATTAAGGGTTCCGCGTGGGAGCGATCGCTCCCATGCCGCCGCGAACTTGTTAAGCATAAATTTTAAAGTTAAATTGTGTTATTTAACCAATATGCAACAATTAGCAGAGCTTCATTCAACATGAGCATAACAAAACGATAACATATACTCGGATCCGAGTCCGAGTAAAAAGGCATTGTAAAGGTTTGAATGTATGTTACCCTCCATTGCAAACATTTTTAAAACCTACAAATTTTGACATTTAAATTCAATAAATGTAACTTTTCTGACCATGTGTACTAATAATAATTATTTGTAATATGCAAAGAATTAATTTTTTTCATAACCATCCGTTTCCTAATTATTGTACACGGCAACACTTTTAGTGTTAGCTAAATTGACTAAAAAAAGATTTTACATTGTTTTCCATATATTTCTAAGTATAATTCTGGTGTTGGTGGAACCACTTATTGATTGTTTGTGATCATGATTAATATAATGAATAAATAAATAAAAATAAAAAAATAAAAAACAAAAATAAAAACCCAACCGGTTTGAAACACAGTTGTACGTGTACAGTAATGCATTAAATCGCAGCCAAGCCCACATAACCGCACCATGTGTCGGGAGAAACGACTCGACCGTGAAGCCATAACTGTACTTTAAAAGAAAAGACGAATTGCTAATATCCAGACGGTGGTCCGAGCGGGGAGAAGTGCAGCCATTTACCGGAAGTGCAGCCATTTACCGGAAGTGCAATGCGTTTCCTGCTGATACTAACCTGAATAGTGTTTCCTGTGTAGACGTCGTCGCGCCGCCGCCGCCGCCGCAATCTGCAACACACCAGAGCAGACGGTTAACCCACATACATAACTACAAATGTGCATATATGGGACCTCCTGTATTTTTGGAATTTTATTATTGTGTTGGAAGACAGTATCTAATTGATGGAGTTTGCAAACCAGAATTATCAGACCATGGCAACGGGCTTTAATGGGGTGCCAAAGGGTTCAAAACTTTACGTGAAGACCAATATTTTTGTATGAATTAAATAACACATACAAATATGGGTTACACTCCAGTCAAAAAGGGTTCGGAGGAGATTCAAGGAAATTTTCCGATGTTATTCGTATGGGACTTACAAAAATTTTGCTTGGCAAAATATTTGTTGACATAGCTTGATAAGCTGTATGCACTGGAGCTAGGTAAGAATTGACTTATATTTTCCTATGACACATATAGCGGCAAACTTCATATCCCTGTCGTGTTTTAAGAGAAAATCACATACAATACTAGAATAAAAAAAAAATAAAAAAAATTACTATATGTACCTTCATTACGTAGACATTATCTACTATATAAAATAAATGCTCAACCCAATATAATATTTACTATAAAAATGAAAAATCGCAAATTTCATGGAAAATTTTCCAAGTGCACAAGGTCTGCTCCGACGGAGGTGTAAGGAATGTGTAGAAGTAGAAGATAACTTACAAACAAGTGTGATGGCTGAGTACTGAAAATCACTCTAATAGAACTTTTAAAAGTTTGGACTATTATTCGTATTGCAAAATTACTCAAGGGCGTTCGATTAAATTATACGAACCTAGCGGACCTAGGTCGTCAGAGGACCTAGCGGGGTTTTAGATAATTTTTAATAAAAGACTAAATTAATTTTAATAATCGACAGAAATTTTGTAATTTGCTCTTAGGAGTAAGTATAAATGAAACCGAACGGCTAATCGGTGAAGTCTCGTGAAAAATTGTATCTGGGTAGTAAAACACCAGCAGAGCAAGAAATTTTACTATATATACCTAAGCAACGCTACGGCTCTGTGGCGAGTTCCACTCAAGCTGAGGATTGAAATGTGCTGCCGTAGTAGAGCTATTTTCTGTGATACAGAATTTGGGTTTACTTAGGCTACTCGTTCAAAGATTTATTGCTTATTTCCACCTACATCTTTAAATTGTAGGCATCCTTCACGGTCATAGGCCTATTTTTCAATCAACCAATGAACTAACACACATCGTATTTGCCCAATAAACTGTTCTTTTAATAAATTATACCAGGTGATAAACCTCCCCGTGTAAAAGTCATACTGTATTTTTAATTTATAACTTTGGGTAATTGAAGTTACGTCTTCAGTAAAAAAGATAAAAATTAATCAATTAAAAAATCTGCAAACTAAATTGGACATGCTTGTTTCAACAAAATCACTCACAGACTAATTTGAAAACGTCCATGAATCAGCACGAACATCCAAAAACAAACTCGCACCGCGAAACAAATTGGATAATCACACAGTCCACCGGCCTTCTACAAGATACGATGTTGTTTTAGCAGATAATTGCTGCATTAATGTCTATATCTAATTATACGTCGTCCTTCCTTCGGAGCTGCGAAATTGAACTCGGCGATGAGTCACAAGATAGAATTCAACATGATCGTGGGGAGCCGTCCCGCTAAACGTCTTATTACAAACGCAAATAGAAATTATCCCTACGAAACGCAGGTTTACATGGCTAATTAATCAGTTTATGACTGATTATTAACAACAATTACACGGTGGGCAACAATGGTCGTGTTCTTCCTACCTTCTCACGCCATTGTTGGGAATGTGTTACGCCTAATTTTCCCTTTCTTGCGCTGCCTCGGATTTACCGGTCTTCAGCATTGACTGACATCGCTTATGTTGATGTCAAATGTAAATGAAGGTTAAGCATGAGCTTCCAACGAGGAAACTCTTGATTCTGGGAAGCAGCTATTTATGCCAAAACAGAGCAAGTCAAATTCATGTGCTCAATCGTTTGACCCATTATTCAAGAAGGAAAATAGGAATTAAGTTCGATTGGCAACATTTTTACATAACAATTATTTGATAACTGAAGTTTTAACACTGTCTTGAATGTGGATTTCATCATGGTTGTCCACATCTTAGGACCTCTCCTTGTTAGCCAACTTTTAAATCTTAATTAGAGTTTTTGTATTATAAAAGTACCCTAAAGTTCTTTCTCTGTGATATAATACACTCTTAAAAGTTCTCTCTCACTGTTAGTCATAATTATCTATGTCAGTATTCAGATAAAATTGTTCTGTAAAAAGATACTACATTACTTTGTGGTTTCGCGAACATCGGATAAGGAAACTTTCATTCAAATTTCATGTGATAGTTGGTTTTTATTGTAGTTAAATTAAAGCTGTCACAGTTCCGTATCATCTTGCAGACTCTATAAAGTCAAATCTTCTTATTGTACTTCTCAAGTAACATTAATTATTCTAATTTACAGATTGAGTTGGATTGGTTTGAGGTTTTAGTCACTGTACTACAAATAAAGATCGAGAGGGAATGTTCAGGTAAATTCCTTTGGATTGACAGTCATGAGTATTAGTTTCTCCAGAACCCCATGTCCCGGTTCTTCATGATTCATCACATGTTCGGCTGGAGGTTGGACTCGCGCAGTGCTCGGATGATGGATTGGCGGTACCGGTAATGATGACCCTCTCCGGAGCGATGCCGCGTCGTTGCAGCGACTGCAGTACCGGAGATGATCCCATTGCTGCACACTCCGCCACCGCCGCCGGGCGTCACGACACTCATGATCGTGGACGTAGCGGGTCTGTGTCTGTGTGTCACGTATCTAGTGTCTACCCTCAAGGTCTTACACACCAGAGGACCTAGCGGGACGCCGCGGCCGTGCCGTAGACTGTGTCTGTGTGTCACGTATCCAGTGTCTACCCTCCAGGTCTTACAGACCAGAGGACCTAGCGGGACGCCGCGGCTGTGCCGTAGACTGTGTCTGTGTGTCACGTATCCAGTGTCTACCCTCAAGGTCTTACACACCAGAGGACCTAGCGGGACGCCGCGGCCGCACCGTAGACTGTGTCTGTGTGTCACGTATCCAGTGTCTACCCTCAAGGTCTTACACACCAGAGGACCTAGCGGGACGCCGCGGCCGCGCCGTAGACTGTGTCTGTGTGTCACGTATCCAGTGTCTACCCTCAAGGTCTTACACACCAGAGGACCTAGCGGGACGCCGCGGCCACGCCGTAGACTGTGTCTGTGTGTCACGTATCCAGTGTCTACAATCAAGGTCTTACACACCAGAGGACCTAGCGTGACGCCGCGGCCGTGCCGTAGACTGTGTCTGTGTGTCACGTATCCAGTGTCTACAATCAAGGTCTTACACACCAGAGGACCTAGCGGGACGTCGGGGCCGTGCCGTAGACTGTGTCTGTTTGTCACGTATCCAGTGTCTACCCTCAAGGTCTTACAGACCAGAGGACCTAGCGGGACGCCGCGGCTGTGCCGTAGACTGTGTCTGTGTGTCACGTATCCATTGTCTACCCTCAAGGTCTTACACACCAGAGGACCTAGCGGGACGCCACGGCCGCACCGTAGACTGTGTCTGTGTGTCACGTATCCAGTGTCTACCCTCAAGGTCTTACACACCAGAGGGCCTAGTGGGACGCCGCGGCCGCACCGTAGACTGTGTCTGTGTGTCACGTAACCAGTGTCTACCCTCAAGGTCTTACAGACCAGAGGACCTAGCGGGACTAGGCGGCCATGCCGTAGACTGTGTCTGTGTGTCACGTATCCAGTGTCTACCCTCAAGGTCTTACACACCAGAGGACCTAGCGGGACGCCGCGGCCGCACCGTAGACTGTGTCTGTGTGTCACGTATCCAGTGTCTACCCTCAAGGTCTTACACACCAGAGGACCTAGCGGGACGCCGCGGCCGCGTCGTAGACTGTGTCTGTGTGTCACGTATCCAGTGTCTACAATTAAGGTCTTACACACCAGAGGACCTAGCGGGACGCCGCGGCCGTGCCGTAGACTGTGTCTGTGTGTCACGTATCCAGTGTCTACCCTCAAGGTCTTACACACCAGAGGACCTAGCGGGATGCCGCGGCCGCACCGTAGACTGTGTCTGTGTGTCACGTATCCAGTGTCTACCCTCAAGGTCTTACACACCAGAGGACCTAGCGGGACGCCACGGCTGTGCCGTAGACTGTGTCTGTGTGTCACGTATCCAGTGTCTACCCTTAAGGTCTTACACACCAGAGGACCTAGCGGGACGCCGCGGCCGTGCCGTAGACTGTGTCTGTGTGTCACGTATCCAGTGTCTACCCTCAAGGTCTTACACACCAGAGGACCTAGCGGGACGCCGCGGCCGTGCCGTAGACAGTGTCTGTGTGTCACGTATCCAGTGTCTACCCTCAAGGTCTTACACACCAGAGGACCTAGCGAGACGCCGCGGCCGTGCCGTAGACTGTGTCTGTGTGTCACGTATCCAGTGTCTACCCTCAAGGTCTTACACACCAGAGGACCTAGCGGGATGCCGCGGCCGTGCCGTAGACTGTGTCTGTGTGTCACGTATCCAGTGTCTACCCTCAAGGTCTTACACACCAGAGGACCTAGCGGGACGCCGCGGCCGTGCCGTAGACTGTGTCTGTGTCACGTATCCAGTGTCTACCCTCAAGGTCTTACAGACCAGAGGACCTAGCGGGACGCCGCGGCTGTGCCGTAGACTGTGTCTGTGTGTCACGTATCCTGTGTCTACCCTCAAGGTCTTACACACCAGAGGACCTAGCGGGACGCCGCGGCCGTGCCGTAGACTGTGTCTGTGTGTCACGTATCCAGTGTCTACCCTCAAGGTCTTACAGACCAGAGGACCTAGCGGGACGCCGCGGCCGTGCCGTAGACTGTGTCTGTGTGTAAAGTATCCAGTGTCTACAATCAAGGTCTTACACACCAGAGGACCTAGCGGGACGCCACGGCCGTGCCGTAGACTGTGTCTGTGTGTCACGTATCCAGTGTCTACCCTCAAGGTCTTACACACCAGAGGACCTAGCGGGACGCCACGGCTGTGCCGTAGACTGTGTCTGTGTGTCACGTATCCAGTGTCTACCCTCAAGGTCTTACACACCAGAGGACCTAGCGGGACGCCACGGCCGTGCCGTAGACTGTGTCTGTGTGTCACGTATCCAGTGTCTACCCTCAAGGTCTTACACACCAGAGGACCTAGCGGGACGCCACGGCTGTGCCGTAGACTGTGTCTGTGTGTCACGTATCCAGTGTCTACCCTCAAGGTCTTACACACCAGAGGACCTAGCGGGACGCCGCGGCCGTGCCGTAGACTGTGTCTGTGTGTCACGTATGAAGTGTCTTTCCTCAAGGTCTTACAGACCAGAGGACCTAGCGGGACGCCGCGGCCGTGCCGTAGACTGTGTCTGTGTGTCACTTATTAAGTGTCTACAATCAAGGTCTTACACACCAGAGGACCTAGCGGGACGCCACGGCCGTGCCGTAGACTGTGTCTGTGTGTCACATATCCAGTGTCTACCCTCAAGGTCTAACAGACCAGAGGACCTAGCGGGACGCCGCGGCCGTGCCGTAGACTTTGTCTGTGTGTCACGTATCCAGTGTCTACCCACAAGGTTTTACACACCAGAGGACCTAGCGGGACGCCGCGGCCGCGCCGTAGACTGTGTCTGTGTGTCACGTATCCAGTGTCTACCCTCAAGGTCTTACAGACCAGAGGACCTAGCGGGACGCCGCGGCCGCACCGTAGACTGTGTCTGTGTGTCACGTATCCAGTGTCTACCCTCAGGGTCTTACAGACCAGAGGACCTAGCAGGACGAGGCGGCCGCGCCGTAGACTGTGTCTGTGTGTCACGTATCCAGTGTCTACCCTCAAGGTCTTACAGAGCAGAGGACCTAGCAGGACGCCGCGGCCGTACCGTAGACTGTGTCTGTGTGTCACGTATCCAGTGTCTACCCGCAAGATCTTACAGACCAAACTACCTAGCGGGACGTCGCGGCCGCGCCGTAGACTGTGTCCGTGTGTCACGTATCCAGTGTCTACCCTCAAGGTCTTACAGACCAGAGGACCTAGCGGGACGCCCCGACCGCGCCGTAGTCAGTGTCTGTGTGTCACGTATCCAGTGTCTACCCTCAAGGTCTTACACACCAGAGGACCTAGTGGGACGCCACGGCCACGCCGTAGACTGTGTCTGTGTGTCACGTATCCAGTGTCTACAATCAAGGTCTTACAGACCAGAGGACCTAGCGGGACGCCGCGGCTGTGCCGTAGACTGTGTCTGTGTGTCACGTGTCCAGTGTCTACCCTCAAGGTCTTACACACCAGAGGACCTAGCGGGACGCCGCGGCCGCACCGTAGACTGTGTCTGTGTGTCACGTATCCAGTGTCTACCCTCAAGGTCTTACAGACCAGAGGACCTAGCAGGACGCCGCGGCCGTGCCGTAGACTGTGTCTGTGTGTCACGTATCCAGTGTCTACAATCAAGGTCTTACACACCAGAGGACCTAGCGGGACGCCACGGCCGTGCCGTAGACTGTGTCTGTGTGTCACGTATACAGTGTCTACCCTCAAGGTCTTACACACCAGAGGACCTAGCGGGACGCCGCGGCTGTGCCGTAGACTGTGTCTGTGTGTCACGTATCCAGTGTCTACCCTCAAGGTCTTACACACCAGATCACCTAGCGGGACGCCGCGGCCATGCCGTAGACTGTGTCTGTGTGTCACGTATCCAGTGTCTACAATCAAGGTCTTACACACCAGAGGACCTAGCGGGACGCCACGGCCGTGCCGTAGACTGTGTCTGTGTGTCACATATCCAGTGTCTACCCTCAAGGTCTAACAGACCAGAGGACCTAGCGGGACGCGGCGGCCGCACCGTAGACTGTGTCCGTGTGTCACGTATCCAGTGTCTACCCTCAAGGTCTTACAGAACAGAGGACCTAGCGGGACGCCGCGACCGCGCCGTATTTAGTGTCTGTGTGTCACGTATCCAGTGTCTACCCTCAAGGTCTTACACACCAGATCACCTAGCGGGACGCCGCGGCCATGCCGTAGACTGTGTCTGTGTGTCACGTATCCAGTGTCTACAATCAAGGTCTTACACACCAGAGGACCTAGCGGGACGCCACGGCCGTGCCGTAGACTGTGTCTGTGTGTCACATATCCAGTGTCTACCCTCAAGGTCTAACAGACCAGAGGACCTAGCGGGACGCCGCGGCCGCACCGTAGACTGTGTCCGTGTGTCACGTATCCAGTGTCTACCCGCAAGATCTTACAGACCAAATTACCTAGCGGGACGTCGCGGCCGCGCCCTAGACTATGTCTGTGTGTCACGTATCCAGTGTCTAAACTCAAGGTCTTACAGAGCAGAGGACCTAGCAGGACGAGGCGGCCGCGCCGTGGACTGTGTCTGTGTGTCACGTATCCAGTGTCTACCCTCAAGGTCTTACAGAGCAGAGGACCTAGCAGGACGAGGCGGCCGCGCGGTGGACTGTGTCTGTGTGTCACGTATCCAGTGTCTACCCGCAAGATCTTACAGACCAAGCTACCTAGAAGGACGTCGCGGCCGCGCCGTAGACTGTGTCTGTGTATCACGTATCCAGTGTCTACCCGCAAGATCTTACAGACCAAATTACCTAGCGGGACGTCGCGGCCGCGCCGTAGACTATGTCTGTGTGTCACGTATCCAGTGTCTAAACTCAAGGTCTTACAGAGCAGAGGACCTAGCAGGACGAGGCGGCCGCGCCGTGGACTGTGTCTGTGTGACACGTATCCAGTGTCTACCCTCAAGGTCTTACAGAGCAGAGGACCTAGCGGGACGCCGCGACCGCGCCGTAGTCAGTGTCTGTGTGTCACGTATCCAGTGTCTACCCTCAAGGTCTTACACACCAGAGGACCTAGCGGGACGCCACGGCCGCGCCGTAGACTGTGTCTGTGTGTCACGTATCCAGTGTCTACCCTCAAGGTCTTACAGACCAGAGGACCTAGCGGGACGCCGCGGCCGTGCCGTAGACTGTGTCTGTGTGTCACGTATCTGTGTCTACAATCAAGGTCTTACATACCAGAGGACCTAGCGGGAAGCCGCGGCCGTGCCGTAGACTGTGTCTGTGTGTCACGTATCCAGTGTCTACAATCAAGGTATTACACACCAGAGGACCTAGCAGGACGCCGCGGCTGCGCCGTAGACTATGTCTGTGTGTCACGTATCCAGTGTCTACCCTCAAGGTCTTACAGAGCAGAGGACCTAGCAGGACGAGGCGGCCGCGCCGTGGACTGTGTCTGTGTGTCACGTATCCAGTGTCTACCCGCAAGATCTTACAGACCAAATTACCTAGCTGGACGTCGCGGCCGCGCCGTAGACTATGTCTGTGTGTCACGTATCCAGTGTCTAAACTCAAGGTCTTACAGAGCAGAGGACCTAGCAGGACGAGGCGGCCGCGCCGTGGACTGAGTCTGTGTGTCACGTATCCAGTGTCTACCCTCAAGGTCTTACAGAGCAGAGGACCTAGCAGGACGAGGCTGCCGCGCCGTGGACTGTGTCTGTGTGTCACGTATCCAGTGTCTACCCGCAAGATCTTACAGACCAAATTACCTAGCGGGACGTCGCGGCCGCGCCGTAGACTATGTCTGTGTGTCACGTATCCAGTGTCTAAACTCAAGGTCTTACAGAGCAGAGGACCTAGCAGGACGAGGCGGCCGCGCCGTGGACTGTGTCTGTGTGTCACGTATCCAGTGTCTACCCTCAAGGTCTTACAGAGCAGAGGACCTAGCAGGACGAGGCGGCCGCGCCGTGGACTGTGTCTGTGTGTCACGTATCCAGTGTCTACCCGCAAGATCTTACAGACCAAATTACCTAGCGGGACGTCGCGGCCGCGCCGTAGACTATGTCTGTGTGTCACGTATCCAGTGTCTAAACTCAAGGTCCTACAGACCAGAGAACCTTCCGCCCTCGGTGGGTAGGAGAAGAGGTGACATCGTTACATTGTATATGGATGATATGCGCAGTCTAATATGTTAAAATTTTCGGATACCTTTTCTGATTGGGAAGAATTTTTATGTCAGAGCAATCTGTGTGTTCTTTGTAAGCAACGTATCATTTTGTGTAATCCATTTTTAGGAAAGATTTCCCCTGAATGTTTTTAAAGTTACCTACATCGAGTACAGTTGAAGAAAAGGGGCTTCAAGATCCACGTGGTGTACCTAAGGATTCGTTAATCAAAAGTTTTTTTGGTATACAGTTAGAACCTTACAAATACCATAAAGTAGATCATTTGTGTGTTCTTGTGACGTCTAAATAATTTTATTTAGACTTACCATAATTTTCAAATTGTTCTTCGCCTGAAAATACGGTAACTTATCTTAAATAGTGACTAAAAATATATCACAAGCCAAGAAAACTAAAATAAATTTTACTTTTTTTCGTAAGTGCTGCTATTCTCCAGATGTCCAGATTATGGCGGGGGGGGGGGGGGGGGGGGTCGGGCGAGTTCATCTTCAACCTAACTTTTGAAGTCCTATTATCTACTACTTGTGTCATGTAGAGTGTGTACCCTTTAAATATAGATTTGCTACATTACTTGACCGTTGTCAATGCATGCCTAGTAATGTCATATGACAGGCTGTTCTGATCCCGATTCCGCCACTTCACGACAGGGTTCACCGACCCATCGTCGGGTGTGCGACAGTGCCACAGCGTGGAGGTGTGGGAGTTTCGAGTGTGAGGGGAATCTCAAGCAACGCCGATGTCGAACGCTGTCAATGTCAACAGCATTGGTTGGCAACCGTTCTCGGTTACGTGGCTGGGCATTGACGGCGCTCCGGTGATGTTACAACCTCTACACGAGCTGGTGAATATTTACAAGGTATATTACATGGGCAAAATGGAATGTTATGTATGTCCCTGTAATTTTTACTTCAGGCATGGATTTGTATTTTTATCTAATAGGGTTTATACAGTTATCACAATTTCACGTACTTTTGATTAAAATATTCAGGAAGTTGAATACAGTGCAATGAAGGTGTATTACAGAACGACCTCATTTTATATAGAAAGGGAAGTTTTGAGGAAATAGTGTCAAGCCCATTAAAGGAATTCCTTCGATTTCAATATTTTTTTGGAAGGAGATGAAATTTGATGTTTAAAGACTTTGATGTTTAAGGGATCTGATGTTTAGTGTCTGATGTCACTAACTTTAATTCATTGTTAACCTCTTGCTGAATTAAGATAAAAATAGTGATAAATTTATATACCGCAAACTTATAAATATTTTATACCGCTGCAAGTAACAATATATACTAGTAATAGCTAATAAATAGTAGGCTAATTTACCTTAACGTCTTCAATCCTCTCAAAAGATTACTATAGTTTCGAGGTTTACTACCTCATTTTCAAATCTTCAATTATAAAAATATCATATCATTGCTGAACAATTTGTCTTCGTCATAAATTGACACACATATCACAAAACACACACTTAAAAAAACATTATACACATTTGGTCGGCCGACACAACAATTATTTCCAGACTAGATACAGGTACCGTTGCCGTACGCGGACTCAGATTAGGCCTACTATTAACATGAATTATAGAGTATAAAGACCACATATATACTATTAACATGAATAAAATAGTAATAGCTACTTAAAAAACACAAGAGAAATTTTAAAAATACAAATACAAGTGCAAGATGGCTAAAAATAACTAATAGTTATCCATCAACGTTCCAAAGAAAGTGCGTGTACGATTCCGTAAACTACATAACCAAGAAAAAAAGAAGAGGAAAAGGTATACCAGACAAAACGTTAGTGTGTCCGGCACACAACGGCTACGTCACCAGTTTCACTCGAAACTCAACAACCTGAAAATTCGCGAGGAAAAGAATCATCATCAAGACATCCAGGTTAATCACTTCTGCGTAGTGTTCATGAAAAGACGTTTGTTGGGCTGCCGTAATCGCCGTTCCGTGTCCACTTTCCAAGGTATTCCCGCCGCCAAGTTTTGTCTGTTCGTTTTTGCCCGCCATTATTTCTCTTAGCAAACTTTCCATTTTCTGTGTACAGCGTAATTCCTGTTCATTTTACTTTTAGCCGCCGAAAGGTCTTGTAAAAACGTATGATCGGCTGATGAACTAAAATAATCGTGAACGTTAATCTGTATGTTGAGCACCCACGTTTATTCTATAGATATTTTTTGCAGATAATGATGAATGTTTCAAAAGTTGATAAGTAGTTTGTTAAGTGTGACGTGCTTATGTGGAAGAAGATTTTTTTGCAAAATAAAATCTCAGAGCAAGACAACAACGTTGGCTTTTTTCTATATGAGACTACGAGTCATTATCTTCTATTATAGTAAACCGGAGATGTTACCGCATTACCCTCGGAATACAGTTTGATAGCAAACAAGAAGTATATTGATGAAGGAAACTTGAATGTATTGTATTATTGTTTATATCATCGAACATTATTTTATTTTGGATGCTCTAAGCTAGCCAACATCATAACAATAGCCTACTGTACGCCATTACCAACATATAGAAGACCAAGAAGTAGCTATATATTTAGGGTCCGAATTCAACTTTACTTATTGTAGACAAAAGTTTTTGGCAATCAATCGGCATTTGAAGCACCTAAAATGTAAATGAGGGGGTGACTTTCATAATAATTAGGTGTAAAACTAGGTTTACATGTGAGAGATTTTCACTCTCAGAGAGTTTTGTACTCTCAGGAGGTACTCGCAGAGGTGTTTACACAACCAGTGAATTTTCCTAGATAGTCCCAGACAGTTTTCTGCAAGTACTATCAACAAATGTCTGAGATTTTATGAGAGTAACTACTTAACTCTCCGAAAGTGAAAAGCTCTATCGTATAAACCTAGCTTAACATTAATTTTTACTTTCAATGAGTATGTTATTTTAATTATTTTCTCCATCTTTCAAGATGATTGATTGTCATCAATCAATCATACCGCTGAGCCACCCATGACTCCATCTAGCTTCTACAGAAGCACTTGTTCTTAACTCCTCCCCCCTTGCCGACCCAGATGTCTGGCCGCCGTCGCGTCGCTTCCTCGCCAGCGCCCTGGGCACGGGAGGCGGCCGCCCGTGACGGGGGACTCTGCCCCCTCGGCCCCCGGCACGCCTACGGCGGTCACGATAATGCACCTTGCGAGAGATTCGTGCGGCACTGGATATAGGTCAGTGTATGGTAGCAAAGGATCGGTTCCCGCAAGAGTAAAAGATTTTAGAAATTTATATAAGCACGAAAACTGAATTAAAAATAAGTTATACCCATCCGCTAAATACATTGAGCTTTTGCACTATAAGTATATATGTATTTTTTTGTATCCTTGCTGTTAATCGAGAAATCATTATGGACTGTATTTTCTATGAAAGATATGACCCAAAGCTACACAACAACCTAAGAGAAGTGTCACAGTTACAACCAATCATACAAAAAGAACACCTTTAACAAGCCCTGGTGTAGACAAAATAAAACCAAAGACAGCTAATCCGGCGTTGACATATAAACTTTTCAATAAGCTGCCAATCATATAAGACTACAAGACGGAAGCTCAGTGACTGTGAATGTGTATTGTTTATCCATCGAGGAATCTTTCCATCACGCACATTTTGACATGGTCTAACTAAAAAATGGACTCCTACGTGTATAAAGTTTGTAAATATTACCAATTAAGTAGAAAACATTAGTTTATAGTTAGGATGAGAAAGTACTAACAAGATATCCAGACGGGTACAAACGCCGGGTGGTAATGTTAATAGACAAATGAGAAATATATACTGTATTTGAAGTAAGCTATATAAGGATACTTTGCTTGGTTATGCCAATACAGATAGTCATCCTCACATGCATCTTCGATCGACAGTAACAATAAAATCTTTCTTCTTTCCGTTATACTTAAACTTCTACCAAGCATTTTTGGATTGCTGTCAAGCCCACGTAAACTGCGTTTCCTGGTCAGTAATTACTCCAGGAATTAGTTGCTTTGTTGTCTCGCCTCTGCATCTGTCCCTTGATTTCTTCTTCTCCATGACAGTTTTGACACAACACAGGCGTGGTGCATTCCAAAACAATAAAGACGCCGCCGAAGAGCAGAGCCTACGCGACAATGCCGGAACGCTGGAACAATGAATGCTTCGACACTCCAGTGTTGGCCGCGGTCCAGCGGTCCGCCGTTCCAATGTCAACTTCTTGATTGGCCCAGGTCCCTCGTTCCTCTCTCGGAGAGACACGGATGTAGCTTTCCCAAAGAATACATGACAGTTAAAATTTTTGGGCCGCAGTGATAACCGTGCAGGAATATCTAACACAAATAATTAAGTAATTATTGATTAGTTCAATCAAGTTATGCAAGGGAACGGGTCTAATTTTGAACCATAAACAGCTACATACTTTTCTTGATATCGAAGCGGCAACTTCGGTTCAGAAGGCAACATCCAAGAAACTACGCAGTCAATCTATTTAGCTTTGTAATGTGTTGTGCTTTAGTGGCAAAATAGATTTGATTTGATTTTAACTAATTGCTATATCTCCGTTTAAGTTTAGTTACCACAAAAAACCACTCAAGATTAATGATTTAATTTTATGTACCAATTAAATCCATTAATTAAAGAAACCGACTCAAACTAAAACGACTGTAACTCATGACATTAAAAGTTGTTTTATATCTTGGTCTTGTACCACCATCATCAAAATATCTCTAAGGCTATTAATGCACAGCCTGTTGAATTGGGTTTGACCAAGCTGTACAATTTCGTGGCTAAATGATCAGTAACAACAGGTTTTAAGTTTATTAAAATTGTTCATGGCACTTGGTAACAAAGTACATAAAAAAATTCCCTTACATGACTTTTTTTGGACAAAAATGTTAAGGAAAATTTAAACAGGAGAGAACTTCATTGTTTTGCTCAAAAACATTATTATAAACCCAAATCAAACTCAAATAAATTTGAAAATACCTAAGAAGAAAGGTCCAGTGAAATCCATGAATGTGCAGGTACAAATCAAAAGCGATTGGCAACGGTCTGCCGTCCTGCACGATATAATTTTCCAGTTAGGTTATGTTTCGAAATGGGCGCAGAATGGCGATCGGTCTGTAATCACGGGTAATACAATACTGTTTTGTTGCCGCGCGGAGCGACGCTGCTGCCACCTGTTGGATGGAATTAACAGCCACCGTGCCTTCTGGTGGCGGTGATGAAAGTGTTCGATTAATTCCCAGACCAATTACGAACACGAGAGGTTAACGAAGGGTTATGCTGCTGTACTGGCGAGATGAGATGAAATGGAGGGAGTACTGGTGTACTGACCACCGTGAGGCGATGGAGGCTGCGAGGCTGTTGTAACTGATGTAACAAGATAGTAACCCATTTATCAATTAAAATACTATAGGATAGATTTTAGGGTGTGAAACTTTTAACGATTCCATTTTCTGAAAATTGTTAACGAAATTTGTAAATATTTCCTGTTTTTATCACCTGATATCCCTGTCATGTAAAAAGGTAGTAAAAGGTAATATAAATACACATCTCATTTAACGTTGAGGAATGAGGTGCGAAGTGTTTAAAGACAGCCGAGCTTCATCGCAGGCAAGCCCAACCTTGGCATATAGCTCTGAATGTAACAGTTTAAAATTACTGTACTGTTCCCTACATTGTAATACGAGGAGTGTATCTGTGGAAATGTATTTTCCACGACATCAGAATGCATTTTAACAGTGTTTTAGACTTAACATAAGTTAGAAACAGTCACAACCCCAGAAAATATTTACATATTTGAAAGAGTAAGGTAAAGAACATTTTAGTACGGTTTGTCTGAGAACTGGGACGATTTACATGAGGGGGGGGGGGGTTATAACAATAAAAAGCGTTTTCGGTCTTATATTAACAGGTTTCATTTACGTTAAATTGGTCAAAAATTAAAAAATAACTTTTTTATGGATGTAACATGAGGAAAAAGAAAAATTTTCCAATCCTATGGACAGTTTGTCTGAGACTTTAACATTATCTTACTTTCTTTATCACAAAAAAAATATTATTTTACTACTTTTAAATCAGTTTGTAAACACAGTATTTGTCTAAATACAGTAGAAGAGCCTACGCTCAAGAAGGATTCGGTTTATTATGCCCTTTACCTAATTACGAATATAATAATTGTGTATGTGTATTATTCTTTTAATGGAAAAATACAGTGTCATACCATTTAAACTACTCAATTTTATGGTTTGTGCATTAAAAAACAAATAAGTTTTGATAAATAAAACATCTTTATGCCATATAGATAATTTTCCTGTTCTGATTAAAATAATAATATATATAAAGTCTTCTTTAAAAATTTTTATTATTGAATTCATGAATAATTTTAGCATATTAGTGTTGAAAAACTATTAGAAAATCATACTATTACAGAAAATTTTATAATAATATATGTATTAAAATCCAAAATATAACTTGTTGTATATTGTCATTTCATCTTGTGTGTACTTCTGCTCATGTGGGCGAAGCGGCTGCAACTCAGTCAATCTCCGTGTGTTCTGATTACACTTCAGAGTGCATCCGGTATTTAAGACAGGGCAAAAACACGAAACACGTGGTAATCGTGGAGTTTGAACAACCAGGTGGTTTCCGCAGCGAGATGCAATCTCTAGTTCATAAACAGCACCGCAGATGGCGCCAACAGCTGATATCGTTAATCAGCTGTTAGCATTGTAACACCTCTGTTATTTCCTCTGATTGGTCTCCCCTTGATCATGGGTTACCAATTGGGTAGTTTACTTGTGCAATTGCTAGCCAACCTGTTTACCGTTTGTACACCAGCAGAGCGCATTGTTGACCAACCGATGTTGTAGTCTGGACAAAATTAATGTGTGTTAAAAATGCGGATTCGTATTCTCCCAAAATTTCCCTTTCCAAAATCCAACCAATCACAATAAATAACTGATGTTTACTGTCTCTTGTCACTTTAATGACATTGATTTCCTTTCCGGTTAACACTTAGCTGTTTTTACATTTGAAACATAAAAATAAGCATATGTAGCTTTTACACAATCACAAGAGCTATTATTATTAATGGCTATTATCAGAGCTTCGGGGGGGGGGGGGGGGGGGGGGGGGAATTAAATAAAGGCTAATTATGAAGAAAATCGTCCCAGGACAACTTTAAAACTGGTTTATACTAGTTGCGAAGTTGACATTGGGTACAGCAAACGAAGTTGTCATAACACTGTGGTAAGTATTTTTGCTGTCCACTATGACAATTTCCCTTCCTTCATAATCCATTCATGTTCAAGACAGTCGGGGGTTAATGCGAACTGCATGTAAACCCCTAGCTGGAACATATGTTGACAGCAGGGGGTGATGAGAAATGCTATGGGCATGGAAACCCCTAGCTAGAACATATGTAGACAGCAGGGGGTGAGGAGAAATGCTATCTATGGGTACGGAAACCCATAGCTGGAACATATGTTCAAGACAGCAGGGGGTGAGGAATGCGACGGGCATAGAAACCCCTAACTGGAACATGAGTGGACAGTCCCTTGTCTCACCCCTTCTCTTCCTTTAATATCCCATCCTTCCGGGGGCTTGCGCAAAATGCCCATTAGAGGCAGACGTTCTCAACGGTACGGCCGGGGTCTCCTTATCCACCAATAACAACAAACAACAACATGAAGAAAAACATGCGATTTCTGGAAAGTAGGAGAGAAATTTTCTCGTATTTGAAAATTATCTTCTTCCTACTGCACGTTAGATTTTAACAGTGTATAGTATAACGGTTGTTGATAAAAAGATATGATTTTGAAATTCTGTTTGATGTTAGTTAAATTAAAAGACTAAGTGAATATAAAATATCCCTGATTTTGAACTATGATTTCAGGGTCTTAGGTCCCATGAAGGCAATAGGAGAAAGAGCAAAAAAGCTGGAAAATAATAAATTGGAGAATAAATAAAAAGGTTCTTAAAATGTTCTTGCCAGTGCTCTTTAATGTAAAAGCTCAATCTATCATTTAAATACTATAGGGTTTTTATAGAGGCTTGTAATATGTGCATGAGTATATTACACTGGTGGGTTTCTAAAGCTATTGATCCCCGGATGTATAAATTTGCCACCTCTCATCAAAATATGGGCTATCTTAGATTAATTGAATATCTGCAGATTAAACATATGTCTATTATATTGAAAAGTGCAGATGATATATAGTCCTTTATTATAAATACTGATTATGGGCAATAAAAACCGGAGTAACTCCTGTAAGAAAACAAAAGTGAAGAGTGAAGGTGTTGTTAAGGCTCAATTGCTGGCCTGGAGCGTTGATTCCGCACTAAAAAGGCGATTGATAGGTTCAAATTACGTCCTGGTCGACTAGAAGACGTCGACACTGTGTTTAATCATTGTACGTAGACGTCTGAATAATGACTTGGACTCTTTAATTTCAACACCGACATTCAATATTAAACGACAAGTCGCATTTTTGTTGGCACAGTCTTGATAAGCATGCGTGTCCGAAGCTTGCGAATACACTTATGGACGACTTTCGTCTATTAACAATTATTTTGTTCTGTGGTAGTGTTCTAAAACCTATGATTTCAATTCAATTAGAAATACATTATTTTTAGTCTGTTTAAATTGCTCTGCCTTTTAAATAAGATATAAGTTAAATTGAGAGTTTAAAATAATTTAAATGCAAGAATTTTAGTTCATTTTCACAAGTAAATCACAAAGTTTGGAATTGCAGCAGATGATGGACTGCCATAAGGTCGATACATGTCCTGAATAAAAAGGATATTTGAAATCTTCAGGCAGTTTTACACGAGTAAAAACATTGTAGAATAGTTTTACAACATAGGTGTCAAGACTGACTAGAGAATAAAATCTCATAGTTTTTGGTATACAATTAATGGCTGAAAACAACAGTAAAGAAGACTATACTTTTTTCACTAAACCATCAACTTGAGAAGATGAGAAGATCTAGCCCAGAGTTTGACTAGCAAACTCTTAGAATAACAGAAGATTTATGGTCTCTTTGGTCTCCACGAGTTTTTTCAGAAGTGAAGTCCTTTGAAGTTGCGGTAAATTATGGTGTCTTGATGATAATTGCTATGTCTCCGATATCGTTGAAAATTAGTTATGAATGAATTATTTCAAACATAAGGCAGTGAGCAGTCTCAGCATACCTCAGTCGGATATCGGTCCAACAGGATCGTATATTATGACCTCTTTCCTATTGCTACAACATACAAACAGCCAACCAATTGTAGAGCAGTCTACAAGGAGCTTTTGAAATCTGCAAAAGCTCTCTTCCATAGTCTACACTTGTTGTTTATACACATCCCTCACAGTTCTAGCAGAGATCGCCAGACCAACAGAACGTGGGTAGCTGAAAAGCACGCTACACCGCACCAGTATAAGTCTACACAAGATATAGAGCAATATACACATCCATCACCTTTCTACCAGACTCTACCAGAGTACGGATGGCCAACCAATCGTAGGTAGTTGAAGAGCAGTCAACAAGGAGCTGTTTAAAATCTACAAAAGCTGTCTACCATAGTCTACACGTGATGTAGCCTATTGAGCAATATACACATGCCTCACAGTTATAGCAGAGAACCACAGGCAAACAGAGCGTTGGTAGCTGAAAAGCAGGCTACACCGCATCAGTATAAGTCTACACAAGATGTAGAGCAATCTACACATCCATTACCTCTCTACTAGAGTACGGATGGCCAACCAATCGTAGGTACCTGAAGAGCAGTCTACACCGCAAATGTACAACCATCTACACAAGTTGTAGATTGTTCTACACATCCCTCGCAGCTCTAGCCGGTATGATGGTCGGCGTGGCGATCGTCTGTTGGGCGACCAAGATCATTGAATCTGCGATAACAAGGAGATATTTCCTGCGAGACGGCCAATCAGATTCGATCTCCGATGGTTATGAGGTGTGAAGTGCTGCAGGAACGTGCCTTCCGTCCATGTCCTCGCCTGTGCGGGGTCGTTACCATCCCAGCACCTCAACATCCCAGCACCTCAACATCTCAGCACCCCAGGCCATGGAGGGACTCTGCAATACACTAGACGTTGGGAATGTTCTCTCCGGAACAATATTCTCAAACGCTGACGAGTTCATAATTTTAGATCACGTAATCTAGCATTTTATAAAATTTGCTTTATGTTGAACTTGAAAAGTTTAGTTGAGGCTGAAATAAGGTGAATCAAAGGAGACGACATTAAAATGTCATTTTATTTTAAAGGTAGCCTACACATTGATCGTTTTCTACAATTTCTTTGATTAGAATAATAAATACTTTTTATAGCATAAAATTGTGTATATCCGTCTTGTATACAACACTATTATTTATTGCAAAAATTTCTTGAAAACTGTCGTTTTTCCTATTTGAATAACACTGTTCAAAATTTTAATACTAGTGGATAATGGTACTCCTGCCAATCCACTAAGCACGTCTGCTTCTAATTTGAATTTGCACAAGGTCGCCATAAGGATATGGTATTGAAGCAAAGGAATGGGTGAGAAATAGGACAGCAGATGGCATATCGACCAATCGGAGGGCAAACTCCCGCAGTCCTGTTCAGACAGATTTTCAGGCTCAAATAAGTCGTCGTTTTTGCCAACCGACTGACCAATTATAAACGACTGTCATTTAACATTCTGACCTTCCTCGCCTAGGGCTTTCCATGTTCGAGGTGATATCAGCGCAAAAATTTCATGGTTGACAGCCAAAAGACTAATCACATGATATAACAAATACATTTTTTCTAATGTGATCTTCCCAACTAGTATAAACCTGTTGTAAAGTTGTCTTTGGATATACAAAATAGTTACTGCATGGGAAATAAATCATTGTAACTAACCATCACACAATCCAAGAAACCCTCACGAATGAGAAACCACAGTGGAATTCTCAACAGTTCAGAATAAATTATATAAAGTATCCTTTCACAACTACACGAGTGTTACCAACGAGAGGTGGTCATTCATTAAAGCAAAGCAACAAATCCAATAACCGTTATTTCGCAAATGAACCGTAAAATAGTTTTACCTCTGTGCTCGGGCATTTCCCATTATGTCTCTGGGCAGCGGTGCAACTTCGATCGGTTCCGCAGTTTCAATTGTAGTGGGAGGCTCATGATAGAGCGAGCAGAATGATGCATATCTAAGAAGCTCCGATAAAGGAGAAATCTCTCTCGCGTTGAATAATATGGGGCTGCTCGTGGCGCGAGGTGCATGGGCTAGGAGAGGAGAGCAGAGGGTGAAATGGGGAAGAAGAGGACTGTGGGGATCGTATATGGCATCAGCAGGGTAGCTGAGTGGTTACGGAACTCGAATTTGAATATGGAAGTTGCAGAAGGTTACAAACTAAAAAATAACGCCTTGTCTGATATATCACACTCAGCATCCTTCAGACATGTTCACATTAAAATATGCACCAGATTGTTTTGGTGTTTCAGTATTCAAGTATATTACTTACTGCTGTAACTTGTTGGTATACCTTTCATGTAAAAAAAAACATTTAAAACTTTCAATTTATACTTTTTACTGGTAAAAATTAGATAGTTGAGATATGAAGAGAAACAATAATCTTTGGACTACTTTCAACGTGAATCTTAAAATTGTGTTCTGGTACTCAGGAAAGTAAGGTTTGATGAAACAAGTCTTTAAGCAATGTTCGCTGTTTAGATAATCATGAATGATACTTAGTCAATATTATTGGAAAGTAAAATTATATTATTAGTGTTTATGGTAATGATTTACAAATTTAAATTACAAGGCCTTTGTGCCACTTTGTATCCTGTTCATTAAACTCTACATATTGTTTTTAGATGTCTTGTTGGGCACTTATGAAAAATAGATTAAGGGAGGATACGAAATGAACAACAAATGAAACACCTTTATAGCTTCTCTATTGGACAGTAACATTTTTACTTGAACTCCAAAGCAGCTATCCCAAGGATTAACAGGGATAGTGGAGCTGTTATCCCTTGACTAACCAGCCCTCAAGTCGTCTCCCAAAACGATATCTTTCAAATTAAAATAAAGTATATAGCTAATCTATATAATTGATTTCTCAGCTAACAAAACAAGTTTTTGGCTCATAATATATGTATCAAAATGAACTCAAACAATATAAATAGAACATTTTTTAAAAACACCTAATGGGTAAAAACCAAAGAGCATTGCTACACTCTCCGATGCAACTCTCCACCAACTTGCAACCTTGCAGCAGAGACCGTTGGATCCCATCGCCCTGCTCTCCGACTTCCCTCCAGATACCATCGACTGTTCACTTCGGCTTCGCCGCCGGCGTCACGTCGCGAAGATAGCGCCCCTCTAGCGTGCTGCACCCTGGCGTCAACGCACGGAAGCTCGAGGAGTCATTAGTTACCCAGGCTGTCGCCAGATCGCTCTGGAGCCACGTCACGCTTCCTCAGCAAGTCACGTGCGATCGACGAGTTACCGTTTACCGTTCGATACTGTTTACCTTCGGAATTTAAAGTAGGTTGTTACACTGTAGAGAAAGGCAGGTATTTTATTAAATTCCAAATTATGCCAATTGAGACTAACAAAACAGAACAACACAACAACTACCAGCGACACATTCTGTAACACTCATGGGTTTGTCATGAAGTAAAACAACTTTTTGGTTTGTTGTTGTTACTAGCGGATAAGGAGTCTTCATATCCTCCCCAATCACGCGGGATATTTAAGAAAAGGAACGGGTGAGAAATCGAACTTTATACGGTGACTGACCACTAATAGTCCCAACCCCCGTGCTCCTGTGTGTGACAACTGATTTTTAGGCTCAAACATGCCGACCGCTCTGCCCTTTGATTGACCAACCAAGCAACTACCCATTCATATTTTTCAGTTAGAGTTTTCCATGCCTGAGTTTGATATTAACCCCTTAGAGTCCTGGTGTGAAAATTTAAATGAAGAAATTATATGACAGAACTGTCCGTATCCTTGTAATTCTTGGAACATTTGGTGTCTTCGCAGATCTTTTGCACATACTACATGCAGAACTCAACTATGAACCAAGGTATCCTGAGTTGTACCAGATATACAGTGACAGCTCTCAGGAGGGTGTGAATTTGACCTTGACCTTGACCGTCACCGATGACCGAGTCTGACTCAGACTCAGACGATACGGTGACGGTCGGTCCCGGTCGGACAGATCGGTAATGACCTAGGGCCGGGGGATTTGGAGGCCACCTTTGTCCTGCGGCCTTCAACTTGTGACAAAGCCAAGACAAGACACCTCCGATTGTGCCGATAATGGGCCAGCCTCAATCGAAGTTCCAGGGATCACTCGACGTGGATGTGATTGACGCTATTCATTGGTGATGATAGAAGAAAACAAAGGTAGAAGGATGTCTAGGATCAATTGAAATGAATCAAAATTCGAAATATAAATCTTAATAGTAAGTTTTAAGTCATGCGTGTAAAGCTGTAGCCAATGTGATAAGTTTTACTTAACAAACGTTCACTCCTCCAAAGTTTGAAGAAGTCGAAGTTTAATGGCATCAAACTTGGACGATTCGAAAACAGTATATGGTTTATGGACTTGGAACTGACGAATATGCCCAACCTAGACGTTTTAATTTAGGAAACACCTTCACAATAACCCAGCAGCAGGACTGGATGGTTATGGAACTGTTTATGGATTTGGTTTTTTGTTTTATTATTATCATGAGATGCACTGTCGGAGACGTAAATGAGAATTGACTGAACAATTTACAGATTTTGTGGATGCGTTAAGAGTCATAAATTTTGGCTTGAAACATATCAGGGAGGGGTGGCTTTGTTCTGTGAGACATTTATACGGCTTAGTCAGGAAATTACTTGGGAGTGCAAAGGAAACTGTCTCTAGGGTTGGCGGGTATCTCAGGCGCCAAACTTTGACGATTTTGAAACAGAACTGATTTGACGCCTATATTTTTGACATTCAAATTCTAGATTTTTGATGAAAACAAAGGTAGAAGTTCTAATAGAATTGCATTGAGTTAGGAGGAGATATTGAAAGCTATATATCGAGTATTGTAAGTGAACAGATTAGCGCAATATAGTTAGTTACATCCATGGCGATCAAGTTGCACTGTGCCAAAGTATAATACTACGAAGTTGGATGCACCAAACCTTTACGATTTTGAAACCACTCAGGTTTGACACCTGACGCGCTCACCAAGCTTGAAGATTTTAATTTTCGAAAATCCTTTACTAACCGCCACAAAATTAAATTGTGGAACTTAGCAGTGCAGAGCATTTGGAAGGTATAGTTTCAGGTACGTAAATGGGACTGAGAAAACAATCCAAGTAGGTTTTGCGAGCGCGTGATGTGTTAAAAATAATACATTGAGGCTGTAGCCTAACATAGAGATGCAGCCCAGTAAACAGTTAGATGTCATGGTCAGGAACGTACATGGGGGATGAGAGAAAATGGTCTACGCCAGGTGTTAAATTTCAACGATTTTGAAACAGTTCAGATTTGACGCCTAACAATACATTTTTAAATCTGTACTGTTTTCGTTTTGCACGGATCCGCAAAAGTTTGACAGTGTCAAATTTGATCAAATATTTCAAATTTTATTCTGTCTAAGTTTTTCATGGACTTTTATTACATAAACCTTTTATCTCAAGCATCAGATTAAATACAGCTTCTTGGTAGAGGAAATTGTTGGAATTTAAAATTTCAGCCCGAAAAACGTTTTGTATAGTTGAATACACAAAATTTATTTATAGAAGATAAAACTATACAACACTCGTTGTCTCTAAACTATCAAGATTAAGTCATCCGATACAAATTACTGCAATTCATCAAATGTAATCGTCCCACGATATACAAATTGTTCTCCTGCAGCTACTAAGTGTTCCTGGTAATATATTCATCGAAAGGGGATCTGCGCACTCAATTACATGGCGTCGGCGGCGGCGGCGCTGCAAAGTCAAACACCGCGTCTCGCCCCGCATCTTGATGAGCGGTAGATGTTGACCTCTGACCTACTGATAACGTTATCACGGTGATGCATGCGGTTGGCCGACCACGACCCGCTCTCCGCGAAAGTCCATGGCGCTCGCCTGATTTTGGCATTTTTTTCTCGAAATTTCCCCTCGCAACGTGCTATTAAAAGTTTGATCTTCGGGACGATTCGGATTATCTCCATCAGGGTCGGTCCACTTTTCCTTCCGATCGTGAGGAGCTTGGTTAGAATACGATTTTTCACCCGGGAAGATTCCGCAAACGATCTGGAACGAATATGATTGACCAAGAATGATTTAAATATTTATCAGGAAAGGTAAGAAACCGACATTAAACCAAGTTTAAGGTTTTTGTTAAATAAATTGTCATCACACAACATCACTGTCGCCTGTTTAAAAAAATAATTTTAACAACACAAAAACGCGCTTATGAACTAGGGCCGTATTTTTTAACTTCTAACTACTGTAGAAGCCAATGGAAACGGCGCCCGGTGGTAGCTGATGTGAAGCGGTTGCCTAACAACCGGAAACACAAGCAATGCTACCCCTTCGTTAGTTACGGTAAAAAACTATGGTAATAAAAATGTTTTTAGAAATTTAATAGAATCTATTGCATAGTGCAGTGTGAAATATCGGTCGTAACTTGGCATGCAAGGTTTTGCCCACTATCGATGATCGTTTCTCATTCTCGACTTCATCTGGAACTTTAAACATGATCTCGATGCTGTCAAAACTTTCTTTTCGGCCCTTGTAATGAAATAAACTATTTCATCACACTGCATCAATATCACCTTGTTTCGACCCTCACTTATATGGACGAAAATCATGCTTTTGAGGTCTAGTTCAGAAAAATTTCGAACCTAGACCTCATTGGTTTCGGCGTTGAAACCAATGAAAAAAAAGGTGCTGATGGGAAATGGTTGCCTAGAAAGCAGTAAAAAGCAATGCAAATATTTTTTGTCTTGTTTAGAAGTTACTGTATAGTGAAGTGTGGTAAAAAAATATAGTTCGAAAATCGGCCAAAAACTTTTTGTCTACTCTCGATTTTTTCAAATTTTCAACTTCGTCTCGAACTTGAAACATGATACCGAGGCTTTTAAAACACAATTTTGGGCCATTTTAACGAAATATACTATTAAAAAACTAAACAACCAAACTCGTGCATGGCATAATTGACTGAAAACAAACACACAAACAAAAGCTAAGAACACTTGCATAACAAGTCTTCAATATCCGACTGATATTTAAATAACACCCATTTTTTCAACATCCTGAGTGCATCTAATGGCTGGGGGATCATGGTTTGATAGCAGGTTAGGCGTTAGCAAAGTGCATCTTCGGACTCGGCTGGTATTCTCATCGCCTCTGCCCACGCCGCTCGGCGCCGACCCCTCGTCCCTCAAGGTCGTCCAAGGTCGTGCCGAGTTATAAATTACGAGATACAACCTCTTTACGACTCCGGGCGGTTGTTTTTACTGCCAAATTAACAGATATACTGTAGTATCTTTGGCTTGAGAATTCGTCTTTAATTACTTCTTAATTGCGGTGGCTGCTTCGATGGAAGGACCGCACTTTTGTTTTCGGCTGAATTTTATTGCGTTATTATTGCGAAATCGTCCTAACATGGTACGTGAATAAACATCTACCAACTTTGGAACCGTCAGTTTGTGTTGTTTCTCTTTATGAATAAATTATATTATTATTTGATTGAAATTTACTAGGACGTGCTTGTTATTTTATTAAAAAGAATGATCGTCGTTTAAAACAGTTATATTTTGAATTAAATATAAATTTACGTTTAATTGACATTACTTCACCGCACAGTTACTGTTTGAAATTTACAAAGAAACTTACAGTGCTTAATTTTTTTTTTTGAACGTATATCCGTAATAATTATTTTATAATAAATAATTAAAATTTGGGTAAACAATTAAATTGCTAAGAACAATACGCATTTATTTTTATTCAATCATTCCATGCAGAAATTACAAAAGCAGACTAAAACAACCCTACTAATTGTTAACATATGATATTATAAGATTGGAGAAATTTATAACTTAAATATTGTTTGGCTTTCACAGCCATCGCAGCCACCAAGTTCTAAAAGTTGTTAAAGACATTCGATAGTGCACTAATTGTACACCATGAGTGTAAGTAAAACTAAACTATATAATTAAAGCTTATGATCCTTCTTCTTAAAGCTAAATCCTGGGTGCTAGATCATTGTAACCAAGCTTCACTTGCACTATGTAGACCGATCAAGAAAGCACAAAGTATGTGCTCTGTGACCATGTATCCGCTCCGCATCCGTGTGGCCGGTCATTTGTCATTCCGCATTTTTATTTATAAAAATTACATGTTCCTACTGTAATACGTAGTTGTCAAGCACTGCTTCTGAGGAAGATCCATCCCACCTTCTGTTGAGGGAGGGTCATCTATCCAAAAGTAGATTCGGCCTTGGAAATAATCCAAGAAGGATATGCTGCCGGTTTGAACGGAGCCGTTTGTGTTTCTCACGTGTGATGCTGCTATTCGCAGAGGTGTCTTCCGGGGGCTCAATCGGTCCGTCACCTGGGAAGAATGGGCAATTGTGGGGCGAATCATATCTGAAATATTCACTAAATAATGCATACTTTCGTCTTATTTCAGGTGGAGCGATACTACACAGAATCAAGAGCCAGGTCAGAGGTATTACCATGAGTGAGTGTACCACTAATTTCTATCTTGACCCTATTTAGTTGAACATCGATCTAGTTGGAAATGAACACTAACCAACCACACTCTGAGGTGGAGTAAGCCAAGATCAAAGGAGTGGTTCGCAGAACTTGGTTAGGAGAACAAAGCGATGACTCCTCATGTGGAGCTGCAAGGTGATGGGCAATGTTAGTTTTGGTTCTCACCTCAGTTGCTTTCTTTTGTAAGTGGATTTTGAAGTGAGAGACCTAGATGAATTGACTGCAAGATACAGCGGGTGGACATATTACTTAAGTTCAACAACGTCGAGTATGATTTGAAGCTTTAGTTTGGTTAATCTGTTGTTTTAGTGGAAGCGAGAGACCTCAGTTTTCAGTCAGGTCCGGATTTAGCTTCCAGATTTTTATATTCACTGATGATCGTGAGGTCATTTGTTAGTACAGTATTTCGTCGGCTTCTCTGAAATTACGTTGCTGATATGCCAGTGCAATATCAGTTGCATAAACAAACGTATACACATTAAATATCAGTGTGGCAAGCAAGCACTGATCCTTCTGGAAGACATTAATTTGTCTACAAGGGCATTCCTTGCGTCCCAAAACATACTTTAATCATCCTATTGGAGAGCATCAAGTTGTGGAGACGCAATAACAAAAGACAGGGAACAAGATATACAATATAATCAGAAAGCCTCTTCTCTAGACAGTGTCATAAGCTGCAGTCACATCTAAAAAGCAACAGGTTTTCAGTCGTCGCTCAAACCCGTAGAAGTAAGTACTAGAACCTCGTCACACCGTCAGAACCTGGCCCCGCAAAACAAAACCAACAAAAGTGATGACTGCAAAACCCCAGCGATGATGTTAGTTTGATGTAGAGCCGTCATTTCCACCTCCACCTCCACCTGCACTGCAACATAAACACGCGGGTCGACCACCCGATAAACAGTGATCAATGGAGGCGGAGCGGGCGGCCTTGGACAAGGACGTTTCGCCGCGCTGCGCCGCTCGTCTTCCGTTGCCCAGCGCTAATCACGCTTTCCGTTTCATCGCCAAGCCGTCCGTTGGTTAATTGCGTCGACGACTAGTGATGGGCGAACTGATTTGAATCGAAGAATCGATTCTTTGACTAGGATCGATTCTTTTGCTTTGAATATAATTTACTGTCTACTATAAAACGTTGAACTACTAAATGTATAAAACTTGATTTAATATTGAACTATTGCTTTATAAGATATAAACAGCCTTGTCTTTTATATATGACATATTACTGACCAAACACTAAATTAATTATCTTCTCTCGACTCCCACCAAATAAAATATCTTCAAATACATCTTAAGTAAACATTTAACCTTGTGAAACACTCTTACTGTGTGTCAATGAAGATAAAAATATATTCACACAAACAATTATTTTTAATCGACTCTAAAAACAACTCAATCAAAGAATCGGTTCCTTTTCACTCGTTGATCCACATAATTAGCCAGCACCGTCAACGGAAGCTCTACACGTAGCACCGTGATGGGCCTTGTTGGTAATGGGGTCCATCAAGGTTGGGTCTTTGGTTTTGTTGTATTATTTCTAAACGGAAGTTGTTTATGTTTAGCCATTACGGGTGTTTCAAGGTGATTATTCTTGGCATCAACTACTATCTAATAAAGGAAGCTGAGTGTTGTAGGATTTAAAACTGTTTTTTGCGATTGTGTCTGTTAGAAACACAAATTTGATTCTTTATGTTAAGCTTTGTGAACACAATGATTCTTTTTGTAGTAAATTGATAATTTTTAGCTCATTCCAACCCACCTTCCACATAATTATTAGGTTTTTGTATGTATTTCTCAAAACCACCTTAAGTTCGTAAAAATATTAATTATGTTTCATCAAATTACTAAAGTATGTGAATTACTTTTGTGGACATTCCTATTCGGGGAACTTTTTTCTGTTTTAAGGTCTATTAGGACTAGAGATCGCCTCTTGATCGAAATTTGACCAAAATTCCAGTTAATCTCAAGAAGTTTACAAACAATATTTTACAATGGAAACATATTTTCTTACTATTCTTACCGGTTGTTATCACAACAGATGTCTAATGAATCAATAAATTATCTTTTTTCCACAAGATTAACATTGGAACTTTGAAAACCTGTGGGGCATACCTCTAGAGTCCAACGTGAATTAGAATGAGATTCTGCTCATCTACAGAACTATACCTTTCTAACGGTATGCGCGGATTTCTCCTTCGATGCGCACGAGCTGAGAAAAAAGGAGGAAAAGAAACATGCTTGCCTATTAATATATAGATTAAAATAATATAGCGTTGTAAATAAACTTATAGAAAAGTATTGCTTCTAATTGATAAACCAACATAAGTAGGGACTGTAATACACCGGGTTTGATTTCAATGTGATGTATAGTGTTGATTTGCATGTGAGACCCTTCACCGCCTTCACCGTCACCAGCTGATCCTCCAACCCAGACCTCACCCGTGGTTTTCCATAATACCCACCATGCAAATCAACCGGCGATCAGCACACAGTAGTGCCGTATCCGTATCCGTTGATCGCTCGTCTGCCTTTCTACTCGAAAGCCTCCATCCTCCACACCGCGCGGCCGGCGATTTCCACAACCTCTTGTTTCTTTAATTATAGGAACAGTCGACTGATAACGCGGGGCCCGCGGCGCACCTGCGCTGTGGTTAAGGGGATTGTTGTGTGGAGTCATGTAAAGTACCCGTTTTGCAACGGAGTTTCACGACTCTCTCTTCTACTTGAGGAATTAAGCGTGGAAGAGGATGATGAAAAGGTATAAGTTAATGTGGAACAGCTCGAGGAAATCACTGATCTGTTATTTACCTTCTGACCAAGTCAGTATTATACCGTATTGCAAAATTTTTTTTTAAATTTTTTGTCTCAGTTCTAATTTAGAATTGTGCCATTACTCAAATTAGAAGGCACCCAATCTTCGCTTCGTAGGCGGACAGTTTGTCCAAATTGCCGGTTTCAAACTGGCCGACTAATACTGGGTCTCGCGACGTACAATGGCTTCCGGGCATGGCGAAGCGCTCGCCGGACTAAAAATAGCCCTGGAGTCGCATTTATAATTTGGAGGGAGCTAATGACAAGGACTTTTCCCATCTACACGATCTCTGCCTCAAAGTAGTTGATATTGGGTTTGCTAAAATTTAGGGCATAGATTTGAGCTCATTTGTAAATATAAATAAAAAAACATGACTTTCAAGGTAAATAAAAGGTAATCTATCTTTGTATGACAAATCTAAGGGGGGGGTGGAGTTAATACCAAAATGATATGTTCCAGTGTCGTATTATATCAGATGAGATTGATAGCAACATGTCAGATAAATTTCAATAGCAATGAAGAAATAATAATCTTCCACTGCCACTATAACAAGATGTTTGATAGCTTCTGGAGTACAGACCGTGTCGCATAGGCGCTGATATCTACCAATGATTCGGATACATTGCAAACCTCATTCTCAGTACAATAAAAATTCAGAGCAGCACTAACTAATTGAATAACATAAGAAGTAGGCAGCTGCCGTAGCTCAGTGGTAGAGCAATGCGTTATCACTCAGAGGGAACGGGTTCAAATCCCGGCTCGAGGACAAAAAGATCGTTCGGCCGCTCCTGTGGTTCGGAAGTCACGTTAAGCCATTGGTCCACCTGCATAGAAAACAAAAAAGTTCAGGCATTTTCAGGCGAGAACTATCAGTTAATTGCTGATCTCCCTCCACTAAAAGTCATACGATTATCTATATATTAATACGCAAGCATGTTTCGTTTCCTCCTTTTTTCTCAGCTCCTGTGCATGTTAGGAGAAATCCGCTCATACCGTTAGAGAGGTATAGTCGTGTAGACGAGCAGAATCCCATCCTAATTCACATTGGATAATAGGGCTACGCCCCACAGGCTTTCAAAGTTTCAATGTTAATCTTATGGAGGATCTGATTGAAGCATCAGACAGCATGTTATACAAACAACTGCTAGATAAACAGGAAGAACATATGTTTCAGCTATAAAATGTTTTAAACTTCTTGGGTTCAGATCAACTAACTGAAATTTTGATCGAATTTCGATCAGGAGGCGATCTCTAGTTATTATTGCTATATAAGAAGTGTTTGATGTTGATTAAGAACACGGCCTACTGAAGAAGCCATTGAAACATTTTTCAATGTTGTCTATCATAGCAGACGATATCAAACAATTGTATCGAACTGCGAAGCTCCCCTTCATCGTCCACCACACTCCTCGGCGCTGAGTGCAGGGTGATGGTTCAGTGTGGGTTTATTCACCTCGCAAGGTCGGCAAGGACGCGGCCGCGGGCTCGCACAAGATCAGCATAAATTCGCACCATAACGACCCGACCTGGGTCTCCCGTCTGACCGGAGGGGAAGGTTAGCTCTGCATCCATACTGTCGATGTGCAAAATACTTGTGTTTGGTTTTCACGATTCCGGTTTAATCTAGCACTGATTTTTAAGCGTTCCCAATTCACAAATAGCTTTATAATGAAAAATAAATCCCACTTTATTTTTCCAGACTGGTATATGTATTTTCCGTATCCCTTTAAAGGTGAAAACCAGACTTCTGTCCCAACAAGTCGTTAAGAAACGACGCAAAAAATTAAAGGTTCCTTGTTGTATAGTTGTGTTGACCATTCATTGCCCCATCATTGCATAATTATTTAATAGCTATTGTGTATTAAAAGAGCAAAGTACGTCATTGCCAAAGAAGATTCGTGTGGGCAAACTTTTCCAGAGTAGCAATGACTATTAGTGCTCGTTATACACACAAGTTTTACCCTACCACCATAATTGCAACAGATTAGTTTTCTATTGTATGTAAAATGCCATTTAGGTCATGTTTTATTTTTCTGTAGGAACACACTAACAACTATCAAACATAATGTCAAACTAAAAAAAGCAATACTAAACGACCAACAGTCGACCAACAGCTGACCTTAAATAACAGAAACGGAAATGAACTGTTTTGTGTACTGTTTACAGATGTGGAATATCTTAATAAAATTCTATATATTTTTTAAAATTAACATTCGTTCAACATTACCAAATGCACTTGAAAGATGTTTATTTAGAAGGGAAAACCCAATGATTACAAGAAGTTTAAAAACCAGTGATATTCTTAGTTTACAGATATATTTATAAATATAAGTTATGAAGAAATCATTAGAATATTCCAGTTTTCTTCGCAAGTAATCTTATCATCTTCAGCCAAATTCACCTGCCACCCGAACAATTTCTAGCCACCCAACGTACCGGCGGTTTCTGGTCGAACGGTTCGGTAGCTTTTCACTCTAATTGCTGAATCCATCCGGAACAAACCCCAGCTAACAGTTGTATATCCTGTTCCCACACACGGAACATGCACCGGTTACTTCACGCTGACCAGTCCAGGGAAAAGTAGTCCCGATCACCTACGGTGCTCATTATGGGCCTGGTTAGTTTGCGGATGGTGCTTCTAAATCAGCAATAAATTTCAAAACCGCCGGACAGTAGAATGCCGTGTAAACTTGTTTGATTTTCAACACGTCAATGTGATAAACTTGCTCTCACCTATTAGTATTGATATTGAAAATGGTTAGCCATATATGTAAGGGGACACTATTCAAAGGAGTCCTATATAAACTAATTTCATACACATTTCACATGTTTAAGTCGAGTAGTTTTTAAGTACTGTGTTTTATCTTTCCCAACACGAGTTCATTGTTGTTGAGTTATTAGCAGAAAAAAATGATGGTTAAGTACGCAGCAATAATTTTAGTACCGTAATTGGACTTACAAGAACAAGAAAATCGGGATTTTAAGCACCGTATCATTTTTTTCACTTTCTCGTCGCTGAGGTTAGCTAATGTGAAACTACTAAACTCCTTAACGCCTGTTATCGTCAGCAGGACACCATTAATTTTGATGTGATACTTAATTGCGGTAAATTTTCTTACAAATAGAAGAAACCAGTAAAGGAATTGTTCTATTGACAATCTGGGGTCGAATTAAGTATTCTAAAACTTGGTTTTTACTTAGAAGAGTTGGTTGGAAAAATCTTGCTGCCGTGAAGTAGATAGAGGAAAACAACCTATCGAGACTCAATTGTAAAATTAAGTAATAACGTGCTATCATATCACTCGTAACCCACTAAAATAAAGAGAGAAAGGCTACACTAACTCCAACATCTGTAAAATAACACGGTATAATGGAGTGAAGGTTTGATGGTATTCAGATTCACGTAAAAGTAGCCAGAGGAGCTAGTCGGTGGAGAATGTGCAGGAAAAGCAGCGGCCCGGGACTGGACAGCGGAGACGTAGTGAGCAGGTCTGGCTTTATTAAAGAACTGGCATAGCAGCCATCTGGGGAAGAAAGGGGCCTTTCACTCATTAGCTGCAGGTTCTCAATTACACCTTGTTAATGGGCTATGGGAACGCGACTCCACCAGTAGAGACAATGGCCATTTGTTAGGCCCGAGTAGACCTACGTGTGGGTGTTGGAGTTATGCCTACTGGGGTCCTGGTTGGGAGGGATGTACAGGTGGGGGTTGAGGGAACGCGACTCCACCAGTAGAGACAATGGCCATTTGTTAGGCCCGAGTGTGGGTGTTGGAGTTATGCCTACTGGGGTCCTGGTTGTGAGGGATGTACAGGTGGGGGTTGAGGGAACGCGACTCCACCAGTAGATACAATGACCATTTGTTAGGCCCGAGTGTGGGTGTTGGAGTTATGCCTACTGGGGTCCTGGTTGGGAGGGATGTACAGGTGGGGGTTGAGGGAACGCGACACCACCAGTAGAGACAATGGCCATTTGTTAGGCCCGAGTGTGGGTGTTGGAGTTATGCCTACTGGGGTCCTGGTTGGGAGGGATATACAGGTGGGGGATGAGGGAACGCGACACCACCAGTAGAGACAATGGCCATTTGTTAGGCCCGAGTGTGGGTGTTGGAGTTATGCCTACTGGGGTCCTGGTTGGGAGGGATGTACAGGTGGGGGTTGAGGGAACGCGACACCACCAGTAGAGACAATGGCCATTTGTTAGGCCCGAGTGTGGGTGTTGGAGTTATGCCTACTGGGGTCCTGGTTGGGAGGGATGTACAGGTGGGGGTTGAGGGAACGCGACTCCACCAGTAGAGACAATGGCCATTTGTTAGGCCCGAGTGTGGGTGTTGGAGTTATGCCTACTGGGGTCCTGGTTGGGAGGGATGTACAGGTGGGGGTTGAGGGAACGCGACTCCACCAGTAGAGACAATGGCCATTTGTTAGGCCCGAGTGTGGGAGTTGGAGTTATGCCTACTGGGGTCCTGGTTGGGAGGGATGTACAGGTGGGGGTTGAGGGAACGCGACTCCGCCAGTAGAGACAATGGCCATTTGTTAGGCCCGAGTGTGGGTGTTGGAGTTATGCCTACTGGGGTCCTGGTTGGGAGGGATGTACAGGTGGGGGTTGAGGGAACGCGACTCCACCAGTAGAGACAATGGCCATTTGTTAGGCCCGAGTGTGGGTGTTGGAGTTATGCCTACTGGGGTCCTGGTTGGGAGGGATGTACAGGTGGGGGTTGAGGGAACGCGACTCCACCAGTAGAGACAATGGCCATTTGTTAGGCCCGAGTGTGGGTGTTGGAGTTATGCCTACTGGGGTCCTGGTTGGGAGGGATGTACAGGTGGGGGTTGAGGGAACGCGACTCCACCAGTAGAGACAATGACCATTTGTTAGGCCCGAGTGTGGGTGTTGGAGTTATGCCTACTGGGGTCCTGGTTGGGAGGGATGTACAGGTGGGGGTTGAGGGAACGCGACTCCACCAGTAGAGACAATGGCCATTTGTTAGGCCCGAGTGTGGGTGTTGGAGTTATGCCTACTGGGGTCCTGGTTGGGAGGGATGTACAGGTGGGGGTTGAGGGAACGCGACTCCACCAGTAGAGACAATGGCCATTTGTTAGGCCCGAGTGTGGGTGTTGGAGTTATGCCTACTGGGGTCCTGGTTGGGAGGGATGTACAGGTGGGGGTTGAGGGAACGCGACTCCACCAGTAGAGACAATGGCCATTTGTTAGGCCCGAGTGTGGGTGTTGGAGTTATGCCTACTGGAGTCGTAGCTGGGAGGGATGTACAAGTAGGAGTTGAAATCAAACTTACTTATTTAGTAGAGCTGAGGAAATTGTGTTTCTCTAATTACTTGCAGAGTAATAATAATAACTTATAGCCTCTCTTGAAACCTAAATATGAAAATTATTCTAAATTATATCAAGCAACCTACAAATATCAAACATTCGAAGTATATGAAAAAACCAAAAGTTTTGTACCAGTTTGTAGGACGAAAAAACAAACAAACTTTGCTTTAAGTGTAGTTCGCGGTTCTAGTCAATACTACATATATAAAGCTAAAAATTTTATATCAAGAGGTAGATTTAAAATTTTTAAGTACAGTACAACGTTTTCAATGATGGTCAATCAGAAGAACGACAGAATCAAGCATGCAATGAACACTCAACGTGTATGTAAAACGTACAGTTTTCTTGGCGAGTATCAAGCTAGACTAAGTTCTCCCCCGAGGCGTGGTTGCAGAGTACCGGTACCCCATTTTGGGCGTGCAGGAACAGGAACCCAACCTAGTTATCCCGCTTGAGAACTACCCATGATCCAAGTAAAACCTATAATGGAAACCTCGTGATTCGGTTCAATCCCCTGGCTTCAGTCAGGCCAGATATTGGGTTGAACTCGAGGGAGTCGCCGGTATGCTCTGCGCATAACTTCGGATAGATGGGGTCCTTTAGCCTCACTGGGGGCGTTGCTCACAAACGATAGTTGAGAAGTAGTTGGATAGTGCTGCCACTGTCACTCACAGTTCGTCGATTTTGGGTTCATGGCCGAATGAGTACTACATCTGGGAGAATCCCAAACTCTGTGGGGGTCTAATCCACTTTAATGTGATTAGGGACTTTGGTTTCTTCATACCCCTGTCGTCCATAGGTGCAGACGCCCGTATGGGGGGGATACCGAACCTAAACCTACGGGTTTTGGAATGAAAACCAAAACGAAATCGAATCGAAATCGTCCACATATGAAACGCCAGGATAACGGAAGAGCACGAGGTAGATACAAAAAGATAATGCGATCAGTATCTTTTTCTGGTTGTTTTTGCCGCCGTCACCGGCTGAGGATGACTTATTTATTTGCATAACCGGCTGAGGTGGGTGCGGGTGTTGCCGAGCGTGTTCTGTTCATTAACAGCGGTGCAGCAGATCTGCGTACTTAACTGACGTGGAGGCGATGACTTACAAGTGTTCGAGATTGCTCGCGATCGTCTATTTAAACCTGGACGGACGGGTGTAGTTAGTACTTAATTATTACTGGTTATAAAGTACGGCCACTCAGAGGAAACTTGAAATAAGGTAGTTTGTGTTGCAAATAGAACAAGTTACAGTTCGGTCGGGCCTTGTGAAGGCCGGGCGGATCAGTGGATGCAGGGTTTAGTAGTTGTCTGGTCACATGCAAATACAGAGTATCTCGAAGAATTTAGTGGAAAATCAGGACAAGATCTTTTATTGCTTCTAAAAATTCTCACTACTTTTCTAAAATTGTGAGGATTACAATAAAAAAGGATATATGTTATGATGCATCTTTAGAAAATTTAAAGTAAATTGATCTACTACACTGTCTATTTTGTAAACAACCTAGTTATGTAATTACAGTTAACTATAAACCCTCATTTCTGCAATTTCCATTCGATTCCATATCCAATGGATGATAAAGACAATTTAAAGTGGTTGGAATATAGCATTGAAGGTTTGTTGATTGAAGCAACTTACGTGATATAAATAATACACATTAGGATCACAAGTTCTGGGTGATTGGTCGAGTCCCCAGTTAAAGAAAGGGAAACCCCCTTCATTGCATGGCCTATTATGAATATGGTAACGACCTTTTAACTTACAAACATTGGGATAAAATATGATTAAATAGGCCTAAAATAAAAAATAGTAGCATTAAGAAGCTGGAGCACTCAAAAAGCTCTGAAAAGTAGCTCCCCAAGATCGCGGCTTTCGCTGAAACCCACCCGACCACAATGTAAAAGAGATGTCTACCGCAACTGGCACTTCCGACCTCCGGAGAGCGAATACTTGACCTACAACAACACGGGCTGTCGTCTGTCGTCTGCCTCCCACACACCCGCACTCTCTCACACACACACAAGTGGTCGAGGATAAACAGGGGAGTGAGTTTTGAAGGAATGGTTATTTTTAATTAAAATGATTTTAGTTGGCATAGTATTTTATTTACCTGTAAATTTAGTTTAGATGATATCTTAGTGTCCGTCCTTCCATAGTCAATCGAAGCTGTAATAATTCTTAGTAAGTAGATCCTTTTAGGAAGTTCTGCTTGATGCCTGAGAACATTAGTAACTAACGTTTTATCTGGATGTAACTAACGTTACATTCTAGCAGAACGGATTTTAAAGGTAGGAGGAATTCTGACGAAGGTAGAAATTTCCTTTGTTAAAGTAGCCAGAAAAGTAGCTAGAAGAACTATACCTATTTGTTTTCTCCCACGATGTTACCAGGGTAATGAAAAAAAACACACGTTACTGAAAATTGAGACTTCAAATTCAAGAAAGCAAATAAATGAAACTATGAGAAGACAACAAAATATAGCTCTTTAAATGAAGATGAGTGTATGAATGAATACAAATTTACTGTCATTACTGACGCGAACAGAATCTTCGTCAGATCGACCATCGTTGACTCAGGCTGGAGCGGAGACGCTTGACACGGTCTCATCACTCGCATCATCTCGCGACGAGTTTTCACTGGACTACTTGGAGATTCATTTCCCTGTTCTGTCACAGTCATTCATTAGCCTCGACCGCCTCGACGCCGACTCGGAATTCCCGGCGAGATGACTTTCGGGTTTCGTTTTCACGCAAAAACTGCCATGAGTCTTAAAACCACCGAGAAACGCTGATAGTTTTGGTTTTTGATTTTAGTTGTTTAATAAACATGAGCCATTCCAGTTCCGAAGATGATGACTTTTAGATTTGGATATCACTGTGAGAGATATTATTCCTGGCTAATGTTCTCCTTAGTTACATTTTTTTTAAACCTATGTTTTAAGTACGGTAAGACAATTTGAACACGCATCATATGTTTCCTTTTTCCACACAAGTTTTTGTTTTTAATGTTGTTGGCTTGGACACTGTTGTTCACCAAGTAGTACTAGGCATCCCCAACACACTGCCTCCATTGGAATCTGCATCTTGTCTTCTTCCATCAACCTAGTTTCTTATGATTATTTTCTATAATTTCCACCATCATAGTTTTTGTCTACTAAGAGCCTTTCTACCTTATAAGTTATTGTATAGCCCTACTTTTATAAGGAAATTACAGTTTTTGGTTATTTATTTGTCCTGCATATCGCATGTCTCTACTCCATACGTCGGCAACTAAATATGGTTCTACACATAAATCTCTTTGTTTATATTGTTTTAGCCTCCATTTTCCTTCGTCAAAAGGATTGTTACAGTGTATATTAGTGTAATTTTTACAATTCTTTGATATTTTTCCCCCTTTTATTCTTAAAATAATTGTTTTCGTTCAAATGCTAAGATCCCAGTTTTCTGCATTAAAACTAAAATTATTTCAATGACGTTATTGGCTCTCTTCAGTCATGCCCAAAACATTCTATGTTGTCCAAAGCTGGGCACTTTCCCACTGTTGCGTCGTGTGTTATCTCCACGGCCCTTCCTCTCTTATCACAGTTGTTATCGTTATCACGTCGCACCCGTCAGGGAAAGTCCCCGTAACTTGGCGACTTTCTTCGTCCCCTCTGCATTACCGGCCACCTCTGGGCTGGTGGGAACTTGACCCCACGTCACGTCGTAATAGCCACATTAGTCTTGCAAGATTCCATCTTGGGGTTTAACAATAAGAAAGTGAACTCGTGGTTATATCGTACTCACGTTGCGTTACTTCGAATCGAAGATCGTTGTTAGTTTTAGTTAAGTTTCCTGATATATTGACGCTCACTCGATTGTAAAACAGTACACTTATTCTTCCTCTAGAAAAACTAAAAACCCATAAACCCGTTATACGTTATTGTTTATACCGGAACATTTATGAACCATCAACCGCTCGATTGGCATCACGATTTCATGAACGAATCATGAAGCATTCCAATAAATTTTACATTAAACAATACGAAGTCGTTTAGCAAAGATTACAAATGCACTAAAACTTCTTGCCCAACTACTGATGTGCGGACCGTAATAGTGTCTATAAACTTGAAACTACCGAATGGACCCAATTATTTTTTTCAATATGCAATAAAATAGAATCCGGAAGCATGATCCGTTGTGAGGGAATTCCTGGCGAGCGGTTACTGAAGCAATAAATAACAACGGGCCGACGCCACCACCTTGTGGTAGTCCGCCGGCCGAGCGTGTAATCGCCGTCTGTACACTGACTCTAGGTTCTCACCTCGACCTCTAGCTGGACAAATCGCTAGACGCCCGATAACAGACATCACCCGCGCCCTAACGAGGCCGGCCGCACGACTCTCCGATTCCATTTTAATAAGCGTCCCAGTGATTGAATCCCGGTGATTAGGTCATCGTCAGACGTGTGCGACGAATTCGGCGGCATTCTGGATCACTCTCCTTTTCGCGACTTTCGTTGTCTCATTTCACTTTAAATGTCACTCTCCTGACCCTACGTGCGTGTCAATCGGCCCGGATGCGACTGGGGATTGTCTTGATATCTTCACAGACCGGTCTGGCAGACCAGCGGTCTAGTGAGCCTGTCCGAACATGAGGAACTGTTCAACCGTTGATGTGATTCAGCGAAGGAAATATCCAATACTAGCAAGATTTGTGTTGTTTCTGTTAGGTGAGAAGAAAATTGATAGCTTTTTCCTGATGCTTGGAAGTCTAAGCAAAAGGAAAAGATCATTAGAAGAGCTCGGACTGGGTTGACGTCAGACTTGGCAAAGTAAGGTCAGAAATTGATGGTAGATTTGATGTGTGTCTTGTGCAACTATGATACTTCAAATTGCAGAAAATATTAGGTTGTTGAAAATGGAGAGTCCACATCTTTTCCTCAAAGTAAAAAGCAAAATAGTACCATTGAACGAAAAGATCTAGAATTTTTTACATCGAGTTACAAACGTTCTATGTGTACCCTAAGGGTCATATAAGGTTCGATATACAGTAGCTATTTATCATTGGGCTATTAATTAATGATGCTATTTAACAACAGGTTGACGTTATATAGTATCAAGAGCGGGGCTGGGACGGTTCCCTTAAAAACCAAAAAAATGCCACTGGCCGCAAAAGGTTGACACTAATTCTATTGCAGTTTTGACTACATATTTACTGGCTTATCTCTTCACAGTTTGGACTCGATCCATAAACTATTACTTTGTGTTGGGTTATGTTTAAAATATAGTTGAAACTAATCCTTTACCATTGAACCTCCTTGATCAAAGACCGCGCATAAAAAACATCCCTACTTGACTAAGAGTATCTATAATAAAGAGAATCCCTTGAAAAACTCTGAAAATAAAAACTTAGAAAAGAACATACTTACACTATATATGCAAGTTTTATCACGATTACAAATATTGGGTTTTTAAAAATTAAGATAAAAAAGCTGCAGAGAGCATTGTTGTTGGTACCCTTGGAAAAGTCTTGACAAAAATTTCATGCCTTTCGTGTGACTTTCAGGTGACGCATGCTTGATACTCCATCGGTTTTCAATTTACCTCATATTTATGAGACTCTTAATTTCCTCTCTCAACACTTGTTTAATTGTACTCTTAATAAACTTTATGGATCTTTAAAAGGCGCTTTCCCAAACAAGGTTTAAGTAGTTATGTACTGGTCACCGTAACGGCCCGATCAGCTGTTTGCCAGCCGATCACTACCGCATTGTGTCGGCTGACGCGGTCCATTGTCGATCAGCTGGCAGGGTAGGCTGGCTGTTGTGCGCTAATCGGGTACACGCGTGGACGAGCTGGCACATCTATTGGCCCACATCGCGACATCCGTTCGTTGCGGTGCGCGTTTGCTTTGACTGGGTGAACTATTGGAAAAACAGGCGTGCGGTCGCCACCGTTCCAGCGGTTTACAGTTGGACGCGTCTGCGGGGCAACGTTGGGCGGCGTCCGGGCGGGTGCGTGGTTCAGGGACCGAGCCAATTTTTTTTTTCTTTTGTTTTTTGTTACATTATTAGGCCTACTACCGTTATAGTTACAGAATATGTTTTGTGACTGGATTTTTTTGGGTCTTACTCACCTATTTAAATCGTTTTTAGACGCTCGGGACTTGTCAGGTTCATAAACAAAATACACAAACACACGATAACAATCATCGTCCAAAAGTTAATGAAACCCAACCAGAGTGCAACTTCAAAACCATTGCCAGCATGCAGAGGAGTGCCACAAGGATCAGTTCTATGTCCAGTGCTTTTCATCCTTCTTTTTAAAGACCTGTTTCAACACCTGGAAGCCTATTGCTCACCTCTGATGTATGCCGACGACACAAATCTGATTTCAAATCTGTTTTCAGTCAAGACCCCAGAAGACCTAGTTGTGGACTCTAATAACTTAAAATGGCATATCGATTCTGTCATAACAACGACCTAGGGGAGAAAACAAGCAAAACAAAGCAGATGACATTTGGTAATAAACAGAACGTCATAGAAACACTACCTGACGTGTAAATTTAAGACAACACTAAATTCCTTGGTAAAACTATTGACGCACAAATATCATGGAACAACTACATTGATACTTTGTCCAGAAAACTCAACATCAGTCTTTATGTCCTGAAAAGAATTAAACACTCCAGCGATGAAGAGACAACGAAGACCGCGTACCATGCTTTTTTTGAGTCCCACATGACATATAGCCTCGCAGCCTGGGGAGGAACTACAACAGGAAATCTGCAGCGTATCCTCCCCCTTCAGAAAAGGAGGTATTCACCTTATCATGGATCTTGACTGGAGGGAAAGCTGCAGGTAGACTTTTGCTGAAACTCTTGACCGTTGTCGCACTGTACATCAGAGAAGCTATCCTCTATGTGGATGGGAAACCCAACCTAAAAGGAACATCCACTGTCGTAACCCTAGGCATGGTACCAGGTACCAGCTACAACTCTACTATAGCTCATTGTTTGAGAGGAAGCCTTCATACATCGGCAGAAAACTCCACAATCTGCTCCCGGAGTACGTAAGAAGACAAACAGGGGAGAAACTGAAGACAGCCCTGTCTGTCAAAGAACCCATTCTACTCCCTGGACGAATTCCTTCAATGAAGGGCACGCTTCCACTTACAAACTGATGTAGATCATGAAATTGTAAACATTTGACACTATTACATCAAATCCTTATGCTTTGTAAATAAAGAGATTTTGATTTTGATTTTGATTTGCTATGAAAACACCGACGTTTCACGGGACCGAAACTATAATCAAAGACGTCCCGCTTCTTCAGGGTAAACTTGAAATTATATTTTTCTCCTGCACGCAAGCCAAACGCCAATCCGAACCAAACTGACACGGGCTGACCTCTTCCTGTTAGAGAGGGTGTGGGGGAGGAGGCCCTGTTTACCGGTGATAAGCCGTCCATCCTCCAGTCCTTATCTCGCATGTATTCCAATTCATTCTTAACAATTGTGACGTAAACAGGACCAATATCTTTAGATGGTCACGACAATGGCTCGTTTTCAATAGCCTTTAAAAGTTAACCAGCAATATTTCTCTTCCTCTAACCAGGTTCCTCAAAGAACATTTTACTCTCATCCCATTTTATTGAGAGATTGCATTCTAATGCATGTCCGGATATCCGTGAGCCACATTTTTCTCTCTACAATTCTTTCTAAATAGGTGAGTGAGACAAAAAAATTAATCACAATTGAAGCTACATCGCCAAAAACATGTCTTTCACAAATAGAACATGGGTTTTTGGTTTCCCCCAATGTTTTATGTACTAGTCAGATAACAACCGATCTTTAATAAGGTAATGGAATATGTCAGAATCAATTAAAAACGAATAGATCGATAAAACGATAGAGGATGATCGGCTTTGTATCATGTCCTCAGTCCTCAACAAAAATAGTTTCATTAATCTTGTCTGTAAAAGAAAACTAAACTGAATTATTCCTTGTTCAGACGACCATTTTCGAGGTTTCGGTCAATGCCGCATTATCAGACTCTTGAAGCACATCATTATCTCTGAAGGATTTGAGTTTGGAAAAATAAATTGTATACAAAACACAGTCCGAAATATGAATTCGTGAAATTTATAATCACTAAGTCTCTTGATAACTTATCTAATGTAGGACTAGTAAGTTTTTTAGGAGCCTGATTATAAAGTATTAAATAAATACTCAAAACCGGTGGTCTGCAACAAGAAGACTTGGGTACCACATCACACTGAGATCTCAAGTTTGAAACTCAAATAGTAGTGTCAAATTGTTGGTGCTGGCTCAGTTCAAGGTCACCTGAGGGATGACGTCATCGAGGTCAATGACCTCACCGATGACGTCATCGATGACGTCATCGATTGCGTCATCGATGACGTCATCACCAATGACGTCATTTCTATGACGTCACACCCATGACGTCACAGAAATGACGTGCTGATGACGTCATCACCCCTTACGCCATCAAAATGACGTCACCGACGCCACTGAGGTCAAGGTCACGCCGAAACTTAAAATTTTTTGGCACTTTTGCCGTTTCTCGCACTACGCTCCGAGTTTCAGTCAGAGTCCCCGTGACCTTGACCACTTGGAGCGAATTTTCGACGAGAAACGGCAAAAGTGCCAAGTTAAACTCGAGTTTCTGACATGACCCTGCCTAAATGGGCAATCGGTTATCCCTCAGGTGACCTTGAACCAGCACAACACCAACAATTTGATATTACTGTGACCTTGAAAACCTAACAACGGAGCGCCGACACCGATGCGCACCCCACGACAGCCACCGAGTGACTGACTGTCAGGCTCTGTGTACGCTAGGTATATTGGCTTGAGAGACTAAGACTCTAAACTGTCAGGAATGGGAGTAACTAACTGAATTTTGCAAGGAAAAGTCATTTCATCCAATATATTAAACAAATCTTCATCAGTAAAACTGACATTAGTCTGTTTGGTATAAAACTTAGGGTGTCCGCGCAACAGTTTGCGCCACTTAGCTAAAGTTGAAACTCTCTTAACTTTGAGTGGTGGACAGTGAGCAACTAATAAAGTCTTAACACGGCTAAGTTTCTTACCTAAAGTGTCCTGCGACATGGCTTCACCTCACAAAAGTCCGCACAATACTGAGAGACTGCTTGTAGCGCTTTTGCCGTTTCTCGTCGAAAATTCGCTCCAAGTGGTCAAGGTCACGGGGACTCTGACTGAAACTCGGAGCGTAGTGCGAGAAACGGCAAAAGTGCCAAAAAATTTTAAGTTTCGGCGTGACCTTGACCTCAGTGGCGTCGGTGACGTCATTTTGATGACGTAAGGGGTGATGACGTCATCAGCACGTCATTTCTGTGACGTCATGGGTGTGACGTCATAGAAATGACGTCATTAGTGATGACGTCATCGGTGACGCAATCGATGACGTCATCGATGACGTCATCGGTGAGGTCATTGACCTCGATGACGTCATCCCTCAGGTGACCTTGAACTGAGCCAGCACCAACAATTTGACACTACTTCAAATATCAAGTTTGGTATTAATATCAAAGACGGGAGTTTAAATTAAAGCAATTTCGAAAATGGATCTTTCAAGAATAGATTATATCGTGATTATATTGAGGCTTAAGCGGTACAACACAAATAAGAAATAGCCTTCAGCTATTTCTGTTTTACACTTCCAACTCAGAAGTTAAAATTTAAAATAGCCACATCTACATGATTCAGTTTAAAAGGTCGTATATGGGATGGGTTCAATAAACGGTTTGTAACAACTCTAAGTAGATATAAAAGGATGGTTCTGAAACACTCGTAGTTTTTTTTGATGACTTTTTGCTTCATATGACCACTTTTTTTGCTTCATATGACCACTTTTTTTGCTTCGTATGACCGCTTTTGCTTCAAATGACCACTTTTTGCTTCAAATGACCACTTTTGCTTCAAATGACCACTTTTGCTTCAAATGACCACTTTTTGCTTCAAATGACCACTTTTTTGCTTCAAATGACCACTTTTTGAATATAATCCAGGGAACACTCGTAGTTTTTTTTGAGCGCCTTCAGCTTCAAATTGACCGGTTTTTTACCGGATTCTGGTTGGTTTTGGCCAAATATCAGCCCATTTCAGGGCATTTTTCAGGACTTCAGACAGTGATTTCAAGGAGCATTTTGAATATAATCCAGGGAATACTCATGTTTTGTGAGCGCCTTCAGCTTCAAATTGAAATTTTACCTTCAAAGACACATTTTTAGGCCAAAATTCTCCAATTTTTAACCCAGTTTAACCTCTTAAGATCTAATTCCTAAGGTCTAGACAAGCCCTAAAACCTAGCAGCTAAGGCTTTAACCTATCAATAAGCCCTATTAACCATTAGCTTAATCCTAATGTGTTGGACCTAAGATCTAAACCTAAGGCCTTGCACCTGAGTCCAAAGCCCTAAAACATAGCAGCTAAGGCTTAAACCCGTGAATAGGGCCGATTAGCCACCAGCTTAGACCTAATGTGTTGGACCTAAGATCTAAACCTAAGGCCTTGCACCTGAGTCCAAAGCCCTAAAACATAGCAGCTAAGGCTTACACCTGTGAATAGGGCCGATTAGCCACCAGCTTAGACCTAATGTGTTGGACCTAAGATCTAAACCTAAGGCCTAACAGCTGAGTTCAAAGCCGTAAAACCTAGCAGCTAAGGCTTTGACCTGTGAATAGTTATTAGCCAACAGCCTAAACCTAATGTGTTGGCACTAAGATGTAAACCTAAGGCCTTGCACCTGAGTCCAAAGCCCTAAAAGCTAGCAGCTAAGGATTTGACCTGTGAATAGGGCCTATTATCCAACAGCCTAAACCTAATGTGTTGGCACTAAGAGATAAACCTAAAACCTTGCACCTGCGTCCAAAGCCCTAAAAGCTAGCAGCTAAGGCTTTGACCTGTGGATAGGGCCTATTATCTATCAGCTTAGGCCTAATGTGTTGGACATAAGATCTACGCCTAAGGACTTACACATGGTTCCTAAGATGAAATGCCTTGGACTTAGGTCCTAAAACCTAGCAGCTAAGGCTTTGACCTGTGAATAGGACCTATTTGCGTTTAGCTTAGACCTAATGTGTTGGATCTAAAATCTTAACCTCAGGCCTTGCACCTGAGTCCAAAACCCTAAAACTTAGCAGCTAAGGATTTGACCTGTGAATAGTACCTATTAGCAAACAGCCTAAACCTAATGTGTTGGCACTAAGATGTAAACCTAAGCCCTTGCACCTGAGTCCAAAACCCTAAAACCTAGCAGCTAAGGATTTGACCTGTGAATAGGGCCTATTAGCCTAAACCTAATGTGTTGGTCATAAGATCTAAGCCTAAGGCCTTACACATGGTTCCTAAGATGAAATGCCTTGGACTTAGGTCCTAAAACCTAGCAGCTAAGGCTTTGACCTGTGAATAGGACCTCTTTGCGTTTAGCTTAGACCTAATGTGTTGGACCAAAAATCTAAACCTCAGGCCTTGCACTTGAGTCCAAAACCCTAAAACTTAGCAGCTAAGGATTTGACCTGTGAATAGTACCTATTAGCAAACAGCCTAAACCTAATGTGTTGGCACTAAGATGTAAACCTAAGGCCTTGCACCTGAGTCCAAAGCCCTAAAAGCTAGCAGCTAAGGATTTGACCTGTGAATAGGGCCTATTATCCATCAGCGAAGGCCTAATGTGCTGGATCTAAGATCTAAACCTAAGCCCTTGCACCTGAGTCCAAAACCCTAAAACCTAGCAGCTAAGGATTTGACCTGTGAATAGTACCTATTAGCTAACAGCCTAAACCTAATGTGTTGGCACTAAGATGTAAACCTAAGGCTCTGCACCTGAGTCCAAAGCCCTAAAACCTAGCAGCTAAGGCTTTAACCTGTGAATAGGACCTATTACCCAACAGCTTAGACCTAATGTGTTGAACCTAAAGTCTAAACCTAAGACCTTGCAACTGAGTCCAAAGCTCAAAAACCTAGTGGCTAAAGCTATGACCTGTGTATAAGACCTATCAGCCCCCAGCCAGGACCTAATGTGTCGGGACTAATATGTAAACATAAGGCCTGACACCTTAGTACAAAGCCATAAAACCTTAAGATCTGAAAACTTACAAGGGGGCCGCGATTCACAGCCCCCCATGAATTGAGCAAACATTAGGCAACGAGGTCTTTTTTGTTTGAATATGAAATTATGATCAGAAATGGTTATCAGATTCAGATTGGAGTATTTGAAGACCAACCTCCATCCATCTTACCCAACTCCTAACTACCGCATGGACTTGACCCAAGACCTAAGGCTATACACCGTAGGCTTTAAGGATCTTAGCCCCAAGACCTAGGCCATAGAGTTAAGACCTGAATATTTACAAGGGGGCCGCGATTCACAGCCCCCCTGAAAAGACACTGTGGTCTAAACCTAATACCTAATACACCGTGGTCTAGGCTTTTAGGTTTTTAGACCAAAGACCTACTACACCATGGTCTAGACCCAAGATCTAAGGTCTGTGGTCTAGGCTTCAGGTTCTAAGCCCCAAGATTTAAGGCCTGTGGTCAAGGCATTTAGGTTCTTAGCCTCCAGATCTAGGCCTTTAGGTTCTTGAATCCAACACCTAGGACCCTAAATCATGGTCTAGGCCCTAAACCTAAGGCCTGTGATCTAGGTCTCTAAGTTGTCCTCAAGACATAAGGCCCTACACCATGGTCTAAAACCAAGACCTAAGGTCCGTTGTGTAGGCTTTTAGGTTCTTATACCCAAGACATAAGGCCCTACACCAGGGTCTAGAACCAAGATCTAAGGTCCGTGGTCTAGGCTTTTAGGTTCTTATACCCAAGTCCTAAGGCCCTACACCAGGGTCTAAAACCAAGATCAAAGGTCCGTGGTCTAGGCTTTTAGGTTCATAAACCCAAGACCTAAGGTCCGTGGTCTAGGCTTTTAAGTTCTTATACCCAAGTCCTAAGGCCCTACACCAGGGTCTAGAACCAAGATCTAAGGTCCGTGGTCTAGGCTTTTAGGTTCTTATACCCAAGTCCTAAGGTCCGTGGTCTAGGCTTTTAGGTTCTTATACCCAAGTCCCTAGGCCCTACACCAGGGTCTAAAACCAAGATATAAGGTCCGTAATCTAGGCTTTTAGGTTCTTATACCCAAGACCTAAGGCCCTACACCAGGGTCTAGAACCAAGATCTAAGGTCCGTGGTCTAGGCTTTTAGGTTCTTATACCCAAGATCTAAGGTCCGTGGTCTAGGCTTTTAGGTTCTTATACCCAAGATCTAAGGTCCGTGGTCTAGGCTTTTAGGTTCTTATACCCAAGACCTAAGGCCCTACACCCGGGTCTAGAACCAAGATCTAAGGTCCAAGGTCTAGGCTTTTAGGTTCTTATACCCAAATCCTAAGGCCCTACACCAGGGTCTAGAACCAAGATCTAAGGTCCGTGGTTAGGCTTTTAGGTTCTTATACCCAAGTCCTAAGGCCCTACACCAGGGTCTAAAACCAAGATCTAAGGTCCGTGGTCTAGGCTTTTAGGTTCTTATACCCAAGTCCTAAGGCCCAACACCAGGGTCTAGAACCAAGATCTAAGGTCCGTGGTCTAGGCTTTTAGGTTCTTATACCCAAGTCCTAAGGCACTACACCAGGGTCTAGGAGCAAGATCTAAGGTCCGTGGTCTAGGCTTTTAGGTTCTTATACCCAAGTCCTAAGGCCCTACACCAGGGTCTAGGAGCAAGATCTAAGGTCCGTGGTCTAGGCTTTTAGGTTCTTATACCCAAGTCCTAAGGCCCTACACCAGGGTCTAGGAGCAAGATCTAAGGTCCGTGGTCTAGGCTTTTAGGTTCTTATACCCAAGTCCTAAGGCCCTACACCAGGGTCTAGAACCAAGATCTAAGGTCCGTAGTCTAGGCTTATAGGTTCTTATACCCAAGACCTAAGGCCCTACACCAGGGTCTAGAACCAAGATCTAAGGTCCGTGGTCTAGGCTTTTAGGTTCTTATACCCAAGACCTATGGCCCTACACCAGGGTCTAGAACCAAGATCTAAGGTCCGTGGTCCTGGCCTTTAGGTTCTTATACCCAAGACCTAAGGCCCTACACCCGGGTCTAGAACCAAGATCTAAGGTCCAAGGTCTAGGCTTTTAGGTTCTTATACCCAAATCCTAAGGCCCTACACCAGGGTCTAGAACCAAGATCTAAGGTCCGTAATCTAGGCTTTTAGGTTCTTATACCCAAGTCCTAAGGCCCTACACCAGGGTCTAAAACCAAGATCTAAGATCCGTTGTGTAGGCTTTTAAGTTCTTATACCCAAGACCTAAGGCCCTACACCAGGGTCTAAAACCAAGATCTAAGGTCCGTGGTCTAGGCTTTTAGGTTCTTATACCCAAGTCCTAAGGCCCTACACCAGGGTCTAGAACCAATATCTAAGATCCGTGGTCTAGGCTTTTAGGTTCTTATACCCAAGTCCTAAGGCCCTACACCAGGGTCTAGAACCAAGATCTAAGGTCCGTGGTCCTGGCCTTTAGGTTCTTATACCCAAGACCTAAGGCCCTACACCCGGGTCTAGAACCAAGATCTAAGGTCCAAGGTCTAGGCTTTTAGGTTCTTATACCCAAATCCTACACCAGGGTCTAGAACCAAGATCTAAGGTCCGTGGTCTAGGCTTTTAGGTTCTTATACCCAAGTCCTAAGGCCCTACACCAGGGTCTAAAACCAAGATCTAAGGTCCGTTGTGTAGGCTTTTAAGTTCTTATACCCAAGACCTAAGGCCCTACACCAGGGTCTAAAACCAAGATCTAAGGTCCGTGGTCTAGGCTTTTAGGTTCTTATACCCAAGTCCTAAGGCCCTACACCAGGGTCTAAAACCAAGATCTAAGGTCCATGGTCTAGGCTTTTAGGTTCTTATACCTAAGTCCTAAGGCCCTACACCAGGGTCTAGAACCAAGATCTAAGGTCCGTGGTCCAGGCTTTTAGGTTCTTATACCCAAGTCCTAAGGCCCTACACCAGGGTCTATAACCAAGATCTAAGGTCCGTGGTCTAGGCTTTTAGGTTCTTATACCCAAGTCCTAAGGCCCTACACCAGGGTCTAGAACCAATATCTAAGGTCCGTTGTGTAGGCTTTTAAGTTCTTATACCCAAGACCTAAGGCCCTACACCAGGGTTTAGAACCAAGATCTAAGGTCCGTGGTCTAGGCTTTTAGGTTCTTATACCCAAGTCCTAAGGCCCTACACCAGGGTCTAGAACCAAGATCTAAGGTCCGTGGTCTAGGCTTTTAGGTTCTTATACCCAAGTCCTAAGGCACTACACCAGGGTCTAGGAGCAAGATCTAAGGTCCGTGGTCTAGGCTTTTAGGTTCTTATACCCAAGTCCTAAGGCCCTACACCAGGGTCTAGAACCAAGATCTAAGGTCCGTGGTCTAGGCTTTTAGGTTCTTATACCCAAGTCCTAAGGCCCTACACCAGGGTCTAGAACCAAGGTCTAAGATCCGTGGTCTAGGCTTTTAGGTTCTTATACCCAAGTCCTAAGGCCCTACACCAGGGTCTAGAACCAAGATCTAAGGTCCGTGGTCTAGGCTTAGGGTTTTAAGCTCTGAGACCCAAGAACTAAGGCCTTGCACCGTTTTCTAGGCTGTTAAGTACTTAGACCCAAGGCCTAAGGCCCTACACCGTGGTCTAGTTTTTTAAGCTCTTAGACCCAAGACTTAGAGCCATACACCACGGTCTAGGCTTTTAAGCTCTTACACCCAAAACCTAAGAGTAGTACCCAAAATGTGCGTGCTAAGGGTGTAAGGTGCTATAGGTGCGTGGCGTTGTGGCGTTTATTATTTTTATTGATATGTTAAAAAATATTGCAAATAGGTTGTATTTAATATGTTTAATAATGTATTAAGTGTGGGTTGTGTTAAAATTATAAAAATTAAATGTATAACATATATTGTGATGAGTGTTTTAATTGAGGTTGTAGAAACTGAATGGTAAATATATTGATGTTTATAATGTTTGGGTTTGGATGATAAATAGTACATTATAATAATTTAGGTTTTTTTACCCCCTCTACTATTTTTTTTATTATATTAACTGAATGAGCAAGAGTAATTGCCATAACTCTGATAGATCTTGGACTAAGCACATTATGGCGTTTTCCTCTAGCCAATTGTTTAATTCATCATGTGGAAAACTACAAACATTATTAGTGAGTAAATCTTATAAATTAGCTTTGGAATCTGTTGAAAAGATTATAGTTGGTCTGAATGGAAGTGATCAAAACTTTGCTGTAGAAATACAAATTGTTGAAAAAATAGGATCTGATTGTTTTGGGATATCTTTTAGCCCAGCTGAATGGTATGGATTGATGTTACATTTTGAAGAAATCACTGAATATTTTAAAAATGGGAGACAGCATGTTGATATTGATATTGGGGCAATTACAGTACTTTTTAAAATAATTAATGAAAATCCTACAATGGTGATTTGCAAACGCTTTTCTGGTGAGTATTTACCAGTAAAAATTGAAATTCAAGAGTCAAGTTGGAATAATATTATGGAATTGAAGCAATACATTTCTGAAGATATTTTGAAGACTTTAACTTTAACAGAAGAAGCAAAGACCTATTTTGATATGCTAAGCCGAATGTGTATTGACCATCTTAGAAACACAGAGCTGGACTATACTTCAGATGAATCAGAAATATCTAAACACATTATTGACTTTTTAGAGATTTTAGATCTTAAACGAGTGACTTTGATTGAACCAAAAATGTATATGTTATGTTATGATATTTGCAAACTGTGTATTCCTCTTTTTGTATCAAGATTTAAGTTGTGTAGTATTTTTGCTTGTTTTGGAAATAATTAGTAATATATGAAAGAATTAAATAGCAAATGATGTTTTATATTATTGTGAGTTGATTTTTTAGAGATCTTAGATCTTAAACAAGTGACTTTGATTGAACAAAAAATATATATGTTATGTTATGATATTTGCAAACTGTGTATTTTACTTTTTGTGTTAAGATTTAAACTGTGTAGTATTTTTGCTTGTTTTGGAAACAATTAGTAATATATTTATGTTTATGTACATACTATATATTTAATAAATGATTATTTATATTTTAATTGTGTGTATACTATATTTCCTGAATATATGCAAGTTTTTTTGAAATTTAATTTAAATATTATTTTGAGTTTTAAGTAGCTAGTTTTATTGATGTGTAAAGATAACTTTTGGAGCATTGTTTGAAATATTTGAAATAAAAGATTTAGATTTTATAAAGATAGGTATATTTGTTTTTGTGTAGACTTTTGATTTAAAAATTTTGTATTAAATCTTTAGCTTATTATTAGACAATTAGAAATAGACTTTTATGTCTTGACTATATAATAATAAAATTATTCTAAATTTTTGGGATTTAGATATTTATTCAAATAATTTTAGACTATACTGATCTATTGAGATATTTAGACTAATTATTTTAAAATTATGGTTATTAAACTTAGGCTTATAGATCTTAGATTTCTAATTTTTATTCTTGAATCAACTTTTAAAGATAGAACTAGACTGTTATTTGAATATTAAATAAACAATAATTATAATTGCATATGATTAAACTAATACTGTTGTATTTAAACTTGAAGTGGAAGATTATTTGAATTAAATTGGAATTTTAAGATTATTGTTCAGACTTTTAGACTGAAATTAGACAATCAGATTTAAAATTTTATAGTTTTAGGATTACCTTCTTATAACTTTTTTTTATTTAGAATTTTATATTTGAATTTTTAGACTTAGAACAGCTAAATGATAAAGTTTTATACCTATTTGAAATATTTTTTTAGTTGTTAAAATTCTATATTTATAGTTTTGTTTTTAGATTTAAAAAAATATAAAGTATTAAAACTAAAACTTAACTTAACTTTTTATTATTTAGACTTAGATTTTAAAACTTAGATCATTATATTTAGACTTGGACTTAGATTTTTTACTTATTTAGATTTTATATATTTAGTTGCTAAATTTTGATAAAAAAAATAAATAGAGTGATGATATTGAAATTTAGTTTTAGATTGTGATGATATATTTTTACACCTAAACTGAAACTTTTGCAATCTAAAATTTAGATTTGAAGGCTAAAACTTAGTCTTTGGACTTTGTTTTGGATATTTAGCTTAGACTTATAAATTTTAGACTTTGATTTTTATGCTTGATTTTAGTATTAGAATTATATCTATATTTTTAGTCTTGATATTAAAACTTGGATTTTATACTATTTTTTAACTTTTATACTTATATTTGAGATAGTTTGGCCTAAATTTTAAGACCCAAAAAATAATGTTCTACTTTTGTAAAAAATGGATATTAATTTTAGACTTTTAGGTTTTTGGCTTAGATTTTCAGACAGCTTTTTCATGTTTTGTTATGTTTGTTTTTGAACTGGTAGATTATCCTTATATTCAGTACTTTACTTAGACTTATATTTTTAAACAGATTATTTGTGGGCTTGGAATCTTATATATGATATTTTATTTAAAGATCGACTCTATATTTTAACTGAAAGCTTTGGATTTTAAACTTTTAGATCCAGACTTGATTTTAAAACTTAGATTTTATATTTAAATTTGAGATAGTTGAGCCTAAATTATAAGACCCAAACAATAATGTTCTACTTTTGTAAAAATTTAATATTAATTTTAGACTTTTAGGTTTTTTTGCTTAGATTCTTAGATGGCTTTTTATGTTTTGTTATATTTGTATTTGAACTGGTAGATTATTCCTTATATTCAGTACTTTACTTAGACTTATATTTTTAAACAGATTATTTGAGGGCTTGGAATCTTATATATGATATTTTTTTTTAAGATCGACTCTATATTTTAATTGAAAGCTTTGGATTTTAAACTTTTAGATCCAGACTTGATTTTAAAACTTAGATTTTATACTTAAATTTGAGATAGTTGAGCCTAAATTATAAGACCCAAACAATAATGTTCTACTTTTGTAAAAATTTGATATTAATTTTAGACTTTTAGGTTTTTTTGCTTAGATTCTTAGATGGCTTTTTATGTTTTGTTATATTTGTATTTGAACTGGTAGATTATTCCTTATATTCAGTACTTTACTTAGACTTATATTTTAAAACAGATTATTTGAGGGCTTGGAATCTTATATATGATATTTTTTTAAAGATCGACTCTATATTTTAATTGAAAGCTTTGGATTTTAAACTTTTAGATCCAGACTTGATTTTAAAACTTAGATTTTATACTTAAATTTGAGATAGTTGAGCCTAAATTCTAATACCCATACATTAATGTTTAAAATGTTAGATTTGAAATTTTAAGTGAAGAGTTTGAAATTCTACAGTTTTTTTTATTTATATTAGACCTGTTCTTATGTTTAAAGTCTAACTTTAACGTTTAGACTTGAATAAAGAATTTTATACTTATATTTATTACTATAAAACTAAACATATACATGGATTTAGGCTTTAACACTTAGGTTTTCAGATTTAGACCTAAACTTATAGACCTGATTTTATATTTTTTAAACTTAGACATTTTTAAATGAAGACTTAGATTATTTCTACTTATTTGGATAGTGTATACTTATTTTTTTTTTAACTTGGACTTTTACAACGGACTGATAAATTAAGATATTAAGATTTAGTTCCAGTTTTGTAACGTAAATTCTACATCTAAACTTATATTTTGGCATTTTTGATTTGGACTTTAAGACATACATTAAGAAGATGTAGACATTTGGTATTCTTAAAATATAGGATATTTGATATTAAATTAAAATTAGATTTATATTTTAGACTTAAACTGTGGATTGATAATTAAATATGTTTACTTTTAGGTTTATACTCAAAAACTGATAACAGTGTTTTGTGTTTTGGTTCAAATTTAGACCTTTAGTAATAAATGTTGAAACCTTTGTATGATAAAATTTTGAGTGTTAGGTCTAAACTTAAATTTTATATGTAAGACTTATAGACTTTTTTCTATAGACTTAGATATATAGATTTGTACTTACTGTTTAATTACTTATATGTATGTATGTTAAACTCTTAGTCTCTTTATGTTTAAGAGAATATTATTTCTAAGATTAGTAGTTTCAAGCATAAACTGGATTTGCAGACTTGGACTTAAATAATTGTTAGACTTATAATATTGGCAAGTTCTTTTAACCTAAATTGATACTTTTAGCTATAGTTTTGGAGATTGAGAATTATATTTTAAACAAAATTTATTATACCCTTACATTTATATTAAACATATTTGTACTATTAAAAGCAAATTCTGCATTAAGACTTTTGTATTTGGATTGATATAGACATCTTGTATGAATTCTAAGACTAAAAATTTGGACTTATACTTTAAAATCATTGCATGTGGACTTATTTGTAGACTTGTAGCTTTCATTTATTAGAACTGGGAATCCTTAGGCTTATTATAGATTGTGATTTGATTTAGGCTTAAGCTTTTTGACATAGTTGAAGACTTAAGATTCCGAATACTTAAAAAATTATCTGTTTTTAGAAAATATAGTGACTTAAATGTAAAATCAGATCCAAATGATTGTCAGATCTTGTATTTTGTAGGAGTGATGAACTAATTTACTGTTAAAGCTTTGATGTTTTTTTACAAGCTCTGATAATTTTTAAATTCTGTCTAAGTTATAATTTCCAATATTTTATATTTTTTACAATTTCTTACTTCCTTAACCATTAAATGGAATACTTTTTGCCATTTAACAATTTCTTACACCTTAAAACAACTTTATAAAAATTGTAGTAATTTCTTACAACTTGCAGTTTCATTCAATTTTACAAATTCTTGCAATTGTATGCATTATTTTTAACTTATCACAATTCCTTCCAATTCTGATGTTTTGATCCACAATTCATTTAAAATTTCACAATTCACAATACACAGTGAGTAACCATTTTAAGTCGTATTCAACTGTGTCTTGAGATTTGGAAACTATAAGTTATGCTATTTTTAAGACTATGAGAAAAGAGAATAGTTATGTTAGAACTTTTAAAAATTTATTTGTGCCTAAAATGTATATAATTGGACTTGATGTTTATCCAGTTTCATATACAAACTACAAACTGATAAATGACCACTTTGCAATTTTGTGAAGAACTATATGTTAATTTGTTATATTGTTTGTGAAATGTATATATAAGCAATTGTAAATTTTAATTAAATAATTCAACTAAAAAGTTGAAAAAATTCAATTAAAAAAATTGTAAATGAAATCTGTAAATTGTGAGTTTTAAAATTATGTGTAACACCTAGAAGATAAATTAAATTCTTACAATTGGATATTAAATTTTACACCTAAACAACAACCAGTACACTTAACAGTTTACTTTTAACACAAAATGTTGAATGCTTACTTATTTGTTTCTAAAATATGAAGAGAAATTAGAAAAAGTTACATTTCAGTAGATATTAGTACAAAAAGTAACATAACATAATGAGTAGATTTTCAGTTCTATCAAAGTTAGTCATGTAATATTTACATTTTGTAAAACCATCAATAATTATAAATTGATGGTTTTACAAAATGTAAATATTACATGACTAACTTTGATAGAACTGAAAATCTACTCATTATGTTATGTTACTTTTTGTACTAATATCTACTGAAATGTAACTTTTTCTAATTTCTCTTCATATTTTAGAAACAAATAAGTAAGCATTCAACATTTTGTGTTAAAAGTAAACTGTTAAGTGTACTGGTTGTTGTTTAGGTGTAAAATTTAATATCCAATTGTAAGAATTTAATTTATCTTCTAGGTGTTACACATAATTTTAAAACTCACAATTTACAGATTTCATTTACAATTTTTTTAATTGAATTTTTTCAACTTTTTAGTTGAATTATTTAATTAAAATTTACAATTGCTTATATATACATTTCACAAACAATATAACAAATTAACATATAGTTCTTCACAAAATTGCAAAGTGGTCATTTATCAGTTTGTAGTTTGTATATGAAACTGGATAAACATCAAGTCCAATTATATACATTTTAGGCACAAATAAATTTTTAAAAGTTCTAACATAACTATTCTCTTTTCTCATAGTCTTAAAAATAGCATAACTTATAGTTTCCAAATCTCAAGACACAGTTGAATACGACTTAAAATGGTTACTCACTGTGTATTGTGAATTGTGAAATTTTAAATGAATTGTGGATCAAAACATCAGAATTGGAAGGAATTGTGATAAGTTAAAAATAATGCATACAATTGCAAGAATTTGTAAAATTGAATGAAACTGCAAGTTGTAAGAAATTACTACAATTTTTATAAAGTTGTTTTAAGGTGTAAGAAATTGTTAAATGGCAAAAAGTATTCCATTTAATGGTTAAGGAAGTAAGAAATTGTAAAAAATATAAAATATTGGAAATTATAACTTAGACAGAATTTAAAAATTATCAGAGCTTGTAAAAAAACATCAAAGCTTTAACAGTAAATTAGTTCATCACTCCTACAAAATACAAGATCTGACAATCATTTGGATCTGATTTTACATTTAAGTCACTATATTTTCTAAAAACAGATAATTTTTTAAGTATTCGGAATCTTAAGTCTTCAACTATGTCAAAAAGCTTAAGCCTAAATCAAATCACAATCTATAATAAGCCTAAGGATTCCCAGTTCTAATAAATGAAAGCTACAAGTCTACAAATAAGTCCACATGCAATGATTTTAAAGTATAAGTCCAAATTTTTAGTCTTAGAATTCATACAAGATGTCTATATCAATCCAAATACAAAAGTCTTAATGCAGAATTTGCTTTTAATAGTACAAATATGTTTAATATAAATGTAAGGGTATAATAAATTTTGTTTAAAATATAATTCTCAATCTCCAAAACTATAGCTAAAAGTATCAATTTAGGTTAAAAGAACTTGCCAATATTATAAGTCTAACAATTATTTAAGTCCAAGTCTGCAAATCCAGTTTATGCTTGAAACTACTAATCTTAGAAATAATATTCTCTTAAACATAAAGAGACTAAGAGTTTAACATACATACATATAAGTAATTAAACAGTAAGTACAAATCTATATATCTAAGTCTATAGAAAAAAGTCTATAAGTCTTACATATAAAATTTAAGTTTAGACCTAACACTCAAAATTTTATCATACAAAGGTTTCAACATTTATTACTAAAGGTCTAAATTTGAACCAAAACACAAAACACTGTTATCAGTTTTTGAGTATAAACCTAAAAGTAAACATATTTAATTATCAATCCACAGTTTAAGTCTAAAATATAAATCTAATTTTAATTTAATATCAAATATCCTATATTTTAAGAATACCAAATGTCTACATCTTCTTAATGTATGTCTTAAAGTCCAAATCAAAAATGCCAAAATATAAGTTTAGATGTAGAATTTACGTTACAAAACTGGAACTAAATCTTAATATCTTAATTTATCAGTCCGTTGTAAAAGTCCAAGTTAAAAAAAAAATAAGTATACACTATCCAAATAAGTAGAAATAATCTAAGTCTTCATTTAAAAATGTCTAAGTTTAAAAAATATAAAATCAGGTCTATAAGTTTAGGTCTAAATCTGAAAACCTAAGTGTTAAAGCCTAAATCCATGTATATGTTTAGTTTTATAGTAATAAATATAAGTATAAAATTCTTTATTCAAGTCTAAACGTTAAAGTTAGACTTTAAACATAAGAACAGGTCTAATATAAATAAAAAAAACTGTAGAATTTCAAACTCTTCACTTAAAATTTCAAATCTAACATTTTAAACATTAATGTATGGGTATTAGAATTTAGGCTCAACTATCTCAAATTTAAGTATAAAATCTAAGTTTTAAAATCAAGTCTGGATCTAAAAGTTTAAAATCCAAAGCTTTCAATTAAAATATAGAGTCGATCTTTAAAAAAATATCATATATAAGATTCCAAGCCCTCAAATAATCTGTTTTAAAATATAAGTCTAAGTAAAGTAGTGAATATAAGGAATAATCTACCAGTTCAAATACAAATATAACAAAACATAAAAAGCCATCTAAGAATCTAAGCAAAAAAACCTAAAAGTCTAAAATTAATATCAAATTTTTACAAAAGTAGAACATTATTGTTTGGGTCTTATAATTTAGGCTCAACTATCTCAAATTTAAGTATAAAATCTAAGTTTTAAAATCAAGTCTGGATCTAAAAGTTTAAAATCCAAAGCTTTCAATTAAAATATAGAGTCGATCTTAAAAAAAAATATCATATATAAGATTCCAAGCCCTCAAATAATCTGTTTAAAAATATAAGTCTAAGTAAAGTACTGAATATAAGGAATAATCTACCAGTTCAAATACAAATATAACAAAACATAAAAAGCCATCTAAGAATCTAAGCAAAAAAACCTAAAAGTCTAAAATTAATATTAAATTTTTACAAAAGTAGAACATTATTGTTTGGGTCTTATAATTTAGGCTCAACTATCTCAAATTTAAATATAAAATCTAAGTTTTAAAATCAAGTCTGGATCTAAAAGTTTAAAATCCAAAGCTTTCAGTTAAAATATAGAGTCGATCTTTAAATAAAATATCATATATAAGATTCCAAGCCCACAAATAATCTGTTTAAAAATATAAGTCTAAGTAAAGTACTGAATATAAGGATAATCTACCAGTTCAAAAACAAACATAACAAAACATGAAAAAGCTGTCTGAAAATCTAAGCCAAAAACCTAAAAGTCTAAAATTAATATCCATTTTTTACAAAAGTAGAACATTATTTTTTGGGTCTTAAAATTTAGGCCAAACTATCTCAAATATAAGTATAAAAGTTAAAAAATAGTATAAAATCCAAGTTTTAATATCAAGACTAAAAATATAGATATAATTCTAATACTAAAATCAAGCATAAAAATCAAAGTCTAAAATTTATAAGTCTAAGCTAAATATCCAAAACAAAGTCCAAAGACTAAGTTTTAGCCTTCAAATCTAAATTTTAGATTGCAAAAGTTTCAGTTTAGGTGTAAAAATATATCATCACAATCTAAAACTAAATTTCAATATCATCACTCTATTTATTTTTTTTATCAAAATTTAGCAACTAAATATATAAAATCTAAATAAGTAAAAAATCTAAGTCCAAGTCTAAATATAATGATCTAAGTTTTAAAATCTAAGTCTAAATAATAAAAAGTTAAGTTAAGTTTTAGTTTTAATACTTTATATTTTTTTAAATCTAAAAACAAAACTATAAATATAGAATTTTAACAACTAAAAAAATATTTCAAATAGGTATAAAACTTTATCATTTAGCTGTTCTAAGTCTAAAAATTCAAATATAAAATTCTAAATAAAAAAAAGTTATAAGAAGGTAATCCTAAAACTATAAAATTTTAAATCTGATTGTCTAATTTCAGTCTAAAAGTCTGAACAATAATCTTAAAATTCCAATTTAATTCAAATAATCTTCCACTTCAAGTTTAAATACAACAGTATTAGTTTAATCATATGCAATTATAATTATTGTTTATTTAATATTCAAATAACAGTCTAGTTCTATCTTTAAAAGTTGATTCAAGAATAAAAATTAGAAATCTAAGATCTATAAGCCTAAGTTTAATAACCATAATTTTAAAATAATTAGTCTAAATATCTCAATAGATCAGTATAGTCTAAAATTATTTGAATAAATATCTAAATCCCAAAAATTTAGAATAATTTTATTATTATATAGTCAAGACATAAAAGTCTATTTCTAATTGTCTAATAATAAGCTAAAGATTTAATACAAAATTTTTAAATCAAAAGTCTACACAAAAACAAATATACCTATCTTTATAAAATCTAAATCTTTTATTTCAAATATTTCAAACAATGCTCCAAAAGTTATCTTTACACATCAATAAAACTAGCTACTTAAAACTCAAAATAATATTTAAATTAAATTTCAAAAAAACTTGCATATATTCAGGAAATATAGTATACACACAATTAAAATATAAATAATCATTTATTAAATATATAGTATGTACATAAACATAAATATATTACTAATTGTTTCCAAAACAAGCAAAAATACTACACAGTTTAAATCTTAACACAAAAAGTAAAATACACAGTTTGCAAATATCATAACATAACATATATATTTTTTGTTCAATCAAAGTCACTTGTTTAAGATCTAAGATCTCTAAAAAATCAACTCACAATAATATAAAACATCATTTGCTATTTAATTCTTTCATATATTACTAATTATTTCCAAAACAAGCAAAAATACTACACAACTTAAATCTTGATACAAAAAGAGGAATACACAGTTTGCAAATATCATAACATAACATATACATTTTTGGTTCAATCAAAGTCACTCGTTTAAGATCTAAAATCTCTAAAAAGTCAATAATGTGTTTAGATATTTCTGATTCATCTGAAGTATAGTCCAGCTCTGTGTTTCTAAGATGGTCAATACACATTCGGCTTAGCATATCAAAATAGGTCTTTGCTTCTTCTGTTAAAGTTAAAGTCTTCAAAATATCTTCAGAAATGTATTGCTTCAATTCCATAATATTATTCCAACTTGACTCTTGAATTTCAATTTTTACTGGTAAATACTCACCAGAAAAGCGTTTGCAAATCACCATTGTAGGATTTTCATTAATTATTTTAAAAAGTACTGTAATTGCCCCAATATCAATATCAACATGCTGTCTCCCATTTTTAAAATATTCAGTGATTTCTTCAAAATGTAACATCAATCCATACCATTCAGCTGGGCTAAAAGATATCCCAAAACAATCAGATCCTATTTTTTCAACAATTTGTATTTCTACAGCAAAGTTTTGATCACTTCCATTCAGACCAACTATAATCTTTTCAACAGATTCCAAAGCTAATTTATAAGATTTACTCACTAATAATGTTTGTAGTTTTCCACATGATGAATTAAACAATTGGCTAGAGGAAAACGCCATAATGTGCTTAGTCCAAGATCTATCAGAGTTATGGCAATTACTCTTGCTCATTCAGTTAATATAATAAAAAAAATAGTAGAGGGGGTAAAAAAACCTAAATTATTATAATGTACTATTTATCATCCAAACCCAAACATTATAAACATCAATATATTTACCATTCAGTTTCTACAACCTCAATTAAAACACTCATCACAATATATGTTATACATTTAATTTTTATAATTTTAACACAACCCACACTTAATACATTATTAAACATATTAAATACAACCTATTTGCAATATTTTTTAACATATCAATAAAAATAATAAACGCCACAACGCCACGCACCTATAGCACCTTACACCCTTAGCACGCACATTTTGGGTACTACTCCTAAGGCCATACACCCTGGTCTAGCCTTTTAGGTTCTTATACCCAAGACCTAAGGCCCTACACCCTGGCTAGGCTTTTAAGTACTTAGACCCAAGACCTAAGGCCATAAAGTAAAGACCTGAAAACTTACAAGGGAGTCGCGATTCACGACCCCTGAACAGACACTGTGGACCCAAGACCTAAGGCCTTACACCGTGGTCTAGGCTTTTAAGCTCTTATACCCAAGACCTAAGGCCATAAACCCTGGTCTATGCTTTTAAGCTCTTATACTCAAGACCCAAGGGCATACACACTGGTCTAGGCTTTTAAGTACTTAGGCCAAGACCTAAAGTCATAAACCGTGGGCTAGGCTTTTAAGCACTTAAACTCAATGCCTAAGGCGGTCCGCATGGGCTAGACTTAAGACCTAAGGCCATACACCCTGGTCTAGGCTTTTAAGTACTTATACCCAAGACCTAAGGCCATATACCGTTTTCTATGCTTTTAAGCTCTTAGACTCAAGACCTAAGGCCATACACCGTTTTCTAGGCTTTTAAGGTCTCAGACTCAAGACCTAAGGCCATACACCGTGGTCTAGGCTGTTAAGTACTTATACCCAAGACCTAAGGCCCTACACCGTGGGCTAGGCTTTAAAGCTCTTAGACCCAAGACCTAAAACCATTAGGTTAAGACTTAAAAACTTACAAGTTAATGGCAATTCACGATCCCCGAACAGACACCGTGGTCTAGACCCAATACCTAAGGCCCTACACCTAGACCCAAGAGCTAAGGTCCTTCACCATGATCTAGACCCTAAGATCAAAGGCCTTATACCATGGTCTAGTACTCGGCATAAACCGTTTGCAGTTGTGGTTGTTTCATCTATTTCTAGAGGTAAGTCGGCCTCTAAGTTCTTAGAACCTAAGACCAAAGGCCTTATACCACGGTCTAGTACTCGGCATAAGCCATGTGCAGTTGTGGTTGTTTCATCTATAGCTAGAGGAAAGTCGGCCTCTAAGTTCTTAGACCCTAAGACCAAAGGCCTTACACCATGGTCTAGTACTCGGCATAAACCGTTTTGCAGTTGTGGTTGTTTCATCTATAGCTAAAGGTAAGTCCTAGGTTCTTAGACCCTAAGACCAAAGGCCTTACATCATGGTCTAGTATTCCTCTTAAGCCGTGTGCAGGGGTTAATTTGTCTATACTTAGAAGAAAGTCGGCCTTTAAGTTCTTAGACCCTAGACCTAAGACCCTACACCCATGGACTACAACCTGGACCTAAGGCCACATCCCGAGGTTTTGTACTCGTTTAAAACCGTGTGCAGTTGTGGTTGTTTCATCTATAGCTGGGCGAAGATTGGTCTTTAATAACTGTGTGCAGCTATTACTGTTTCGTCTCGAAAAAGAGAAAGTTTATGCTTTTACACCATAACTTAGAACGAAAACCCATGGTCTTATTCCTAAAACCAAGGACCTTAGACCGATACCCTAGGACATAAGGGCTTAGACTTATTGCTTTAGATCTAGGGCAAAAGGAATTTAAATGAGGATCTAAGGCCTCATAATTTAGACCAACCCCAATCCCAAGCATTTAAGGCATTATACCATGGACCTGTATGTATATGACCTTAAACATTTGACCTAAGATCTAAAACTTTAACATAAGTCTTAAGCCCTAAGACCCTACCCCATGGGCTAGTACTGGTCCTACACCATAAGGGACCGTGTAAAATGGCGTGCATAAAGCCAATCACATGGATTATTTGAAAGCCCAGGGCACATGAACACCTGTGTTTGCTGTTGGGCGTTTTTATGATTTGAGCTTTCGGGCGTTTTGCAAACTCGACGCGGAAATTACGATCGCAGACGTAAATTATTAAAAAACATCGTGTACACATCGATTTTAAAAAACAATCGTACACGTCGATTATTTTAAACAGCGTCTGGGCATCGATTCTAAAAAACGTTCGCAGACGTTAATTATTAAAAGGCATCGTCTACATATCGATTTTGAAAACGTTCGCAGACGTTAATTACTAAAGGGCATCGTCTACACATCGATTTGCAATATGCAGGTCGAGTTTGCAAAACGCCCGAAAGCGCAAATCATAAAAACGCCCAACAGCAAACACAGGTGTTCATGTGCCCTGGGCTTTCAAATAATCCATGTGATTGGCTTTATGCACGCCATTTTACACGGTCCCTTATGGTGTAGGACCAGTACTAGCCCATGGGGTAGGGTCTTAGGGCTTAAGACTTATGTTAAAGTTTTAGATCTTAGGTCAAATGTTTAAGGTCATATACATACAGGTCCATGGTATAATGCCTTAAATGCTTGGGATTGGGGTTGGTCTAAATTATGAGGCCTTAGATCCTCATTTAAATTCCTTTTGCCCTAGATCTAAAGCAATAAGTCTAAGCCCTTATGTCCTAGGGTATCGGTCTAAGGTCCTTGGTTTTAGGAATAAGACCATGGGTTTTCGTTCTAAGTTATGGTGTAAAAGCATAAACTTTCTCTTTTTCGAGACGAAACAGTAATAGCTGCACACAGTTATTAAAGACCAATCTTCGCCCAGCTATAGATGAAACAACCACAACTGCACACGGTTTTAAACGAGTACAAAACCTCGGGATGTGGCCTTAGGTCCAGGTTGTAGTCCATGGGTGTAGGGTCTTAGGTCTAGGGTCTAAGAACTTAAAGGCCGACTTTCTTCTAAGTATAGACAAATTAACCACTGCACACGGCTTAAGAGGAATACTAGACCATGATGTAAGGCCTTTGGTCTTAGGGTCTAAGAACCTAGGACTTACCTTTAGCTATAGATGAAACAACCACAACTGCAAAACGGTTTATGCCGAGTACTAGACCATGGTGTAAGGCCTTTGGTCTTAGGGTCTAAGAACTTAGAGGCCGACTTTCCTCTAGCTATAGATGAAACAACCACAACTGCACATGGCTTATGCCGAGTACTAGACCGTGGTATAAGGCCTTTGGTCTTAGGTTCTAAGAACTTAGAGGCCGACTTACCTCTAGAAATAGATGAAACAACCACAACTGCAAACGGTTTATGCCGAGTACTAGACCATGGTATAAGGCCTTTGATCTTAGGGTCTAGATCATGGTGAAGGACCTTAGCTCTTGGGTCTAGGTGTAGGGCCTTAGGTATTGGGTCTAGACCACGGTGTCTGTTCGGGGATCGTGAATTGCCATTAACTTGTAAGTTTTTAAGTCTTAACCTAATGGTTTTAGGTCTTGGGTCTAAGAGCTTTAAAGCCTAGCCCACGGTGTAGGGCCTTAGGTCTTGGGTATAAGTACTTAACAGCCTAGACCACGGTGTATGGCCTTAGGTCTTGAGTCTGAGACCTTAAAAGCCTAGAAAACGGTGTATGGCCTTAGGTCTTGAGTCTAAGAGCTTAAAAGCATAGAAAACGGTATATGGCCTTAGGTCTTGGGTATAAGTACTTAAAAGCCTAGACCAGGGTGTATGGCATTAGGTCTTAAGTCTAGCCCATGCGGACCGCCTTAGTCATTGAGTTTAAGTGCTTAAAAACCTAGCCCACGGTTTATGACTTTAGGTCTTGGCCTAAGTACTTAAAAGCCTAGACCAGTGTGTATGCCCTTGGGTCTTGAGTATAAGAGCTTAAAAGCATAGACCAGGGTTTATGGCCTTAGGTCTTGGGTATAAGAGCTTAAAAGCCTAGACCACGGTGTAAGGCCTTAGGTCTTGGGTCCACAGTGTCTGTTCAGGGGTCGTGAATCGCGACTCCCTTGTAAGTTTTCAGGTCTTTACTTTATGGCCTTAGGTCTTGGGTCTAAGTACTTAAAAGCCTAGCCAGGGTGTAGGGCCTTAGGTCTTGGGTATAAGAACCTAAAAGGCTAGACCAGGGTGTATGGCCTTAGATTTTGGGTGTAAGAGCTTAAAAGCCTAGACCGTGGTGTATGGCTCTAAGTCTTGGGTCTAAGAGCTTAAAAAACTAGACCACGGTGTAGGGCCTTAGGCCTTGGGTCTAAGTATTTAACAGCCTAGAAAACGGTGCAAGGCCTTAGTTCTTGGGTCTCAGAGCTTAAAACCCTAAGCCTAGACCACGGACCTTAGATCTTCGTTCTAGACCCTGGTGTAGGGCCTTAGGACTTGGGTATAAGAACCTAAAAGCCTAGACCACGGATCTTAGATCTTGGTTCTAGACCCTGGTGTAGGGCCTTAGGACTTGGGTATAAGAACCTAAAAGCCTAGACCACGGACCTTAGATCTTGGTTCTAGACCCTGGTGTAGGGCCTTAGGACTTGGGTATAAGAACCTAAAAGCCTAGACCACGGACCTTAGATCTTGCTCCTAGACCCTGGTGTAGGGCCTTAGGACTTGGGTATAAGAACCTAAAAGCCTAGACCACGGACCTTAGATCTTGCTCCTAGACCCTGGTGTAGTGCCTTAGGACTTGGGTATAAGAACCTAAAAGCCTAGACCACGGACCTTAGATCTTCGTTCTAGACCCTGGTGTAGGGCCTTAGGACTTGGGTATAAGAACCTAAAAGCCTAGACCACGGACCTTAGATCTTGGTTCTAAACCCTGGTGTAGGGCCTTAGGTCTTGGGTATAAGAACTTAAAAGCCTACACAACGGACCTTAGATCTTGGTTCTAGACCCTGGTGTAGGGCCTTAGGACTTGGGTATAAGAACCTAAAAGCCTAGACCACGGACCTTAGATCTTGCTCCTAGACCCTGGTGTAGGGCCTTAGGACTTGGGTATAAGAACCTAAAACCCTAGACCACGGACCTTAGATCTTGCTCCTAGACCCTGGTGTAGGGCCTTAGGACTTGGGTATAAGAACCTAAAAGCCTAGACCACGGACCTTAGATCTTGCTCCTAGACCCTGGTGTAGTGCCTTAGGACTTGGGTATAAGAACCTAAAAGCCTAGACCACGGACCTTAGATCTTGGTTCTAGACCCTGGTGTAGGGCCTTAGGACTTGGGTATAAGAACCTAAAAGCCTAGACCACGGACCTTAGATCTTGGTTCTAAACCCTGGTGTAGGGCCTTAGGTCTTGGGTATAAGAACTTAAAAGCCTACACAACGGACCTTAGATCTTGGTTCTAGACCCTGGTGTAGGGCCTTAGGACTTGGGTATAAGAACCTAAAAGCCTAGACCACGGACCTTAGATCTTGGTTTTAGACCCTGGTGTAGGGCCTTAGGACTTGAGTATAAGAACCTAAAAGCCTGGACCACGGACCTTAGATCTTGGTTCTAGACCCTGGTGTAGGGCCTTAGGACTTGGGTATAAGAACCTTAAAGCCTAGACCACGGACCTTAGATCTTGGTTTTAGACCCTGGTGTAGGGCCTTAGGACTTGGGTATAAGAACCTAAAAGCCTAGACCACGGACCTTAGATCTTGGTTTTAGACCCTGGTGTAGGGCCTTAGGTCTTGGGTATAAGAACTTAAAAGCCTACACAACGGACCTTAGATCTTGGTTTTAGACCCTGGTGTAGGGCCTTAGGACTTGGGTATAAGAACCTAAAAGCCTAGACCACGGACCTTAGATCTTGGTTCTAGACCCTGGTGTAGGGCCTTAGGATTTGGGTATAAGAACCTAAAAGCCTAGACCTTGGACCTTAGATCTTGGTTCTAGACCCGGGTGTAGGGCCTTAGGTCTTGGGTATAAGAACCTAAAGGCCAGGACCACGGACCTTAGATCTTGGTTCTAGACCCTGTTGTAGGGCCTTAGGACTTGGGTATAAGAACCTAAAAGCCTAGACCACGGATCTTAGATCTTGGTTCTAGACCCTGGTGTAGGGCCTTAGGACTTGGGTATAAGAACCTAAAAGCCTAGACCACGGACCTTAGATCTTGGTTTTAGACCCTGGTGTAGGGCCTTAGGTCTTGGGTATAAGAACTTAAAAGCCTACACAACGGACCTTAGATCTTGGTTTTAGACCCTGGTGTAGGGCCTTAGGGCTTGGGTATAAGAACCTAAAAGCCTAGACCACGGACCTTAGATCTTGGTTCTAGACCCTGGTGTAGGGCCTTAGGATTTGGGTATAAGAACCTAAAAGCCTAGACCTTGGACCTTAGATCTTGGTTCTAGACCCGGGTGTAGGGCCTTAGGTCTTGGGTATAAGAACCTAAAGGCCAGGACCACGGACCTTAGATCTTGGTTCTAGACCCTGGTGTAGGGCCATAGGTCTTGGGTATAAGAACCTAAAAGCCTAGACCACGGACCTTAGATCTTGGTTCTAGACCCTGGTGTAGGGCCTTAGGTCTTGGGTATAAGAACCTATAAGCCTAGACTACGGACCTTAGATCTTGGTTCTAGACCCTGGTGTAGGGCCTTAGGACTTGGGTATAAGAACCTAAAAGCCTAGACCACGGACCTTAGATCTTGGTTCTAGACCCTGGTGTAGGGCCTTAGGACTTGGGTATAAGAACCTAAAAGCCTAGACCACGGACCTTAGATCTTGCTCCTAGACCCTGGTGTAGGGCCTTAGGACTTGGGTATAAGAACCTAAAAGCCTAGACCACGGACCTTAGATCTTGCTCCTAGACCCTGGTGTAGGGCCTTAGGACTTGGGTATAAGAACCTAAAAGCCTAGACCACGGACCTTAGATCTTGCTCCTAGACCCTGGTGTAGGGCCTTAGGACTTGGGTATAAGAACCTAAAAGCCTAGACCACGGACCTTAGATCTTGCTCCTAGACCCTGGTGTAGTGCCTTAGGACTTGGGTATAAGAACCTAAAAGCCTAGACCACGGACCTTAGATCTTGGTTCTAGACCCTGGTGTAGGGCCTTAGGACTTGGGTATAAGAACCTAAAAGCCTAGACCACGGACCTTAGATCTTGGTTCTAAACCCTGGTGTAGGGCCTTAGGTCTTGGGTATAAGAACTTAAAAGCCTACACAACGCACCTTAGATCTTGGTTCTAGACCCTGGTGTAGGGCCTTAGGACTTGGGTATAAGAAACTAAAAGCCTAGACCACGGACCTTAGATCTTGGTTTTAGACCCTGGTGTAGGGCCTTAGGACTTGGGTATAAGAACCTAAAAGCCTAGACCACGGACCTTAGATCTTGGTTCTAGACCCTGGTGTAGGGCCTTAGGATTTGGGTATAAGAACCTAAAAGCCTAGACCTTGGACCTTAGATCTTGGTTCTAGACCCGGGTGTAGGGCCTTAGGTCTTGGGTATAAGAACCTAAAAGCCTAGACCACGGACCTTAGATCTTGGGTATAAGAACCTAAAAGCCTAGACCACGGACCTTAGATCTTGGGTATAAGAACCTAAAAGCCTAGACCACGGACCTTAGATCTTGGTTCTAGACCCTGGTGTAGGGCCTTAGGTCTTGGGTATAAGAACCTAAAAGCCTAGATTACGGACCTTATATCTTGGTTTTAGACCCTGGTGTAGGGCCTAGGGACTTGGGTATAAGAACCTAAAAGCCTAGACCACGGACCTTAGGACTTGGGTATAAGAACCTAAAAGCCTAGACCACGGACCTTAGATCTTGGTTCTAGACCCTGGTGTAGGGCCTTAGGACTTGGGTATAAGAACTTAAAAGCCTAGACCACGGACCTTAGGTCTTGGGTTTATGAACCTAAAAGCCTAGACCACGGACCTTTGATCTTGGTTTTAGACCCTGGTGTAGGGCCTTAGGACTTGGGTATAAGAACCTAAAAGCCTAGACCACGGACCTTAGATCTTGGTTCTAGACCCTGGTGTAGGGCCTTATGTCTTGGGTATAAGAACCTAAAAGCCTACACAACGGACCTTAGGTCTTGGTTTTAGACCATGGTGTAGGGCCTTATGTCTTGAGGACAACTTAGAGACCTAGATCACAGGCCTTAGGTTTAGGGTCTAGACCATGGTGTAGTAGGTCTTTGGTCTAAAAACCTAAAAGCCTAGACCACGGTGTATTAGGTATTAGGTTTAGACCACAGTGTCTTTTCAGGGGGGCTGTGAATCGCGGCCCCCTTGTAAATATTCAGGTCTTAACTCTATGGCCTAGGTCTTGGGGCTAAGATCCTTAAAGCCTACGGTGTATAGCCTTAGGTCTTGGGTCAAGTCCATGCGGTAGTTAGGAGTTGGGTAAGATGGATGGAGGTTGGTCTTCAAATACTCCAATCTGAATCTGATAACCATTTCTGATCATAATTTCATATTCAAACAAAAAAGACCTCGTTGCCTAATGTTTGCTCAATTCATGGGGGGCTGTGAATCGCGGCCCCCTTGTAAGTTTTCAGATCTTAAGGTTTTATGGCTTTGTACTAAGGTGTCAGGCTTTATGTTTACATATTAGTCCCGACACATTAGGTCCTGGCTGGGGGCTGATAGGTCTTATACACAGGTCATAGCTTTAGCCACTAGGTTTTTGAGCTTTGGACTCAGTTGCAAGGTCTTAGGTTTAGACTTTAGGTTCAACACATTAGGTCTAAGCTGTTGGGTAATAGGTCCTATTCACAGGTTAAAGCCTTAGCTGCTAGGTTTTAGGGCTTTGGACTCAGGTGCAGAGCCTTAGGTTTACATCTTAGTGCCAACACATTAGGTTTAGGCTGTTAGCTAATAGGTACTATTCACAGGTCAAATCCTAAGCTGCTAGGTTTTAGGGTTTTGGACTCAGGTGCAAGGGCTTAGGTTTAGATCTTAGATCCAGCACATTAGGCCTTCGCTGATGGATAATAGGCCCTATTCACAGGTCAAATCCTTAGCTGCTAGCTTTTAGGGCTTTGGACTCAGGTGCAAGGCCTTAGGTTTACATCTTAGTGCCAACACATTAGGTTTAGGCTGTTTGCTAATAGGTACTATTCACAGGTCAAATCCTTAGCTGCTAAGTTTTAGGGTTTTGGACTCAAGTGCAAGGCCTGAGGTTTAGATTTTTGGTCCAACACATTAGGTCTAAGCTAAACGCAAATAGGTCCTATTCACAGGTCAAAGCCTTAGCTGCTAGGTTTTAGGACCTAAGTCCAAGGCATTTCATCTTAGGAACCATGTGTAAGGCCTTAGGCTTAGATCTTATGACCAACACATTAGGTTTAGGCTAATAGGCCCTATTCACAGGTCAAATCCTTAGCTGCTAGGTTTTAGGGTTTTGGACTCAGGTGCAAGGGCTTAGGTTTACATCTTAGTTCCAACACATTAGGTTTAGGCTGTTTGCTAATAGGTACTATTCACAGGTCAAATCCTTAGCTGCTAAGTTTTAGGGTTTTGGACTCAGGTGCAAGGCCTGAGGTTAAGATTTTAGATCCAACACATAAGGTCTAAGCTAAACGCAAATAGGTCCTATTCACAGGTCAAAGCCTTAGCTGCTAGGTTTTAGGACCTAAGTCCAAGGCATTTCATCTTAGGAACCATGTGTAAGTCCTTAGGCGTAGATCTTATGTCCAACACATTAGGCCTAAGCTGATAGATAATAGGCCCTATCCACAGGTCAAAGCCTTAGCTGCTAGCTTTTAGGGCTTTGGACTCAGGTGCAAGGCCTTAGGTTTACATCTTAGTGCCAACACATTAGGTTTAGGCTGTTGGCTAATAACTATTCACAGGTCAAATCCTTAGCTGCTAGGTTTTATCGTTTTGGACTCAGGTACAAGGGCTTAGGTTTAGATCTTAGGTCCAGCACATTAGGCCTACGCTGATGGATAATAGGCCCTATTCACAGGGTCAAATCCTTAGCTGTTAGCTTTTAGGGCTTTGGACGCAGGTGCAAGGCCTTAGGTTTATCTCTTAGTGCCAACACATTAGGTTTAGGCTGTTGGATAATAGGCCCTATTCACAGGTCAAATCCTTAGCTGCTAGCTTTTAGGGCTTTGGACTCAGGTGCAAGGCCTTAGGTTTACATCTTAGTGCCAACACATTAGGTTTAGGCTGTTGGCTAATAACTATTCACAGGTCAAAGCCTTAGCTGCTAGGTTTTACGGCTTTGAACTCAGCTGTTAGGCCTTAGGTTTAGATCTTAGGTCCAACACATTAGGTCTAAGCTGGTGGCTAATCGGCCCTATTCACAGGTGTAAGCCTTAGCTGCTATGTTTTAGGGCTTTGGACTCAGGTGCAAGGCCTTAGGTTTAGATCTTAGGTCCAACACATTAGGTCTAAGCTGGTGGCTAATCGGCCCCATTCACGGGTTTAAGCCTTAGCTGCTATGTTTTAGGGCTTTGGACTCAGGTGCAAGGCCTTAGGTTTAGATCTTAGGTCCAACACATTAGGATTAAGCTAATGGTTAATAGGGCTTATTGATAGGTTAAAGCCTTAGCTGCTAGGTTTTAGGGCTTGTCTAGACCTTAGGAATTAGATCTTAAGAGGTTAAACTGGGTTAAAAATTGGAGAATTTTGGCCTAAAAATGTGTCTTTGAAGGTAAAATTGCAATTTGAAGCTGAAGGCGCTCACAAAACATGAGTATTCCCTGGATTATATTCAAAATGCTCCTTGAAATCACTGTCTGAAGTCCTGAAAAATGCCCTGAAATGGGCTGATATTTGGCCAAAACCAACCAGAATCCGGTAAAAAACCGGTCAATTTGAAGCTGAAGGCGCTCAAAAAAAACTACGAGTGTTCCCTGTATTATATTCAAAAAGTGGTCATTTGAAGCAAAAAAGTGGTCATTTGAAGCAAAAAGTGGTCATTTGAAGCAAAAGTGGTCATTTGAAGCAAAAGTGGTCATTTGAAGCAAAAAGTGGTCATTTGAAGCAAAAGCGGTCATACGAAGCAAAAAAAGTGGTCATATGAAGCAAAAAAAGTGGTCATATGAAGCAAAAAGTCATCAAAAAAAACTACGAGTGTTTCAGAACCATCCTTTTATATCTACTACTCTAGCTACATGTTGCGGTCGGTGCGGTCGCGGCGCGGTCTGGGGTCTGGGCGGGAAGCAGCAGCGGAAAAGCGCTTCGACGGCAACAGTCAGCGATCAGGGGCGATAGCGCGGAACATTCGATTGGAAAGTGTTGAGGAGAGTCATGTGACGGCCTGCGTGGTCTACAAACCGAGGCTGCTGAGCGCCGAGGCTCTAGAACTGTGGTTGCTGAACTGAGGTTGTTCAAATGAGGCTCCTATAAGTGAGGGTGCTTAACTATTCATGCTGAACTGAGGATATTGAACTGAGATTCTAGAACTGTGGTTGCTGAACTGAGGTTGTTCAAATGAGGCTCCTATAAGTGAGGGTGCTTAACTATTCATGCTGAACTGAGGATATTGAACTGAGATTCTAGAACTGTGGTTGCTGAACTGAGGTTTTTCAAATGAGGCTCTATGAGTGGGAGTGCTTAACTATTCATGCTAAACTTAGGATATTGAGCTGAGGCTCTAGAACTGTGGTTGCTGAACTGAGGTTGTTCGAATGAGGCTCTATGAGTGGGAGTGCTTAACTGGTCATGATGAACTTAGGATATTGAGCTGAGGCTCTAGAACTGTGGTTGCTGAACTGAGGTTGTTCGAATGAGGCTCTATGAGTGGGAGTGCTTAACTGGTCATGATGAACTTAGGATATTGAGCTGAGGCTCTAGAACTGTGGTTGCTGAACTGAGGTTGTTCGAATGTGGCTCTATAAGTGAAGGTGCTTAACTTGTCATGCTGAACTGACGATATAGAATTGAGGCTCTAGAACTGTGGTTGCTGAACTGAGGTTTTTCGAATGAGGTTCTATGAGTGGGAGTGCTTAACTGGTCATGATAAACTTAGGATATTGAGCTGAGGCTCTAGAACTGTGGTTGCTGAACTGAGGTTGTTCGAATGTGGCTCTATAAGTGAAGGTGCTTAACTTGTCATGCTGAACTGACGATATAGAATTGAGGCTCTAGAACTGTTGTTGCTGAACTAAGGATATTCAAATGAGGCTCTAAAAGTGAAGGTGCTTGTCATGCTGAACTGAGGATATTGAACTGAGGCTCTAGAACTGTGGTTTCTGAACTAAGAATGTTCGAATGAGGCTCTATAAATTAGGGTGCTTAACTGGTCACGATGAACTGAGGATCTAGAACTGTAGTTGCTGAACTGAGGTTGTTCAAATGATGCTTTATAAGTGAGGGTGCTTAACTATTCATGCTGAACTGAGGATATTGAACTGAGGCTCTAGAACTAAAGATGCCTAACTAATGATACCGAGGGTTCAGCCCTGAGACTGTAGAACCGAGGTTGCTGAACTATGGCTCCAGAACTGATTGTGTTAAGTGGAGGCTGTAGAACCCAAGATGCTGAACTGAAGGTGTTTAACTGGCTATATAAACGAGTATACTGAACTGTGGCTCTTCAATCGAAGATGCTGAACTAAGGCTCTGGAAATGAGGCCTCTGACTGAGGATATTGAACTGAGTATACTAAACTGAGGTTCTTAAACTGAGGCTTGTGAATTGAGGTTGAATAATTAAAATTTGTTTTAAGACGAATCAATGCTGCTAAGTAAGAACTACTTATAAGCTGCTGAACTCACTCTTAAAAACTGTGGCAAATCAACTGTGGCTGCTGAACGAGGACTCGTGAAAAAAGTGTAGTTAACAAAGGCTGTTGGTTTACCTCAATGGTACTATTTTCAGTAAACGGGCTCACCAGAGTTTCAGAAACTATTATACAGTACGAGTTGGTCAAAATCCCTTATACAGAAGCTAGATTTAAGATAGATATCTCTATAGAAACCGACGTTTGTGTTTTCGTATTACAATAATTTACTTTAACAGTGGTTAGGGAAGGTTTTATTCATTTATAGATTTATACGTCATGTCAAGAAAGGTTTTTTAAGTTAAATTTGTGTCTTAACACAAACTCTTTTTGAGTTTTTACGATACCTGTTTCATTTGAATATATGGGTTATACTGCTGATGTAGCACAACCTTAGCTATGGAGCCTTTAAGTAGTCTCTCTGTAAGACTTGACTAGCACACACTGTAAACAATAAGCGCAGGCGGTATTTGTTTTCACCGGTTTACGTTGGCCAGTTACCGGAACTAAGTGTCCGTAAACTCGGCAACGACCGCCTCCACCGGCGCCATTATGTTCCCATAACTCTCTCGCAGGAAAGTGACTGCCAATAAAGACCGGGACCTCTAATCATCCGCCGAACGGAACGGTACCGACCCGAGCAGCTCAACAGCTCACACGTCCGTGGTCTTCACGCGACTCGCCGATTCCACATTCCTGCCACTGCCCCAGAGCCGCCGGATGCCCACAGGATGGACGGGATAATGTCTTTCATTCTGGTCTAGATGTACTGATTATCAGTGATATTGGTCGGTGTTGTAGTACGGCATTGTAGAGCGTCCAGTACACATGCGCGGGGTGTTGCTGGGACAGGAGAGTAAAGAAAAATCTTCGAGGATTTACAAAGATTTTGCTTTACTGTAGTGCCTGCACCATTATAACGTTTTGATGGGAAACTGTCTAAACGCCGGTCTTGTAACTGATTAAAAACAGTTTTTGTTAGATACAATCATTCATAGCCCATTGACAAATGCCATCGGATCGAGAATTAAACCTACAAAAAGCTACTAACTTTTTATTAGTATCCAAATCGCAACATTCGGATTGAAAGGCGAGCTCAAGGTAGCCAGCCTTAGAATACCCAGTAGTAAGTATTGAAGTATGTGTTGGTTAACCTTAGTAACATTACTTCACATCTGAGGAAACAATGAACACGATTGCATTTCATGCATTTACTTTCTAAGTACGACTTTTGAAGTGCACATTGCAACCTGCTTCCCGAACTAGTCCTGATACCCTATAAACTCCAAACATCCGGCTCCTAAGTGGCACCTCGAAAATTCGTGGCCCAGCAGAGAAACCTTGCAAGGTCGTTGCGGTGGAACGTGATGACACACGAGTGTTTTGCTTCGGAAGCCGCAACTAGGATTTCGGCAGAGAAAGCAGCCATATCTAATGCCAGCCTAGGCCTAGGCTCCTGTATCAAGAAGAAGAAGAAAGCTGGCCAATTAACCTGATGCGATTCGACTATTTAAACTATTCGGTCCAATTTTGTTTAATTGCTTGTTGAAAATTCGGAGAAACTGGAGATCGCTATCTTCTCGGTGGTCCGGATAAATTAATTGGACTCCGTTTGAGATGAGTCGAGACCATAGTAATTTTTGGGTAGTTTAGCTAAGCATTATACTTGAGTATCTAATTTACAAGAATGATGACAAATAGCATGAACGTGGCAGCCGGGTGCACTATTATGTTTAACTGAATTTCATGGCTGAGTTATTTAATTAAAAAATATTATGAAAAACACCGTTTATATAATCATTGTTTAATGTTTCCACTTTAAGACATGCTTGTAGTAGCACGGCTTTTTCCTCAATTTATTAATAGTTTTGCAGAAAAGATTTAACAAAAAGCAAAAGACCTAAAACACAAGGAATAAAACAAACTAGAGATCGCCTCCTGCTTGAAATTCAACCAACATTTTTTTCAGTTTATCTGGTTCAATTAGTTAAAACTATATGTTATAACTGCTGTTTTTCCTGATTTGTTATTTGTTAGCATTTGTTATTGCAACAGCTGTCTTATGATTCAATCAATTATCCTTCTCCCATAAGAATAACATTGAAAATTTGAAAGCCTATAGGGTGTAACCCTGAAGTCCGATGTGAATAAGAATGCGATTCTGCTCATCTTCAGGACTATATTCTACCGGTATGCTTGGATTTCTCCTACAATGCACACGAACTGAGAAAAAAGGAGGAAACGAAACATGCTTGCCTATTAATATATAGATAATATAATTTCTAAATATATAAAAAATGAGTGTACTATGGCGATTCATGTGTGGTAGAAGGATAAAAGGAAGAACAAATAATTGTGTAATGTATTTTATGTAAAATTGACTATAATGGCTTTTTAGATAATCATTTTTTTGTTTTTATACTAAGGTCATGTGTTTGGAAGATCTGCATTTCTAGTGTGATAGAATGTCTTAAGGATGAACCAAGTATTTACAAAACTTTAAAATACAATTTTGACATTGTAAATTATAAATAACCATCCTTTTATGCGCATTAAACTCCAAGAACTTGAAGCATCAGCCCAACTTAAAAGTTGATCCACTTGCTCACTTGACGAGTTTGCAACTATTTGACCGATGTACTCTCCGACAGTGGGGAACCACTTCCGTTTCCATCCAGTTCACCTATATACAGCGGCGGATCATCAGCACCTTTCAACTGCCGGTTGTCTGTTGACGGTTGACGTCGGGCCAGCACGCGAGGTTGAGCTTTCTACCGCGGGAGCGCGCCAGGAGCGCGCGGCGTCCCTCAGGGCCCCACGCTCGGGCGTCCAGTCGTATGGTTACTGCATAGTAAACAGGGAAAGCTCCGGTGCAGAATGTGGGAGCCGGGAAGAAAGCAAAGGTCAACCGAGGGGTCAGGGGAAGGGTAATTTCGGAAATTGTCTCCTAATGTGGCCGATTGTCGTGTGTTGAGAAAGGGAATCCGGGCTTGGAAAGGGAAGGGTGTTTTGAATTTTGAAAAAAAATTTGTTAGAGCTATATTCGTAAACGTTACTATCCTGACAAAATTTGAAATTTTGAATTGTGCATTGATAGAGGGATAATAGCTATGTCATAACTAAATCAATCCAAAGTCGTCGTGTTTTCTCAAGATTTTACTACCGTTGGTCCACGTATGGCTGAAACGATCCCCCACCAAGTAAATGACTTCAGACATGACAGAAGGTGCTTTAGAATCGTTTTGGATAACATAATTTTGGTTTTCTTTCTTGTCAGTAATCAGCGGCAAATGATTGTTAAGATGAACACTGGCAGTGTTCATAACCTACACGGCCAAGTCCTCTATGAATGTTGTGCCGTACCGGTGTATCTCCCAGCGTCGCGTGTCGGTCGTTTTGATTGTTTTATATTTCAAGATTAAAGCAATTTTTTTGTCGCCACACTGTCCATGGCGCTAGGCAAAAATAAGAATGAACATTTCTTTACGAAAATACGTATGAAGTAGTCCTTACAGTATACATATCAGGCCATCAGCATGTCGAAATTCGATTGTGTTGTTATTTTAATAAATAAAAAAGGTATATATTGCAAGTGTACAAAAAATATTATCGAGAACGTTAAGTACTTCAGTAGCGTCATGTGAATTTTAAACACTTTCAATAAATGACCAGTATGCAATGTTTATGTAGCGATCTTTAAAGCACAGCAATGGAATAAAAAATACCCATGAGTTCTAATCATCAGCATCATTATTATACTGGCTATGTTTTTTTACTTAAATAATAATGAGGTTATCAGTCAGTGAGTTGGTCGGTCGGTCGGTCAGCGTTTCAGATGAATGTGTCCGTGTTGGTCACGGCCATCATGAGCGTGTGCCGCTGGCGCCATCTACCCTGACCCCCAGGAACTACGTGCAGCGGTGGGTAAACGCAGCACTAATCACACGTCGTGGAATATCATCAAGGGACGATCACTTCGGTGCAGCTTAGTAACATCACAGACAGGAACATCGCATCATGAGCGTGTGCCGCTGGCGCCATCTACCCTGACCCCCAGGAACTACGTGCAGCTGTGGGTAAACGCAGCACTAATCACCCGTCGTGGAATATCATCAAGGGACGATCACTTCGGTGCAGCTTAGTAACATCACAGGAACATCACATCATGAGCGTGTGCCGCTGGCGCCATCTACCCTGACCCCCAGGAACTACGTGCAGCTGTGGGTAAACGCAGCACTAATCACCCGTCGTGGAATATCATCAAGGGACGATCACTTCGGTGCAGCTTAGTAACATCACAGGAACATCACATCATGAGCGTGTGCCGCTGGCGCCATCTACCCTGACCCCCAGGAACTACGTGCAGCTGTGGGTAAACGCAGCACTAATCACCCGTCGTGGAATATCATCAAGGGACGATCACTTCGGTGCAGCTTAGTAACATCACAGACAGGAACATCGCATCATGAGCGTGTGCCGCTGGCGCCATCTACCCTGACCCCCAGGAACTACGTGCAGCTGTGGGTAAACGCAGCACTAATCACCCGTCGTGGAATATCATCAAGGGACGATCACTTCGGTGCAGCTTAGTAACATCACAGGAACATCACATCATGAGCGTGTGCCGCTGGCGCCATCTACCCTGACCCCCAGGAACTACGTGCAGCTGTGGGTAAACGCAGCACTAATCACCCGTCGTGGAATATCATCAAGGGACGATCACTTCGGTGCAGCTTAGTAACATCACAGGAACATCGCATCATGAGCGTGTGCCGCTGGCGCCATCTACCCTGACCCCCAGGAACTACGTGCAGCGGTGGGTAAACGCAGCACTAATCACCCGTCGTGGAATATCATCAAGGGACGATCACTTCGGTGCAGCTTAGTAACATCACAGGAACATCGCATCATGAGCGTGTGCCGCTGGCGCCATCTACCCTGACCCCCAGGAACTACGTGCAGCGGTGGGTAAACGCAGCACTAATCACCCGTCGTGGAATACCATCAAGGGACGATCACTTCGGTGCAGCTTAGTAACATCACAGACAGGAACATCGCATCATGAGCGTGTGCCGCTGGCGCCATCTACCCTGACCCCCAGGAACTACGTGCAGCTGTGGGTAAACGCAGCACTAATCACCCGTCGTGGAATATCATCAAGGGACGATCACTTCGGTGCAGCTTAGTAACATCACAGGAACATCGCATCATGAGCGTGTGCCGCTGGCGCCATCTACCCTGACCCCCAGGAACTACGTGCAGCGGTGGGTAAACGCAGCACTAATCACCCGTCGTGGAATATCATCAAGGGACGATCACTTCGGTGCAGCTTTGCAATTCCGATTTATAGGTCGACCCAAATGCGAATTATAATTTCCGGTAGGTTCGCATCGTACAGCGCATCTTAAAGTTTTTATTCATAAGCTTTCTTGGTAGAAGAAATTTAAGTGAGATCAGAAAGTCTCCTCATCTCGTGATTGAAAATTAATCATGAACTTTGCATATACATATATGCGATATATTGTCAAAGAAATTTTAATTGAGATCAGTTAGTTATGTCAAAGTTTGTAAAATAGAAAGACTAGATGCTTAAATCCTTCTCCTGATATCGCTCACGACATTATTGAAGTCGTATTTCAACAAGTCGATATTTTCCATATCTCCATCAGTTACACAGACGTGAACGCTGAAATCGATTGAGCCAATTATCAACAGCAAATACCACTGCAACGACTGCGAGTGACTGGACCAATTAGCGTGTAGCAGATGAGGATGGGATGCTACATCACATCAGTGGATGAAACGCGAAGCGACGCCCCCGCGTGTAAAGGTTACCGGAGCAATTAGCAAGCGGTCGTCGCTCATCCTTCGTCAGATGGAGGTGGAGGCAGGGCGGTGAAGGTCGGTACCGGCACCGAAGAGGTACAACTGTAGGAGGCACAGCAGGTTCCAGGAAGCACTCAACGCATGTAAACTTAATAATGTAGAAACAATAAGTCAAAGAAGTCACCTTTATACTTTATCCCTAAACTAAGTTGTTGACTTATACTAATACTATAACTATTACCGATCACATAACCAAACAAATAATTGAATAAGTCAAACGGTTCGTCAGTACTTGAGTGAGTTAAATAAACGAGGTTTTCATATTCTCGTCACTGGGTGATACCACTACGGTGATTTATATCAATGTCGTGCTGAGGCACTAACACATTTTATCTCATGTACTTCTCGCATGTAGGAAGAGGTTTTCCAAAGGATAAACTAATTTTTCGTACAGCATGTAAGTAATAGTTAGTAGTTAGTACAACACAAAGTTTTTCAAACAAGACTTATTTTAATACCTACTGAAATGTGAAAGAGAGCATTCTTCAACAATATTGGAAGAAGGTATCTTTATACGATACTGTATGCTGTTGATTACTATCAGATCCAAAAATATAAAAAGGTCATATTGCAAGAACACAAAGAAATTTATAAATGTTATCAAATTTCTATACAATTCATTTTTTAATATTTATAAAAAACCATTTGTTGATTTGTAACAGATAGTTGTCTAGAATTTCATGTCCAAAGAAATAACTACCTACACCACTTCGTTTTTCGTCCGCTTTATGATCCTGGTTTCATCTTACTGTATCATTCGTGTTTTGGTTTGTACAAAATTAGGAAAAATACCAATTACGCACTTTATTTTTCTTTCTATTTACTAGGGACTTGTAAAATGTAGGTCCACACAAACCCGACACCATCAAATATTTAAGGACACGTCACCCACACCTTTCCACGAATTGACTACGCCTAGAGTTCTCGTTTGTGAGCAAACGCTTTGGCTCTTTAAGCTTAAGCTCGCTGAACCTAACGAGTTAAAACCAAGCTCATAAAGATGTCTGTAAGATGAACATAACCTACTACTTGTAAATTGCATCAATACAATAAATTATATTACAACAAATTTAATATATTACTTCCCCAATAACTCTAACTTGAAGAGTCGTGTTTCAAATCAATTTTGAAATATCACTTTGGGTTTAGGAACTGCAATCGGAGCATCTTATGAATGATATGAATTGCCCCCCTAACCATCGGTTGAGGCCGGCATCTCTGCACGGAGCTACAACTCATGCAGATCGTCCCCCGGGGCAGGTCTGCCAACCCAATCGTCACGTATCGCATGGTTGCCAACCTACCGGCACGTATAACCCAGTTCCGAGAGTTGCAAACCCTTTCCGTCTCTCCTTTCACTCCTTAGTCGTTAATTATTTCCCGAAATAATTTATTACAAGTTGTATCTCTGTCGATCCCTTTCGCCAGTATAGAGAGGACGATAGAGAGGACGATGGTGAGATCTCACCTGTGATACATTCACCGATTTCCACTAGTTCACATTAAACTAATACATTTATCTTATCACATCGTCACAACAGATAAACATTTCATCTTCAAAAGATAATTTAGGCCTAATAATACAAATACTGGTAAAATATTGATAACAGACAACGGTTAAAGTGAACGTCCAGCATCGAAAGTTGGTAAGGTGCGTGGTGGAAGGGCCTTAATTTGGTCCTCATATGCGATATTTACTTGAGTTTTATTCCGAGGTTAGGAGACCTCTTTTTGCATTACTTTTCCCCACCCTCATAGACTATAAATCTGTGCGTGCATCGCATGAGACAATGTAAGGGGGTGAGTCGCTACTGTAGATGAGGATGGTACTGATAAAAACTTCTTGTCTGAGGGCGGATTCGAACCCACGCCACCGATACCTCGGTACCGAAGTCCGGCGTGCTAACCACTACGCCACCAACTCACTCACATGCTTCAATGCTTATAGTGTTTCGTTAAAGTACTTCTAGAAACTAATTTACTTCAACCTTTATAAACCTGCCAAATCACTAAAGTTCAAGAGCAATACCTATTTTGGAAGATGCAAAATACGTACGGAACTCAACAAAGTGTTTTTGGCTTATACGTTGAGAATAAACCTTTTGCAAATAAAAAAGTTTAATAAAAACTTACTCTTAGCACAATATGCTACAATCCACGCAACTATGAGAAGCGATTGTATTCTGAAACCAATTTATTATTTACGAACAAAAATTTGATAATTTTGTTCTTTAATTTTGAAACACTAAAAATTGTAACATAATCAAAGGAAATCGACATTTTTATGTTGGTTTAATTTATGTTATATTTCATACAAGAATTTATATTTTGATATTTTGCATGCAACAATGAACTGAATACTGTATCAAAGTAACATGGATTGAAGAATGTTTTTTACACTCTTATTATGAATTTCATATAATGGTACCTAAGATAAAAAATACTAATAAAAAAGGATTAGGATTTAACGCATCAATCAAGTTATAAGTTTAATTTCATATTTTTAATATATTTCATTAAAAACTACAAAGTAAATTAAATCCTTTAACTCCGGAAACGTCTCTTTTCGGTTCAACCGTTTTTAAAGGACTTAATTTTTTTTCTCAAGGGATAAAAAGAATTTGCTCGGATGGATTGCATCAGCTGTTCGTGTTAGCAATGCAGGAAAACTGCTGCATTGGCTGCCAATAATTGGAGGTTTAAAATATAAAATACAAGATTGATTGCCTTTTTGTGATCATGGTAATCGACATGTTAATAATTAATTCTTTTCTATGAAATAAGTTAAACAATGATAAGTTATGCAACGAGAAATGGATTTCTGAATTTCTAAACTCGTGAAAATAGCCTCGTACGAATAAAGTTGATTTAGGTTCTAACGACATTTTATACTTTTACTCTTTTTAGACAAACCTATCCGGATACCACATTTGTTATTGTGTTTTAGGTTGTTAATGTTAGTTAAATTATATTAAGATTACTATCTATAAGAACTAAAAACCGTTGTCAGGTAAAATGAAACACTCGCCGGTTTGTTGTGAGGCTGGTGCTAATTACTTTCACCTTGCATGGCGATGGCGAGGTGACCGAGCTTGGCCGGAGGAAAGTAAACTCAGCGAGCGGCTCTAACGAGCTTCACTTTCTGCGCATCTCTGCTGTGGCTGTTATGTCAAGGGCGCGGCAGTTAGTGGCGATCAGCGACCACCAGGAATGCTGCGCGTCGAGGGGTGAAGGTTTAGTAATGTAATATGGCTTTACATATGTGGGTGGACACTTCCTTACTTCAAAACTTCTAATATTGTTGAAATAATACTAAAAAATATAAACTCGAACTCCTAGAAAAACCGCTCAAAGTGAGGACCTAGAACCTAGGTCCTCACCTAGGTCGCTCAAACCTAGGTCGCTAGGTTTGAACCTAGCTCTAGAACCTAGTTCGCTCAAAGTGAGGAACCTAAAACCGTGCGCTCAAAGTGAGGTTAAAAAGTTAAAATAATAAATAATCAACGAACAAATCACCTCTGATTGATTATTTGAAAGTTGTAAAATAATTTTAATCGACTTTACTTTGTCATAAGTATTTAATCTAAGCCAAAGGGTGTTTACAAATAACCTGGAAGTATTTTATGTATTTGTTCCTTACGTCGAGACAATAAGAAAACATCATGCAAACTGATGTCCAAAATACTTCGTTATGCAGCTATAGACGTCATTTTCGTTTTTACACTGGATATTTTTTATTTCTGTAACGAATGGTTAAATTAAGTTCATATTTGGTATGGGCATTTATCATACTAATGTCCATTTTCAGGAAAACAATTATTTTGTAGTTTTAAAATAGTCACCATTTTAAATTTATAGACTGGTGAATTTTTTATATCTGAACACTGGTAAATTTTGTCAAAATTTAATAAGAAACATAAAAGTTTACAATTGACATTGTACAAATTATAGACTAATCTAACAAATTGTACAGAATTTTTAAGGATTAGACAACAAATAACGGAGTTATTGAGATTTTTCGTCCATAAATACATGATTTTCCATTATAATGAATGCAAATTTATGTTATTTTAGAAAAATCACAATTACTCCATTATTGTTTTCAGATCCTTACATACTTAGCATAAGCTTGATAATGTTTGACAAAGTTTGACCTTTATGTCTATTATAAAATTTTCATAACATTTATTGGTTTTGAGATATTTGAGTTTAAAAACATAAAATTGCCACCAGTTTGAAAATACACACAGGTAATAATTATGAAAATTTTTTATGTGGCTGCCATTAAAAAAAAAATCTATTTTTGCCTGAAAATGGACATGGGTATGATAAAGGCTCATATCAAGTGTGAACCTAATACAATAATCCGTTACGAAAATAAAAATTATTAAGTGAAAAAAAAAACGAAATGGCAAATATTGGCTTAAAAAAGCATTTTATAACCCTATTTGTATGATGTTTATTTATCGTCTCGACCTAAGGAACAAATTCACAAAATATTTCTCAAATTGTTCATAAACACCCATTTTGATAATGGCTTTCGTATTAACCCAGTGTTCGATCGTTAGATAGAATTTCTTTTTTTAAGAAATAAATTTCTTAAGATAAATTTAAATCTTAAGATAAATTTAAGATAAATTTCTTGTTTTAAGAAATTAAGTAAATCTACGAATCGCTCTCTCTGATTTGACACATCTATTTTGGAGACTGGACCAGTATTTAGGGCCTACTTAGTACTCAGGTTATCTCCAAGAAATTTCGCGAGAATAAATAAATACTCAACACAGTTAACACTTATTTGGCTGATGATTTATTTATTCTTCGAGTGTTTTATGTATCATTAGCTTTAAATATATGATGAACCTTTTGGATATTACATGAAGACATGGTTGATGCCACGAAGAATGTAGTGTACCGCCATAAGAATAGGATATTGAAAAGATGAATTAATCATAATACTTCTATAAATTTGTATAAATATCCAGAAGTAGCAATCATTAACCTTAATTTATTTTTTATCACAACTTTTGATTAAAAGATACAAATCAGGTTTGTGCGATAAAAAAATTGCGACTAAAACAACCAGTTTATGAAATTGTTCACATATTTAATCCCATAAAGAATATAAAAACCAAATTGAAAACTTTTTCTAATAATGCAATGAATAATGTACCATATTTAAGAGGTACTAAATGTTTTGATAGATATTATATACTTAAATTGCCCTTACTGTATAATATCAAATGTGAATTATTAAATTAAAATTAATTAATCATTTTTGTGACAATGTTTAACGAGCTTTCTCGTGTAAAATGTAGCAAGTATGTGATAAGTTTTTAATTTGTCCTTTATACAAAAGTACAAAATGTCCATTTTGCGAGTTTACGTGTAGTAAAGTTACACGTATTTCTTCTCGTATTTCTTTAATAATATAAAAATTCTGCGGTTTCCATGGATTAAGAAAAAAATTGTGATTATTTTTTATAAATATTTTTGCAAAAGCATGAATGAAGTATGCAAATTAAATAATGACTAGTTTTATCAGAAATTTATTTATATATTACTGCTGTTTTAAGATGAACAGTCTTTTTCCAACCAATGGTATCATAATTTTTGCTCATAAAAAATTAGAGCATCTCATAAAAATGCTTAATTTTTTTAAGCCTTTTTAAGCCTTCAGCGTTGAAGAACGTAATAAAACGGATAGTCTATCTCATTGCATATTTTCATAGTCTAGGAACTATTTTCTTTAAAATGTAACTGTATAACTAAAGTTAAAATAATTTTTGCAAAAAAATTCCAAGAAAGCAGTATTCAAAAAACATAAATACATTCTACAAATAACATTTTATCTAATAATTTAATACATATTAGAAAGAAAATTATCCATAACCAATAAATAATCCAAGAAACAATAAAAAGTATTTTACATGAATAATATAGTAAAACTTACGAAATTCGGTGAGAGACTTTAACGAAGGTAGACACCGAAGTCGCGCAGACGATATTGTCAACACTGAACTGTATACTACAACTCGCGGCACTTGGGTCCGTGTTCGTGTATGTTTCCCTGTGTTATCCACTCCCGTGTTGCGTGTTGTGCTGCGCGGCGCGACACGGTAGACACGGCGGACAGGAGCGCGACGACGGAGTGAGCGCGGAGGGAGCGCACGCGGTCTTTAGTATCACTGATACAGTGGCGCCCCCCGGGGGGGGGGGGGGGGGGGGCAGTGAAAGGGGTGCCTCGCACCGCGCAGTCGTACATCGGGCGTCCCATCTAAATAATAAGTGATTCAGTTGTAGTAGTATTAACAACGATTTTTATGGAAAAAGAAAGCCATCAGAGCAATATCCAGGATTACCCCACAGGCTCACTGTCAAGATTTTTTCAAACAATTGAACATTTTAACTGTCCCGTGTCTTTTTCATTTTTGAATGCATCATGTATGTAAAGAAAGTAAACTTCCAGAAGAAAAAAAAATCATCATTACAACACAAGATTCAAAAACTAATTTTTCTCAATTTCACATTCAATTTTTGAAAGGGAACCGGAATAATGGGGCAAGAAGCTCTATCAAGCTCTGCCAAGTGACATTAAAAACATTCAAAAAACATATATTTTCAAAATACATTAAAAACATTTTTGATTCAAAACAGCTTTTATGACCTAAAAAGTTATTTGGAGTAAGTAAAACCCCCTCAGTAAAGGCAAAAAACCACATGTCATTCCTAAAACCACCCTTGAGTCTTGCCTTAAACCTCTCCTTAAACCTAAACTAGTATATTGCCCTAACCTCGTTAGGGCAATATACTACGCCACTAAGTACGCCACTAGTGGGCTCTACGCCACTAAGTGGACAACGAAACGACGCTGGAAGTAAGATGTACGATGTAAGCCTACATTTTCCTGATGGATAAAAAAATATCCATATTTTTGCTTTCTTGACAAAATAGGCTACTGACAAAATTAGAAAAATAAATACAAAACTATTTTGTGTTACATTTAATGTCATTTTATAGTCTACAACATAGAAGTAGATAATGATATTTAAGTATATCACGCACTATTCGGATCATTTTAAACTGACTCTAAACTGACAATGGATTCGTTAAGCTAAACAGTCTGGACAGTCCTGTGTTTACCAGTTCTAGATATGTATACTTGTACAGTTCCGTTGTTTCCCGGATGTAGAGGCAGGGCAAAATCAACATTTGCACTTCTTTCAACACAACTACACACGTTTCTTATTCATCTTAAATTAAATTTATCCTCAAACATTATTATTTCAAGGTAAAATAGGATTTTATTCAATGACTTTTAAATCCCAACCTAAAGAATTGTTTACCCTTCAGGTGAAATCGTTCGCTACGCTTAATCGCCGTCAGGGTTAGCTCGTTCACTGCGCTCACGCTCCGAAAGTATACAATTAATTTATCCCCTAGTTTTTTACTATCAACCTGCAATAAGTACTTTAAATGAGAACAGCTGTTAATAGACGTATTATTCTTAAATGTGTTCATATGATTAAATGCAAAACTGTTGCTTCCATAAGAGTAACATGGTAGCTTTGAAGACGTGTGGGGTGGATAACTTTGGAGAAATCTGGATAAAAAGTAGGAAGTGTTCGTTCTGGTTCTAAGCTACCTCCTCACCAAACTTCAGCCAAAACCAGTTCAGCCGTTATTGATTTATAATTAGTGTAACTAACTTCACTTTTTTATGTATATCTATATATTAATAGGCAAGCATGTTTCATTTCCTCCTTTTTTCCCAGCTCGTGTGCATCATAGGGGAAATCCGAGCATACCATTAGAAAGGTATTGTGCTGTAGATGAGCAGAATCACATTGTAATTTCCATCGGCCACTAGGGCTACGCCCTACAGGCTTTCGAAGTATCAATGTTAATCTTATGGGAGAAGAATTGATTAAATCATAAGACAGCTGTTGTAATAACAAATGCTAGCAAATCAGGAAGAACAGATTTTTTTTTTATTACAATGTTTTATTTTTGGATCAATGTACAAAATTACATTATACACAGAACTAATAACAAGATAACAACCAATAACAAAAGACAACTAACAATAGTGGGTTCGCTCTATCAGAGACACCCTGTCACTACAAAAATTAATGAACGCTCGATATTTAATTTAAATTAAACACAGCCTTTGGTTCGATGAAGGAGGCAGGAGTCGTCAGTGGTCCAGGAAATCCATCATATCCTGAGGAAGTCTGGCTTTCAGACGTCGACGTAACGTGGGTTCCCCGATGTTAAATGCGACCGCACCAGGAACAACGTTTAAGTTTAACAGAAACTTCACTGTGCAATTTTTCAAAAATCTTTAATTTCGAACAATCCTAATTCTCGGTGTAAATGATGATTTCGAACATACCATGGGCTATTTACAGCAATTCTTAATAATTTGTTTTGAAATATTTGAATTTTGTTTAATTTGGAGGCTGACAGGCACATTCCCCAAACTGGACAAGCATACATAATAAGTGGCCGAAGGATTGATTTGTAAATTAATAGCGTACATTCTGGCTTAAGCGTAGATTTTCTATTTATCAAAGGAAATAACAAGGATAGACGGGCATAAGCCTGGGTCAATTTTGTGTTTACATGTAAGTTCCAATTAAGTTTTTTATCCATGTACACTCCCAAATATTTAATGCCCTGATCATCAGGATTCCAAGACACTAAAGTGCCGTCGATATGAATTTCAGGAGGGGCGTCATATCTTCTCAAAGAAAACACTTTTGCTTCGCATTTATTAGGGTTTAACAAAAGCTTCCATCTATTAAACCAGCCGTCCAACGTTGTAACACTTGTTTGCAAAGAATCCACAGCCTGATTAATATCTGAATGTTGTGTAATTATTGCCGTGTCATCTGCATAGAGTGCAAGGATAGCTCCTGGGAGTTCTGGCATGTCAGCCATGAATATATTAAAGAGGATAGGTCCCAAAATTGAGCCTTGAGGGACTCCCGCTCGCACAGGACGAGGATTTGAAATCGTAGAATTTATACGAACAGAGAAAGTTCTATCAGTCAAGAAAGATTCAATTATTTTCCGTAAATGCAAGGGAAAGCCGAATTGATACAGTTTGTACAACAGACCACTATGCCAGACTTTATCAAACGCCTGTGCAACGTCCAAGAAAGCTGCTGTAGAGTGAAGTTTGTTTTCAAATCCACGAATGATGGTTTCACTAATTCGCAATAACTGATGGGTCGTAGAATGATGAGATCGAAATCCAAATTGGTGGGGAGGAATGACATTGGAAGAATCAATATAGTAAAGCACTCTTTTCTGAATAACTTTTTCAAGCAGTTTTGAAAGTGATGACAGAAGACTAATTGGTCTGTAGCTGCTAGGAGAATCTGTAGGTTTGTTGGGTTTATGCAAAACTATGATTTCAGCATGTTTCCAGGCTTTTGGAAAGTATCCTAAAGTTATACAGGCATTAAAAATCGAGGCAAGTATGGACAAAGCTTTCCGAGACAAGTTTTTTAAGACTAAATTAGGTATCAAATCATGTCCAGGAGACTTCCTAGTTGGCAATTTTTTAATGAAAGATTTTATTTCCGAGGGAGATGTGTATTTAACAGGCAGCTCAGCGCCGCTAGGAGTTGCACCCAAGAACTCTTCTACCAAGTGGTCATTTAATACATCTTGGATCTCATTGGGTCTGAAAGCATTTTCAAAGTGATCGGCAAAAACATTACTCTTATCCATATCAGTTTCAAATATCGAATCATTTAGTTTAAGCGGGGGTATAATCGTAGGTTTCCGCAAAATCCGTTTTGTCGCTTGCCACATATTTGAGTCACCAGGAGAAATATCAGATAAGTAAGATTTGTAAGAATTAATCCTATGAGCGTCGAGTTCTCGTTTCACAACACGAATAAGTCCATTCAGGCGTCTTCTTAAGTAGGGAAGTCTATATCTTTGCCACTGACGTCGAACTCTATTTTTCTCTCTGATAAGCTGCAAAATTCTTAAGGGTGGATGGAGGAAGTCGTTTGATTTCTGAGGATATTTCTTAATAATTGCACTTTTAGTTGAAATCTGTAGGCATTCTGTAAAGTGTTTAACAGCACGTTCCACTCCGTCAACACTATACAAATCCGATGGAACCATTAAACGACTATCGAGTTCGTCACAAAAAACTTCCCAGTTGACCTTACCATCGATAAGTCTCGGTAGATTGGGGAAGAACATAGGCCTTAAGAAGAAACTTACAATAACCGGCAGATGGTCGGAGTCAAGTTCACTCACAACTTGTTGCAAAATTGGAGCAGTGAAATTCTTATAAAGAGTTATGTCCAAAATGTCGGGTAGAAAATTGTTCTGCCATGGGTAATGCGTAGGTTCTGAGGGAGCTGAAATATTCACGTTGGTTTCATTAATGGTGCGAAGAAGACGAATGCCATTCGGGTTATTGACACGACAACCCCAAAAACGATGTTTACAGTTCAGGTCACCAAAAACCAAAGTTGAGGTGTTTTCTTGAAATAGATAAGCGAGATCCTGCTGGTAGAGACGCCTATTCGGCGATTTATATGCTGAAATTATCGTCACTGACTGTCCATTTTCTAAATTGAGCTTTATTCCAACAGCTTCAATTGACCTTAAGGCCGGTAAAATTATACAATTGTGGTTAATTTTCCTTTTAAGTATAATCGCAACCCCTCCAGATGCATGGGGCACGTTTCTGTCTTCCCTGTATATGGAATATTCTGGTATTTTGAAAGGTACATTTTGAGTAAAGTGTGTTTCAGTGATACATGCAATATCAATATTGTGTCGAACTAAGAAAGAAGAAAAAACGTATTTTTTATCTTTTAAGCCATCCGCATTCCAGTTAAGGATTGTTAAATTTGGAATAATTGCATGATTAAATTGAGCCATTTTGAAGGAATGTTTTAACGATGCTACTTAACACTTTCTTAATTGTAGGCATAAGAGATTTGACAAGGTCAAGTACAAGGTTTTCTATGTTTAAAGTAGCCGAGTCTTCATTTTCAGTACAGTTGTCACGATGCGATAGAGGTTCCTCATTGTTGACGATCGGCGAGGGTACAGGATGATTACGAATCACCTGAGCATATGACCTCGCATTTCTTGAAACTGTTTTAGAGTAGTTACGTGGTACTTCGGCGGTCTGTGTAATAACATTGCCTACTTCATTCGAATGTCGATTATTCGTAACAATTGAATTTGTGTTGAGTTTCTGAGAAGCCTTTTCTTTGATGTCTTGGTAAAATTTACAACCTCTGTAGTTGGCGGTATGGGCCTCACCACAATTAACACAGGTGGGATTTTCGGTCTTTTTAATCGGGCATGCTGAATAATGATGTTGCCCTGTACACTTGACACATCTCGGATCAAGCTTGCAAAAGTTTTTGGTGTGTCCAAAGCGCTGACACCGAGTGCACTGAGGGATAGTGTTCGATTTTCTCTTGGGCTCAACACTTACAATAGCAAAACAAAGTTTATCCAATTTGTATATTTCATTGCCTTTTTCATTGTTCTCCAAAGAAACAGCGCACAGTGGGATGGGTTTTTTGGCCTTGTTTAACAGACGCACTACACTTTTAACTGGGAAATCAAGTGAAAGAAGTTCCGATTGAATTTCCATATCAGACAGTGAGCAAGGGACATTCCTTATAACTACCTCGAGTCTTTTGTCTTGTCGTGTTTGGAATGTGTGATACTTGACATTCGATTCGTCATAGAATGCAGTCAGTTTTCTAAAATCGTCAATGTTTTGAAGATTCACCTTTAGTGATTTGCCTTTAAGTTCAGTAGAAAACTCACACTTAACATTCATTTGTATATCCTTTATTATTTCTTGATGGTTATTGATAGTTATAAAACTAATTGGCTCAAGATCAACTGAATTTTTGGTCGAATTTCGACCAGTGGGCGATCTCTAGTATAATTAAATAAACATTTTATTTTCCATACTTGTAATTTTCGTGTTATTTTTTCTGATTTATTTTTCACCACAGATTATCTTACCCGATATATGAATAAATGTATAACAACTGCTATTTTTAGACAAATTTATCTAATAGATTCCGGCTCATAAAAGCCAAAATTCATCGTGACAAAATGATGTTATTGGGTTCTATCGTATTATGTTGGATTTTTGCCGATGGACAGGTTTTGGTGGGGACTTTCATGGTCGCCCAATGCAGGTCTCGTTTTCCTGTCGGACCTATTTGCCTATTGCACTCTTATTTGGTGTTACCCAACCCATGATTCCTCCTAATGAGGTCGACCACGACCCGCGTTGTCACGTGATCTGCTGCATGGTAATGGCGGCAATAGTTGTTATTTCGCCCGCAAGGTCGCGCTGTTTTTGCGCCAATTCGCCAGACGATGAGCTTGAGAGCCAGACGGTATGCGAGCGATGTTTATGTTATACTAAAGAACTGTCCCAAGATACATCTGGGTGAGCTCCATCTCAATAAAACCATTTCCATGTTGTGGAATTAATCACCACTTAAATGAATTAAGTGAATTATTTTTAGCAATTTCAACAGCACCACATTTTTTTATGAAGAACCTCGATGTAAAAGACTTATAATTGCAAAGCCAATGAGTAATAATGCTGATATGTCAAGAGTTCATTGTTTAATTAAAACGCTTTAGTGTTTAATTGTTATGAGATATCAAATGAATCACATAGAAATGGTTATAAATATTTACAGTTTTACTTTAATAAATATATTCTTGGATCCATTTCTTTAATCTTCTTAGTTTAAAAACGAAAAATTTCCTATTTTCATGAGTTTAATATTAAATATGTATTAAATATACGAGCTAAACCAATAAATTCTGAAGTAGTGAGACTACTGTATATAGAAAATCTTACAAAAATTATACAATGAACAATGGAAAATCCTTCTCATAAATTTAATAACAATCATGGTTGGAATTTTTTTTATAAAATGATAACTAGTTACAGTAAGTAGTATAAAGATTTTTTTACTTAATTTACTTAAACCAAAGAGAACAAGCCAAAATAAACACACATGAAATTTTTTATTATAGTTCTTAAAAGTGATATATAAATAAATTCTCTTTTGCACTGTTTCCCTTCTTTAATTGTTAATTTATATACAAGAATTATTTTAGTTTAAGTTTTTTTTGTTCATCTAAGATTATTGACAGACAAATGGACTCTTCGCACCAGTAAGCAACAACTCGTGAGGGCAAATAATTTAAGTGGACATGTTTATGTTTTGTCCGAATTTGTATTTTTGTTTTTACTCAATAAATTATTTAATATCATTTACATATTATAATTACAATTAGTTGGTTGGACTTTACATCTTTACTATTCTTTTTTCGTTGCTTACATACTTCAAAGGCAAACAATAATTTTTAGGAAAATTTTTCCAATAAAAACTATACTAAATGTATTAATTAAAAAAAATGTACTTTGAGTTCCTTGGGTGTAGCGCATCGCAAATATGAGTTAACCGGCGGTCCACCCTCTTTTAACTGTCAGCTTAGATTCTTGTACCGCTGGATTATTGGGGCTTTTACAGTCTCAATCAGGCACCGCCCTCCGGTATCGCACAGCTCTGGCACCGCCGTTATGTGCGTTATTATGTGCGAAAGTGCACGGAACAGATCACTAGCGGAGCACATAACGGCCTTGCTAACTGCGTGGGATCATGTAACCTACCTGTAACTAAGTCATTACAGAAGAAGAGGAGAAAGAATAGTGAGTTGAAAAAATCCTTCTGGCAGTACTGGCATGAACATGTCATTCAATTCAATATTGGTTTATCTTTTTCCGGTATGACTGTCAATTGATAAGTATAGTTTTTAATACTAGGTCCTTCCCAATCTTATAAATATTACATCCGAGCTGTTTTAGGATGATGACATCACTTTGATTATTCGAAGACACAAAGTAATTATACCCTTCATCAATGGAAGAACGTTATAATACAAATATTTAATGAACGCCCGGAAGGATTTCATGTAAAAAACAAATTCACTTAATTGTATCATTGAAGTGTAAAGACGACTTCACGTGCTATTTAAAATAAGCTATTGACGGAAAATTGTTTAATATTTACCGGTTTATACAGTTTTTTATAGCATTAAAAAAAAAAAAAATAGACTGTTTGATTCTAATGTAAATTTTATGCACTATTTTGCAGTTAATATTGTTATAAAAGTGATTTCTTTAATCTAGAATCTAGACTATTACATCTACCGGGCAATTGTAAGTTCTACTGAAAAAATATTTTTTCATTTTCACTTGTTTAAAAACGTGATTTCTAAAACCTGTTATGTTCATCTTTCCATCTTTTACGCTAAATACAGAGGCTATCAGATTCATAAGATCAGTTGCTCTTAAAAAATGTATAATTAAACATATATAACATCAAACCTGAAAAATTATTGTAAAAAAATGTTAATACACAATAGTGAACTATGAGCCAACGAAAAAAGAGAGTCAAGGTTTTCAAGCATTTCCATGAAAGGTTTGAGAAACTTTCAAGTTTTTCAGTTCTGAAAACACCACAAACTACTCGGCTGCTTATTATGGTCGAGTTCTAATAGCTACAATTTTCCATCACCATAATTTCAATTAAAAATAATCAAGTGTTCAAACTACAATATGATTTCAATTATCGTCAACACGACAACTTGTGTTCGCAACGCGGAACGATAACATTGCACGGACGATACGTCTCGTCTGGTTCCTGGTCGGTGCTGCGGTCAATTGAATTCGTCTGTAAAAATCGTGAGGGGCGTTCGTGATTAAAACAAGCGGTTAAGAAAAATAATTGGCGAACTGCTGAATCAGACCACGAGTCGAAGTGGAGGGGGGAGGGGAGTAGGGGGATGTGGCACAAAGTGATACTTGAGTGTATCTGATACCACCTCCACAGGTGCTTGGATGTACCATGATACATTTATCAGATCTTGATCTAACTGATACACATGCTGATCTTGGTGGTGATGATGTGACACAAAGTGATACTAGAGTGTATCTGATACCACCGTCACAGGTGCTTGAATGTACCATGATACAGGTATCAGATCCTGGTCTAAAAGATACACTTGCTGATCTTGGTGGCGGGAATGTAACACAAAGTGATACTAGAGTGTATCTGATATCACCGTCACAGGTGCTTGGATGTACCATGATACAGGTATCATCTCCTGATCTAACTGATACACTTGCTGATCTTGGTGGCGGGAATGTAACACAAAGTGATACTAGAGTGTATCTGATACCACCGTCACAGGTGCTTGGATGTACCATGATACAGGTATCAGATCCTGGTCTGACTGATACACATGCTGATCTTGGTGGCGGGAATGTAACACAAAGTGATACTAGAGTGTATCTGATACCACCGTCACAGGTGCTTGGATGTACCATGATACAGGTATCAGATCCTGGTCTGACTGATACACATGCTGATCTTGGTGGCGGGAATGTAACACAAAGTGATACTAGAGTGTATCTGATACCACCGTCACAGGTGCTTGGATGTACCATGATACAGGTATCAGATCCTGGTCTGACTGATACACATGCTGATCTTGGTGGCGGGAATGTAACACAAAGTGATACTAGAGTGTATCTGATACCACCGTCACAGGTGCTTGGATGTACCATGATACAGGTATCATCTCCTGATCTAACTGATACACTTGCTGATCTTGGTGGCGGGAATGTGACACAAAGTGATACTAGAGTGTATCTGATACCACCGTCACAGGTGCTTGGATGTACCATGATACAGGTATCAGATCCTGATCTAACTGATACACATGCTGATCTTGGTGGCGGGGATGTGGCCCAAAGTGATACTTGAGTGTACCTGATACCACCGTCACAGGTGCTTGGATGTACCATGATACAGGTATCAGATCCTGGTCTAACTGATACACTTGCTGATCTTGGTGGCGGGAATGTAACACAAAGTGATACTAGAGTGTATCTGATACCACGGTCACAGGTGCTTGGATGTAACATGATACAGGTATCAGATCCTGATCTAACTGATACACTTGCTGATCTTGGTGGCGGGAATGTAACACAAAGTGATGCTAGAGTGTATCTGATACCACCGTCACAGGTGCTTGGATGTACCATGATACAGGTATCAGATCCTGGTCTAACTGAAACACATGCTGATCTTGGTGGCGGGAATGTAACACAAAGTGATACTAGAGTGTATCTGATACCACCGTCACAGGTGCTTGGATGTACCATGATACAGGTATCAGATCCTGATCTAACTGATACACATGCTGATCTTGGTGGCGGGGATGTGGCCCAAAGTGATACTAGAGTGTATCTGATACCACCGTCACAGGTGCTTGGATGTACCATGATACAGGTATCATCTCCTGATCTAACTGATACACTTGCTGATCTTGGTGACGGGAATGTAACACAAAGTGATACTAGAGTGTATCTGATACCACCGTCACAGGTGCTTGGATGTACCATGATACAGGTATCATCTCCTGATCTAACTGATACACTTGCTGATCTTGGTGACGGGAATGTAACACAAAGTGATACTAGAGTGTATCTGATACCACCGTCACAGGTGCTTGGATGTACCATGATACAGGTATCATCTCCTGATCTAACTGATACACTTGCTGATCTTGGTGGCGGGAATGTAACACAAAGTGATACTAGAGTGTATCTGATACCACGGTCACAGGTGCTTGGATGTAACATGATACAGGTATCAGATCCTGATCTAACTGATACACTTGCTGATCTTGGTGACGGGAATGTAACACAAAGTGATACTAGAGTGTATCTGATACCACCGTCACAGGTGCTTGGATGTACCATGATACAGGTATCATCTCCTGATCTAACTGATACACTTGCTGATCTTGGTGACGGGAATGTAACACAAAGTGATACTAGAGTGTATCTGATACCACCGTCACAGGTGCTTGGATGTAACATGATACAGGTATCAGATCCTGATCTAACTGATACACTTGCTGATCTTGGTGACGGGAATGTAACACAAAGTGATACTAGAGTGTATCTGATACCACCGTCACAGGTGCTTGGATGTACCATGATACAGGTATCATCTCCTGATCTAACTGATACACTTGCTGATCTTGGTGGCGGGAATGTAACACAAAGTGATACTAGAGTGTATCTGATACCACGGTCACAGGTGCTTGGATGTAACATGATACAGGTATCATCTCCTGATCTAACTGATACACTTGCTGATCTTGGTGACGGGAATGTAACACAAAGTGATACTAGAGTGTATCTGATACCACCGTCACAGGTGCTTGGATGTACCATGATACAGGTATCATCTCCTGATCTAACTGATACACTTGCTGATCTTGGTGACGGGAATGTAACACAAAGTGATACTAGAGTGTATCTGATACCACCGTCACAGGTGCTTGGATGTACCATGATACAGGTATCATCTCCTGATCTAACTGATACACTTGCTGATCTTGGTGGCGGGAATGTAACACAAAGTGATACTAGAGTGTATCTGATACCACGGTCACAGGTGCTTGGATGTAACATGATACAGGTATCAGATCCTGATCTAACTGATACACTTGCTGATCTTGGTGGCGGGAATGTAACACAAAGTGATGCTAGAGTGTATCTGATACCACCGTCACAGGTGCTTGGATGTACCATGATACAGGTATCAGATCCTGGTCTAACTGAAACACATGCTGATCTTGGTGGCGGGAATGTAACACAAAGTGATACTAGAGTGTATCTGATACCACCGTCACAGGTGCTTGGATGTACCATGATACAGGTATCAGATCCTGATCTAACTGATACACATGCTGATCTTGGTGGCGGGGATGTGGCCCAAAGTGATACTAGAGTGTATCTGATACCACCGTCACAGGTGCTTGGATGTACCATGATACAGGTATCATCTCCTGATCTAACTGATACACTTGCTGATCTTGGTGACGGGAATGTAACACAAAGTGATACTAGAGTGTATCTGATACCACCGTCACAGGTGCTTGGATGTACCATGATACAGGTATCATCTCCTGATCTAACTGATACACTTGCTGATCTTGGTGGCTGGAATGTAACACAAAGTGATACTAGAGTGTATCTGATACCACCGTCACAGGTGCTTGGATGTACCATGATACAGGTATCAGATCCTGGTCTAACTGATACACATGCTGATCTTGGTGGCGGGGATGTAACACAAAGTGATACTTGAGTGTATCTGATACCACCGTCACAGGTGCTTGGATGTACCATGATACAGGTATCAGATCCTGATCTAACTGATACACATGCTGATCTTGGTGGTGGGAATGTAACACAAAGTGATACTAGAGTGTATCTGATACCACCGTCACAGGTGCTTGGATGTACCATGATACAGGTATCATCTCCTGATCTAACTGATACACTTGCTGATCTTGGTGGCTGGAATGTAACACAAAGTGATACTAGAGTGTATCTGATACCACCGTCACAGGTGCTTGGATGTACCATGATACAGGTATCAGATCCTGGTCTAACTGATACACATGCTGATCTTGGTGGCGGGGATGTAACACAAAGTGATACTTGAGTGTATCTGATACCACCGTCACAGGTGCTTGGATGTACCATGATACAGGTATCAGATCCTGATCTAACTGATACACATGCTGATCTTGGTGGCGGGAATGTAACACAAAGTGATACTAGAGTGTATCTGATACCACCGTCACAGGTGCTTGGATGTACCATGATACAGGTATCAGATCCTGATCTAACTGATACACATGCTGATCTTGGTGGCGGGGACGAGACACAAAGTGATACTTGAGTGGATCTGATACCATCGTCACAGGTGCTTGGATGTACCATGATACAGGTATCAGATCCTGATCTAACTGATAACATGCTGATCTTGGTGGAGGGGATGTGGCCCAAAGTGATACTAGAGTGTATCTGATACCACCGTCACAGGTGCTTGGATGTACCATGATACAGGTATCAGATCCTGATCTAACTGATAACATGCTGATCTTGGTGGAGGGGATGTAACACAAAGTGATACTTGAGTGTATCTGATACCACCGTCACAGGTGCTTGGATGTACCATGATACAGGTATCAGATCCTGGTCTAACTGATACACATGCTGATCTTGGTGGCGGGGACGTGACACAAAGTGATACTTGAGTGTATCTGATACCACCGTCACAGGTGCTTGGATGTACCATGATACAGGTATCAGATCCTGGTCTAACTGATAACATGCTGATCTTGGTGGAGGGGATGTAACACAAAGTGATACTTGAGTGTATCTGATACCACCGTCACAGGTGCTTGGATGTACCATGATACAGGTATCAGATCCTGATCTAACTGATACACATGCTGATCTTGGTGGAGGGGATGTAACACAAAGTGATACTTGAGTGTATCTGATACCACCGTCACAGGTGCTTGGATGTACCATGATACAGGTATCAGATCCTGGTCTAACTGATACACATGCTGATCTTGGTGGCGGGGACGTGACACAAAGTGATACTTGAGTGTATCTGATACCACCGTCACAGGTGCTTGGATGTACCATAATACAGGTCTCAGATCCTGGTCTAACTGATACACATGCTGATCTTGGTGGCGGGGACGTGACACAAAGTGATACTTGAGTGTATCTGATACCACCGTCACATGTGCTTGGATGTACCATGATACAGGTATCATCTCCTGATCTAACTGATACACATGCTGATCTTGGTGGCGGGGATGTGGCCCAAAGTGATACTTGAGTGTATCTGATACCACCGTCACAGGTGCTTGGATGTACCATGATACAGGTATCAGATCCTGATCTAACTGATACACATGCTGATCTTGGTGGAGGGGATGTAACACAAAGTGATACTTGAGTGTATCTGATACCACCGTCACAGGTGCTTGGATGTACCATGATACAGGTATCAGATCCTGGTCTAACTGATACACATGCTGATCTTGGTGGCGGGGACGTGACACAAAGTGATACTTGAGTGTATCTGATACCACCGTCACAGGTGCTTGGATGTACCATGATACAGGTATCAGATCCTGATCTAACTGATAACATGCTGATCTTGGTGGCGGGGATGTGGCCCAAAGTGATACTTGAATGTATCTGATACCACCGTCACAGGTGCTTGGATGTACCATGATACAGGTATCAGATCCTGGTCTAACTGATACACACGCTAATCTTGGTGGCGGGGATGTGGCCCAAAGTGATACTTGAGTGTATCTGATACCACCGTCACAGGTGCTTAGATGTACCATGATACAGGTATCAGATCCTGGTCTAACTAATACACATGCTGATCTTGGTGGAGGGGATGTAACACAAAGTGATACTTGAGTGTATCTGATACCACCGTCACAGGTGCTTGGATGTACCATGATACAGGTATCATATCCTGATCTAACTGATACACATGCTGATCTTGGTGGCGGGAATGTAACAAAAGTGATACTTGAGTGTATCTGATACCACCGTCACAGGTGCTTGGATGTACCATGATACAGGTATCATATCCTGATCTAACTGATACACATGCTGATCTTGGTGGCGGGGATGTGGCCCAAAGTGATACTTGAGTGTACCTGATACCACCGTCACAGGTGCTTGGATGTACCATGATACAGGTATCAGATCCTGGTCTAACTGATACACATGCTGATCTTGGTGGAGGGAATGTAACAAAAGTGATACTTGAGTGTATCTGATACCACCGTCACAGGTGCTTGGATGTACCATGATACAGGTATCAGATCCTGATCTAACTGATAACATGCTGATCTTGGTGGCGGGGACGTGACACAAAGTGATACTTGAGTGTATCTGATACCACCGTCACAGGTGCTTGGATGTACCATGATACAGGTATCATATCGTGATCTAACTGATACACATGCTGATCTTGGTGGCGGGGATGTGGCCCAAAGTGATACTTGAGTGTACCTGATACCACCGTCACAGGTGCTTGGATGTACCATGATACAGGTATCAGATCCTGATCTAACTGATACACATGCTGATCTTATTCTGCAATTAATCGTTCTCTTCTGAAATATTAAGCACAAACTGGTGCTTTAAAATACGGTACAAATAACCAATCAAACGTTGATAAAAACTAATCAATTATAATCTTAAATTTTAAAATGATAACGTTACTTAATATTTAAGATTTACTCTGAAAATCGGAGGAGGGATAATAAAGTTAGTGAAATTTCATGAACTTACTGGTTATGGAATACTTGAAACTAAATTTGAATCTTTAAAATTCAACTTCACTGAATATGCGTACGTTACGTAAAACCAAAGGAAACTCCCAACAACACTTTGGTTACATTATTGCGCGACACCCATCTCCCTAAGTATAAATTTTACTGATAATATTTACACTAGGCTATATTAAACTGATACGTAAGCTGATAATACCTTACACATACTCTAAGGCTTCGTTTAGAGAACTATTTAATACAACGAGAGTGAAAGTCAATGATATTCAAGTTGTCAGGTACTTGATACTGTTACCGATATTTGTAAATAGCTGAGGTAGGTCAGATTGTCCTAGTGCGTTCGTCTGTGAGTTTAAAATCATAATAGTTGGGCTTGGAGTACACTATTTTTATTTACTTTTATTTAATTTAACCCTATTACTTGGGATTGCCTTCGAATCACTTGAACCCAAACGTACAACTAATGATTAATTTAGTGATTTTGCTGATTTTTGGATATCAATTGTTTAAAATTTAATTCAACTGTGCTATAAATTGCTGATAAACCAATTTTTAATAAGGAAAGAAGATAAAAATGAATAAAACCACATAGTTAATCGAGCCAGGATGTAAATAAAGTGAAACCAGGAATGTAAGTAAAACACAGAGAATACTATATATTCTTGTAGTTTTCTTTCAATACATTTTTTAATTAGGCCTACAACAATTTTGGTAACATAATGATAATATGCTAATCTTTTAGTTTGTTGCCTGCAATGTATTCTATAAAGAAACACTGTTAATAAATTATTGATAAATTGGTACATAAAATTCAATATGTGTAACACTAAAATGCACAATATATATTTTTAAACTTTTGTAGTATTATATTAGCTAGTATACTAAATTGGTAAAGTTATTATTATCATATTTATATATCATAATATTATGATATATATTTATTATCATAGGAAGGTGTAAGACCTTCCTATAAATCTTCTAATTTAATACCAATAGCTCAATCTATGACTGTAAAATTTTTTTAAAGATGTTTTAACTATTCAAAATAAAAAGGTGCTTTCTCAAATATTTAAACATTGCCACCTAATACTTTTCTACGGACCTATAGATTTCTCCAATTGAAAAACATTAAATCATCACATTCTCTCTATGAAGTCATAAAATTAATTTACTCCGCCCGCTTGGCGCCCATTATACACGGGTTATCTCTCGTCAGATCTCACGTCGATTGTCCAACATGGAGAGTTTCTCTGCAAACAGTATATTAATTTATGCAGATAAGTGGTTTACCGGTGCTGAGATCGGGTCGTGTTATCCGCACAATCTGCGGACCTCCGTCATAACTGACGGAGAAAGCGGACAGAAAACTCTCAACCACTGTTGGTTTTCTGTTGTAAAAGAAGTTTCCTACGTATGGACAAGTTTGGAAGTTTTTCTCCTTCGTTGACTCTCTGAAGATTGATATGAGGTGGAAGTTGCGACGAGAATGTTTGGATTTCTATTGTCATAAACGATTGAAACCTTATACCGGTAGGACGAGAATTTCAAGACTGCAAGAAGAATTGTCATTTCCAGTTTTCTGAGAACTTTTATGTAAATTTGTTTTCACCATTCGTAGTGTCAATATGCTGTCTTTACATCTTTACCTACTTTTACAAAAATAGTTAGCTCTATATGATTTTGTACTAATAAAATATTGCATAGGTAAAAGAGGTCACAGCTGAATCCATATTAGAATTTATTAAAAAATAATTATGTACCATAATTTCATATCAATTAGTAATGTAGGATGGATTTGTATGTCCTATTAGTCCTGCAAGTCTTGCTAGAATAGCCACTAGAAATCATTAAATTTCAGAATAAGAAGGTCAAATTTATGATAAAATCCCACGTATAATAATTATTACTGACTGTAATATTTTTTTTTTCGAGGCAATAAACAAAACTATAATACAAATTATTATATCAACATTGGATTAATTAAGAATATCAAAGGTGTATTCAAGAGATATTATTTAAATTTTATTCAGGAAAATTAAATTGTATAGTACAGTATTTCAAAAATTATTGGACGATGTAGTGAGCGATATAGTAGTATGTGAGTGGACACCTGGTTAAGCCATTCGTTGATAAAATAAAGTGACTCAAGTAACAGAAAAGAAGTTACCATGACGTTATTTCAAAGTCTTTGGCTATATCGTGCTAACAAGCAGTAAATAAATTAGCACGCTAATAGCCATGTTATGTTGGCTTCATGTAAGATATATTCAAATAAAAATGGCACTAATAATCAAGACGACACGACGTTTTACCTGTTACCACCGCCTCTAATTGAATTCATAATTAAACAGTTAGATTACTCGGAAGCGGTAAAATAAACAGCGAGGAAAACATAAATAAACATTCACCAAGAATAAATTAATAAAGAGAACTAGATCATGACCAGGTTAAAAGGAAACTTATATAGCTCCTGCCATCGTAGGGCCATCTGTACCACTCTCAGCTGCACGCAACTGTTGTGCATGTGCGTGTGTTAGTGGTTAGATCCTGTAAAATGACCACGTTGTATGCTCATAGTCGTAATAGCAACTGCCTTACTCCGCGTTGCTGGACGCGAAAGCACAGCGAAAATCATCCATATTGGCGTTGCTGGACTTCTCTCGTGCTTTTGACTCTATAAATCACAGTCTGTTATTGGCTATAATGAAGAGTTATGGAATAGGGCCTGATGCAGTTGCTTGGTTTTCCTTTTATTTAAGTGGCAGAAAACCGAAGACCAAAGTTGGTACTGACTTTTCACCCTCTATCAGTAGCCTACATTATTAGGTGTTCCACAAGGCAGCTGTCTTGGACCCATTCTGTTCACATTATTTGCTGGCACTATGGGTAACTCTATCAAGCACTATAAGATATACTCATATGCTGACGATGCATAGTTGAGTATTTCTTATCCGAATCTTCAGGTGGATCAAGCTGTTCAGCACTTGAATGCTGATCTGGAAACCATTCATAAGTGGTTAATGGTCATGGGGTAAACTCAATATCGAGAAATGCGCCTTGCTAAACTTTCTTGGCATCAATTATTCACCTTAGCCGCCAGTTAATAAGATATGCGTTGGAGGTACAGCAATACTGAAGTTGGACTCAGCGAAAATACTCGGTGTCACTTTTGACTCCAATCTGAACTTTTCCGACCATGTGAGTTCAGTGTGCAAAAAAAAAATGTCTCGTCTGAGAGTCCTGTACAGACATAGACATATATTCCCTCAAGTGCAAGCTTCAACTTATTTAGGCCTTAGTGCTCTCTGCCTTTGAATACCGTCTTCCTGTTTATGGCAATGTCGTGATTGTAGGAGTCATGGAAAGAATGCGTAGAGTGCAGAATATGTGTGTCAGATTTGTTTGTGGCCTGAGGAAATTTGATACTGTATGTGGTGCAAGACACAGTTCAGGATTCTTACCTATGTTTGATGTCTGCACCCTTCGTACATCTACGATTGTTCACGAAATACTTATTTCTGGCAAGCCTGAGTACTTCAGAGAGAGATTCTGAAAACCCGCTCTGAGGTACGATCACGCTGTACGAGACAGGATGCTGTGTTGGAGCTGCCTCGAGTGCGTCTGAAGGTTGATAGGAGGCGATTCTCTTATTTTGCCCCCAAACTGTATAATGGATTGCTCCCTGTTTTAACGGATGAAAAAAACTGTCATGTGGCATTCAAAAAGTGTCATAAAATTGTTGCATGCGTCCGTAATGAAAGGCAATATCGTGTACATTAACAACCGTCCTGTTATTTCACACCACACTCTGGCAACCCCAGCCGCCAGACGACCGACTGTTTCTTCTACACGCGAGCATATCGGGTCACGTGATAAACGTTGACTTGTAAAAGTGAGGCCACCCGAGCCGCTGATACCATCAGCGTCTCGCTTTCGTCTTTCACGCCTCCAGCTGATAGTGCTGATAGCGAAGACGCTGCTATGAGCAGCAGCAGAAGCAGCGACAAGCTAGTTAATTACAGTGGGTGACTCCGGAAACAGACCGAACCATCTCCGGTGAACCCTGCACACTTTCCATACCAACAGGATGCGGCATGGAGTTTCTAGGATTCGCTAGTTGAGGAGTGAAACCGTTAATTTTCGGTAAAGATATAATCGCTGGATGTTGTCGATTGGTGGTTCGGCCGGCGAGACGCAGCCGTCAACTTATTAACACGCTCCTCCGACATAGAACCTGTAATTTTGCCGCTTTTGGAATTAATTGACCCTTGAATTCGACTGTATTCCGGCTATTTTTAAATTTCTATTTTTAGAGAAGGAATACGCTCATACATAGTGTATATGGTTGATAAAAACATATTTCAAAACTGTATTACTGTTACATTCAAGAAATTTGATCCTTCTGCATAACAGTTTTCAAATACTTTTAACTGAAATCACTTACTGTATCATCCGAAAATTCTTATACTTTTCTCAGTAAATTTTATATTGTTTTGACTTTTCTCCAATGTTATGTAGCCTATGTCAGTTATTATATTATTCTATAACAACAATTTACATTAAATTTACAATTAAATGAGATATTTACCAAAAACTAAAGAATTAACCTTTTTTATAAATTAATTTATTCTATTTATGAAATTATATCTCAGAAACTAAAATAGATAGAAAGAAATAGTAATAGACAAAGTTGTAGGAAATTTTACGTGGATTCTTTTCGTAATTTATAAATTTTTGCTAGGATTTTTAGTTTTTTAGATATTGAGTAAAAAATATAAAATTGTACGTTTCCTACCCTCTTGCCACTGAAGCTCCACGCGAAAATGTGGGGACTTTAAGTATGTATATCCTATAATCACCCCAAATACATTCATCAAATAAAAATCCATACCTCCTGCCATGTCGTCTATCCCTATATTTGACCATTCATTGACTGGGCTAAATATTCACAAGCAATATATTTTTCTTGGTTGTTGAGCATTAGATCTCATTTTATTTGTTTTTATTTTGTTTCAAATTTTAGAGACTTTGTCAGTTATTACTAGCTGACGTTATAATAGCATTATTGTAATTAAATTATTACGAACGACCTTTGTTTTTTATCATGTCTGTTTTGGGAATATTTAATTTTGTACTTAATATTTTTGCGTTTTGTGTGTATATTTTTGTCATTTATCAACCCACGGTTTTTCTTAGATCAAGTTATATTGGACTAACTCGAAAAGGACATATAAGCATAATTAAATGACATATTTGTTTAAAAATGAGTTACATAAGTCATTAAGAATGGTTTATACAAACTATGTAAAAGTTCATCATGAATATTTTATCGTCAAGAATAATGAAAAACCAACATAATTTGTCCCATTTGGGTTGAGCTTGTTCTTATTCACTATCGCATGTTTTAATAGCTCAGTAATAAATAATATGAATTTACCGATCAATGCTTAGTATCACAATCGTTCAGTCTAAAACTCCAAAATTCAACATTTACAAAACCAGTAGGCTTAGTTTTAACTTTTAGAGAAACCTCAATATGTTACCACCCCAAATTGCATACTAAAAACGCTTTACATACCACATCAGTGACACATCAGCAATGAGATAGATTTACACAGTGTAATTTGACACTGTTTGCATCAGTAGGAAGTGCATCTCGCTAGCCTAACGGTTAGCGCATTGACTATAGTCAATGGTTAGCGTCTTAGACTTCGATTCAAGAGGTCACTGGTTTAATTCCCTGGGTGTCCACAACAATTTAATGGGTTTGGCAGCTTTCCCTTAAAAGCGTTTAAGGCACATTGTACAAAACTCGTAACAAAATGCCCCTGGCGTAGACAAAAGGCATTTATTATATTTTTACAGTCCTGATCAATTTTAATAACTGAACTGCTTCTACAGTAACGACGGCGTACGAGGAAGCGAAGTGTTAATCCATCAGCATAACGATAACGATAACGATGATCCCCCGTGACGTGGCGGGTCTCGCTCTCGTGCCTCGCCGCCTCGCCGCTCGTGATGCGTGATGATCCTGGAGCTGCCGAAAGTGAAGATCTGCGTAATGGCGAAAGTGGCTAATCTGGTGCGTGAGTGCGAGAGAGACAGCGACAATTAGTGGTCACGGTACACAGGGATAGGCTGTGGTGGTAGACCTCGGGGGAAGCAAACATGGAAACATTTATGGTTTATGAACCAAGTTTTTTATCTTTAAAGTTTTTTAAGGCCTTTTCTTAGTTTATTATGATGTTGGTTAATTACATCAAACATTGTGATTGCACTAAGTCATAATGTATATAATGCATTAGTTTACTTTAGCTGTAATCTAAAAAAAAGGAGCATAGTTTTGTGCAGAGATATAATGCTCCGATCTATTTAATTTGGTAATTTTAATGTTCCACATGTAACACCCATTAACTCTGAAACACGCAAAACCTTAAAAGAGAACCTACTATTAAGAGTCATCTTCACCCCAGGGCCAGTAGCCCATTGTTGCGCAATCGGCAATGTTAATCATACGGCTTTTATGCTAAAACATGGTTTTGTATTCCCCTGTTTCGGACGCCGTTTTTCAACCGATTTTCTTGAAAGTTGGTAAGTGTTTAGTTGAATACTTATATTAGGTTTCTCATACCTCAAAATTTTAAAAATTTTACTAAATTTTGAAATATTAACTAAGGAAAATCGAATTACTTTGCGACGTCACAGAGAGTAATATTTGTTAAATTTTCAAAATTCCGAGGTATGAGAAACCTAATATAACTATTCAACTAAACACTTACCAAGTTTCAACAAAATCGGTTGAAAAACGGCGTCCGAAACAGGGGAATACAAGACCATGTTTTAGCATAAAAGCCGTATCATTAACATTGCCGACTGCGCAACAATGGGTTACTGGCCCAGGGGTGAAGATGACTCTTAATATTTCATTTAACTGTTCAAAAATGTTTACGAATTTTTTTGTGAAAGTTATGTTAACAATTCGAATAACACAAGCGTGATTCTTTACAAACTCAACTCCAATAACAAAGCAAAAATTAGGACCAAATAAAAAATATGTTCCCGTGTTTCTCTGCTTTTATTACACTTTTTCCACTATTCAATCCCCATTATATAATGAGAGTTCTCAACTCAGAAACTGACTCAGGTATTTCTCGTCATCCAGGTACGTCAAAACGAAATTCAACAACGTTCCAACAGACATTTAAAGTAACGGTATTCAAAATCACGCTTGATTTCAATTAAGTTGTTCTATTGATCCGTGGCTCGGGAGGTGAAAGCAAAGCCAATGGTTGGGTATGATCGTCTACCGATTGATCTTACAGGGAATTACAAAAGAGACTTTGACAAAGGAAATCATTCGACGTCCGGCCGACTCAGGACCCACCGGCCACTGTGCAGGGTGTCCCAGAACTACCGTTCCAAATATAGCCTACTTAGATTATTTCTTAGGTGTGAACAAACAATATATAATATGCAACATGTAAACCTACCTTGTATGTGTATTTGAAAATTTCGCCTTGCATTTGTTGTGGGTTAATAATATACAAAATTGGAACTTTGCAATTCGATTTATGTTCTAACATAATCTACAGTGAAATGTTTCATCTTGATATATTAAGTCACATTGGGAAGAAAATATATTTATTTAAAAAACATACATATAGACTGTAGAAATATTAATAACGAGCTAGGAATTTGATTAAGTAATGGATTTATTTTCAACCCGAGGGGTACACTGGTACAGTATGGATCAGTCAGACCACTGGCCTGTGGTCAGGTGCGGAGTCGGTAGTCCATATCTACCAGTAGCTTTCTACCGAGGGGTACACTGGTACAGTATGGATCTGTCAGACCACTGGCCGGCACGGTGGTCAGGTGCGGAGTCGGTAGTCCATATCTACCAGTAGCTTTCTACCGAGGGGTACACTGGTACAGTATGGATCAGTCAGACCACTGGCCTGTGGTCAGGTGCGGAGTCGGTAGTCCATGTCTACCAGTAGCTTTCTACCAAGGGGTACACTGGTACAGCATGGATCTGTCAGACCACTGGCCTGTGGTCAGGAGCGGAGTCGGTAGTTCATGTCTACCAGTAGCTTTCTACCGAGGGGTACACTGGTACAGTATGGATCTGTCAGACCACTGGCCTGTGGTCAGGAGCGGAGTCGGTAGTACATGTCTACCAGTAGCTTTCTACCGAGGGGTACACTGGTACAGTATGGATCTGTCAGACCACTGGCCTGTGGTCAGGAGCGGAGTCGGTAGTTCATGTCTACCAGTAGCTTTCTACTGAGGGGTACACTTGTACAGTATGGATCTGTCAGACCACTGGCCTGTGGTCAGGAGCGGAGTCGGTAGTTCATGTCTACCAGTAGCTTTCTACTGAAGGGGTACACTGGTACAGTATGGATCTGTCAGACCACTGGCCTGTGGTCAGGAGCGGAGTCGGTAGTTCATGTCTACCAGTAGCTTTCTACCAAAGGGTTCACTGGTACAGTATGGATCTGTCAGACCACTGGCCTGTGGTCAGGAGCGGAGTCGGTAGTTCATGTCTACCAGTAGCTTTCTACCGAGGGGTACACTGGTACAGTATGGATCTGTCAGACCACTGGCCTGTAGTCAGGAGCGGAGTCGGTAGTTCATGTCTACCAGTAGCTTTCTACCGAGGGGTACACTGGTACAGTATGGATCTGTCAGACCACTGGCCTGTGGTCAGGAGCGGAGTCGGTAGTTCATGTCTACCAGTAGCTTTCTACCGAGGGGTACACTGGTACAGTATGGATCTGTCAGACCACTGGCCTGTGGTCAGGAGCGGAGTCGGTAGTTCATGTCTACCAGTAGCTTTCTACCGAGGGGTACACTGGTACAGTATGGATCTGTCAGACCACTGGCCTGTGGTCAGGAGCGGAGTCGGTAGTTCATGTCTACCAGTAGCTTTCTACCGAGGGGTACACTGGTACAGTATGAATCTGTCAGACCACTGGCCTGTGGTCAGGAGCGGAGTCGGTAGTTCATGTCTACCAGTAGCTTTCTACCGAGAGGTACACTGGTACAGTATGGATCTGTCAGACCACTGGCCTGTGGTCAGGAGCGGAGTCTTTAGTTCATGTCTACCAGTAGCTTTCTACCGAGGGGTACACTGGTACAGTATGGATCTGTCAGACCACTGGCCTGTGGTCAGGAGCGGAGTCGGTAGTTCATGTCTACCAGTAGCTTTCTACCGAGGGGTACACTGGTACAGTATGGATCTGTCAGACCACTGGCCTGTGGTCAGGAGCGGAGTCGGTAGTTCATGTCTACCAGTAGCTTTCTACTGAGGGGTACACTGGTACAGTATGGATCTGTCAGACCACTGGCCTGTGGTCAGGAGTGGAGTCGGTAGTTCATGTCTACCAGTAGCTTTCTACCGAGGGGTACACTGGCACAGTAGGGATCTGTAAGCCCACTGGCCTGTGGTCAGGAGCGGAGTCGGTAGTTCATGTCTACCAGTAGCTTTCTACCGAGGGGTACACTGGTACAGTATGGATCTGTCAGACCACTGGCCTGTGGTCAGGAGTGGTGTCGGTAGTTCATGTCTACCAGTAGCTTCCTACCGAGGGGTACACTGGTACAGTATGGATCTGTCAGACCACTGGCCTATGGTCAGGAGCGGAGTCGGTAGTCCATGTCTACCAGTAGCTTTCTACCGAGAGGTATACTGGTACAGTATGGATCTGTCAGACCACTGGCCTGTGGTCAGGAGCGGAGTCGGTAGTCCTTGTCTACCAGTAGCTTTCTACCGAGAGGTACACTGGTACAGTATGGATCTGTCAGACCACTGGCCTGTGGTCAGGAGCGGAGTCGGTAATCCATGTCTACCAGTTGCTTTGTACCGAGGGTAACGCTGGTACAGTATGGATCTGTCAAACCACTGGCCTGTGGTCAGGAGCGGAGTCGGTAGTCCATGTCTACCAGTAGCTTTCTACCGAGGGGTACACTGGCACAGTATGGATCTGTCAGACCACTGGCCTGTGGTCAGGAGTGGAGTCGGTAGTCCATGTCTACCAGTAGCTTTCTACTGAGAGGTACACTGGCACAGTATGGATCTGTCAAACCACTGGCCTGTGGTCAGGAGCGGAGTCGGTAGTCCAAGTCTACCAGTAGCTTTCTACCGAGGGGTACACTGGCACAGTATGGATCTGTCAAACCACTGGCCTGTGGTCAGGAGCGGAGTCGGTAGTCCATGTCTACCAGTAGCTTTCTACCGAGGGGTACACTGGCACAGTATGGATCTGTCAAACCACTGGCCTGTGGTCAGGAGCGGAGTCGGTAGTCCATGTCTACCAGTAGCTTTCTACCGAGGGGTACACTGGCACAGTATGGATCTGTCAGACTACTGGCCTGTGGTCAGGAGCGGAGTCGGTAGTCCATGTCTACCAGTAGCTTTCTACCGAGGGGTACACTGGTACAGTATGGATCTGTCAGACCACTGGCCTGTGGTCAGGAGCGGAGTCGGTAGTCCATGTCTACCAGTAGCTTTCTACTGAGAGGTACACTGGCACAGTAAGGATCTGTCAAACCACTGGCCTGTGGTCAGGAGCGGAGTTGGTAGTCCATGTCTACCAGTAGCTTTCTACCGAGGAGTACACTGGCACAGTATGGATCTGTCAGACCACTGGCCTGTGGTCAGGAGTGGAGTCGGTAGTCTATGTCTACCAGTAGCTTTCTACTGAGAGGTACACTGGCACAGTATGGATCTGTCAAACCACTGGCCTGTGGTCAGGAGCGGAGTCGGTAGTCCATGTCAACCAGTAGCTTTCTACCGATGGGTACGCTGGTACAGTATGGATCTGTCAAACCACTGGCCTGTGGTCAGGAGCGGAGTCGGTAGTCCATGTCTACCAGTAGCTTTCTACTGAGGGGTACACTGGCACAGTATGGATCTGTCAGACCACTGGCCTGTGGTCAGGAATGGAGTCGGTAGTCCATGTCTACCAGTAGCTTTCTACTGAGAGGTACACTGGCACAGTATGGATCTGTCAAACCACTGGCCTGTGGTCAGGAGCGGAGTCGGTAGTCCATGTCTACCAGTAGCTTTCTACCGATGGGTACGCTGGTACAGTATGGATCTGACAAACCACTGGCCTGTGGTCAGGAGCGGAGTCGGTAGTCCATGTCTACCAGTAGCTTTCTACCGAGGGGTACACTGGCACAGTATGGATCTGTCAGACCACTGGCCTGTGGTCAGGAGCGGAGTCGGTAGTCCATGTCTACCAGTAGCTTTCTACTGAGAGGTACACTGGTACAGTATGGATCTGTCAGACCACTGGCCTGTGGTCAGGTGCTGAGTCGGTAGTCCATGTCTACCAGTAGCTTTCTACCGAGGGGTACACTGGCACAGTATGGATCTGTCAGACCACTGGCCTGTGGTCAGGTGCGGAGTCGGTAGCCCATGTCTATTAGTAGCTTTCTACCGAGGAGTACGCTGGTACAGTATGGATCTGTCAGACCACTGGCCTGTGGTCAGATGCGGAGTCGGTAGTCCATGTCTATTAGTAGCTTTCTACCGAGGAGTACGCTGGTACAGTATGGATCTGTCAGACCACTGGCGTGTGGTCAGGTGCGGAGTCGGTAGTCCATGTCTATTAGTAGCTTTCTACCGAGGGGTACACTGGTACAGTATGGATCTGTCAGACCACTGGCCTGTGGTCAGGTGCGGAGACGGTAGTCCATGTCTACCAGTAGCTTTCTACCGAGGGGTACACTGGCACAGTATGGATCTGTCAGACTACTGGCCTGTGGTCAGGAGCGGAGTCGGTAGTCCATGTCTACCAGTAGCTTTCTACCGAGGGGTACACTGGTACAGTATGGATCTGTCAGACTACTGGCCTGTGGTCAGGAGCGGAGTCGTTAGTCCATGTCTACCAGTAGCTTTCTACTGAGAGGAACACTGGCACAGTATGGATCTGTCAAACCACTGGCCTGTGGTCAGGAGCGGAGTCGGTAGTCCATGTCTACCAGTAGCTTTCTACCGAGGGGTACACTGGTACAGTATGGATCTGTCAGACTACTGGCCTGTGGTCAGGAGCGGAGTCGGTAGTCCATGTCTACCAGTAGCTTTCTACCGAGGGGTACACTGGCACAGTATGGATCTGTCAGACTACTGGCCTGTGGTCAGGAGCGGAGTCGGTAGTCCATGTCTACCAGTAGCTTTCTACCGAGGGGTACACTGGCACAGTATGGATCTGTCAGACTACTGGCCTGTGGTAGGAGCGGAGTCGGTAGTCCATGTCTACCAGTAGCTTTCTACCGAGGGGTACACTGGCACAGTATGGATCTGTCAGACTACTGGCCTGTGGTCAGGAGCGGAGTCGGTAGTCCATGTCTACCAGTAGCTTTCTACCGAGGGGTACACTGGCACAGTATGGATCTGTCAGACTACTGGCCTGTGGTCAGGAGCGGAGTCGGTAGTCCATGTCTACCAGTAGCTTTCTACCGAGGGGTACACTGGCACAGTATGGATCTGTCAGACTACTGGCCTGTGGTCAGGAGCGGAGTCGGTAGTCCATGTCTACCAGTAGCTTTCTACCGAGGGGTACACTGGCACAGTATGGATCTGTCAGACTACTGGCCTGTGGTCAGGAGCGGAGTCGGTAGTCCATGTCTACCAGTAGCTTTCTACCGAGGGGTACACTGGTACAGTATGGATCTGTCAGACTACTGGCCTGTGGTCAGGAGCGGAGTCGGTAGTCCATGTCTACCAGTAGCTTTCTACTGAGAGGTACACTGGCACAGTATGGATCTGTCAAACCACTGGCCTGTGGTCAGGGGCGGAGTCGGTAGTCCCTGTCTACCAGTAGCTTTCTACCGAGGGGTACACTGGCACAGTATGGATCTGTCAGACTACTGGCCTGTGGTCAGGAGCGGAGTCGGTAGTCCATGTCTACCAGTAGCTTTCTACCGAGGGGTACACTGGCACAGTATGGATCTGTCAGACTACTGGCCTGTGGTCAGGAGCGGAGTCGGTAGTCCATGTCTACCAGTAGCTTTCTACCGAGGGGTACACTGGTACAGTATGGATCTGTCAGACAACTGGCCTGTGGTCAGGAGCGGAGTCGGTAGTCCATGTCTACCAGTAGCTTTCTACCGAGGGGTACACTGGTACAGTATGGATCTGTCAGACCACTGGCCTGTGGTCAGGAGCGGAGTCGGTAATCCATGTCTACCAGTAGCTTTCTACCGAGGGGTACACTGGTACAGTATGGATCTGTCAGACCACTGGCCTGTGGTCAGAAGCGGAGTCGGTAGTCCATGTCTACTAGTAGCTTTCTACCGAGGGGTACACTGGCACAGTATGGATCTGTCAGACCACTGGCCTGTGGTCAGGAGCGGAGTCGGTAGTCCATGTCTACCAGTAGCTTTCTACCGAGGGGTACACTGGTACAGTATGGATCTGTCAGACAACTGGCCTGTGGTCAGGAGCGGAGTCGGTAGTCCATGTCTACCAGTAGCTTTCTACCGAGGGGTACACTGGTACAGTATGGATCTGTCAGACCACTGGCCTGTGGTCAGGAGCGGAGTCGGTAATCCATGTCTACCAGTAGCTTTCTACCGAGGGGTACACTGGTACAGTATGGATCTGTCAGACCACTGGCCTGTGGTCAGGAGCGGAGTCGGTAGTCCATGTCTACTAGTAGCTTTCTACCGAGGGGTACACTGGCACAGTATGGATCTGTCAGACCACTGGCCTGTGGTCAGGAGCGGAGTCGGTAGTCCATGTCTACCAGTAGCTTTCTACCGAGGGGTACACTGGTACAGTATGGATCTGTCAGACCACTGGCCTGTGGTCAGGAGCGGAGTCGGTAGTCCATGTCTACTAGTAGCTTTCTACCGAGGGGTACACTGGCACAGTATGGATCTGTCAGACTACTGGCCTGTGGTCAGGAGCGGAGTCGGTAGTCCATGTCTACTAGTAGCTTTCTACCGAGGGGTACACTGGCACAGTATGGATCTGTCAGACTACTGGCCTGTGGTCAGGAGCGGAGTCGGTAGTCCATGTCTACTAGTAGCTTTCTACCGAGGGGTACACTGGCACAGTATGGATCTGTCAGACCACTGGCCTGTGGTCAGGAGCGGAGTCGGTAGTCCATGTCTACTAGTAGCTTTCTACCGCATCTCCATACAATAGTTACCATTTCCCTAACTATGCTGATAGTTTCCTCCGTCTCGTGCCGAGAGAAAGGAATATTGCCACCTGTAGACTGTAGACCTGCTCACCGGTAAATTATTTTCGGCTATGTGATTTACCTTATTTAGATTGCTTTAGGTTTTGTTTTTATAAGGTATATACTTTTGAGACATTAAGAACTTGAAATTAAAACATAAAAATATTATCAAATAATACCGAATTTGCACCTGGAAACTATTGGATAACTATTTTTCCAACAGCAAGAGGCACAATTACATTAAAATACGAATTCTTTTGCATTTTGAATATTAGGATAGTAAACGAAATACTGTAAAAACAGTAAAAAAATTATTTAGACAAAGTGAAATTAATTATAAAAAGTTATCGAATAATAAATATAAATGGATTTGGTTATCTAAAATTAAAAAATATATATTCAGAGTCTACAATAGGTTTACTAAATTCTTTAATGTCACTTTTTGGCACGACATTTCTATCCATTTCAGTTCACGGGTTTAAAAGGGCAGAGTCTGAATAAAAGAGTGTTGGAACTAGTTTCTAATAGAAATTCAATAATAAATACTCATAGAAGAATAAAATGTAATGTTTTTAAATAATTCCATTGTGTTACCAAAATAAAGACATACCCTTGAAAATACGTTTGTTTATATAAAAATCGTTATAAGACACACTTTGGTAGCATGAATAATCCAAATTGTTTATTGCAATAAATTATGCGAGGAACTACAAAAACCAAACCTTTAATTTTACATAAAAAACAGCGTCAACAACAACAAATGACGACCACTGGGCAAGACGGGGCCGGCCCGCGACTGGATTCCGGCGCATCAACCACATGGCCAGACCAGCGTGATCCATCATAGGTTATGAAACAGCCTGTAGCATCTGCTGCCGATCTGGGACGGTGTCTGTTACGGAATTGGAAAAAATCATCAAAAAAGTCCTCTCACTTAAAATTAATAATTTTTAAGTCAGATATCTCCAAAAAAGTTCCTTATCCAACGTTAAGAGGATTAATGAATCCTTCGGTGTTAAAAATCTAGTCTTTGGTATTTAGACCAATACTTCGCAATGCCTTGTAATTACAATACGGCATTTTCCAACATGTTTACAAAGAAAAAAGATAACTTGGCTAGCCAACTAAAAAAACCAACATTAAAACACACTGCATTCATTTTACAATGTGTTAATTAATTAATATACTATGCTTTAAATGAGCTGTGGGACAAAGCTCAAAGTCGATTTTACATTTATTTTGCTAATATATCCACCATTCCCTTTAATTTGACTCATAAATCATAAGGATCAGCTCAGTAGTTGTTGAGGACCTATAGAATTTCAACTGTGTATCAATATCCTATACTATAATACGAACAATATCTGAAGGGATGTGTGTTCCACGATCTCGAAATCTAGCGGGTAGATTTTGTTTAAACTTTGCATTTAAGAGTGTTTAGGCCCAAAAATAAGTTTAGAAACAGCCTCAATCTCAGGAAAAATCTAATTTGGTCTACATTTAAGTTTAAAAATCGTAATTTTTAACATTGGTCTTATGGGTTGCTATTTTGGTAACGATATAACAACAAAAGGTATACAAAAATTAAGGGACATTAATGTTAAGCAGTCTTTTTGAAACAGCTGTTAACTATAGTTGGTTTTAGGTGTAAATTTAATAGCTTTATTACCATGAAACTATATAAAGTGATTTAAAACCAACGAGCAAGGCTCGGTTAACTTGGTACTGATTTTTTTAATTAAAAGATCGTTGTGTGGCTGAGCACTTTTGCTTACTGAAATTATCGTAATGAAGAACATCCTGCAAGCTGATTTTGAATATGGTTGTACCAGACTAGGGAAGTACACCTGACTATAGTAAGATGCACGAAAATAGTCCGATGGAAATTTTTAACAGCTGTGTCCCCCTCACCCCCTCTCACCCTGCAATGTTGTCATTTGTAGTTATGTTTACCATGTGTAATACAGTATAAAAATGTGTTTTAGAATAAATCTGGCAACAATGCATCGACTCTCATCGGACTATTTTCGTGAATCCTACTATAGTAGCCAAGCGTATGGTCCCAGTTGCAGACTTCTCTGATATGATATCACCTCAGATCTGCCCAGGCCCCGTAGCAGCCCCATACCAGCTCCATAGCGGCCCCATAGCAGCCCCATAGCAGCCCCATAGCGACGCCATGGTCGTGGCTCCCCAGGCCCCGTTGCAGCCCCATAGCGACGCCATGGTCGTGGCTCAGCGAGAGTGAAGCCACGACGTATCACTAGGGGCTTTCTAACGTCCGTCCCCGGCAGAGAAAAAGTAACTGTTATGGCTTTTTGCCACCGCACTTTAAAGCGGAGAAGACGATCTGGCAATTGTTCGAGGCATGGAGTGGTGTTTACACAATCTTTAGATATAATTGTTTGTTATTTATTTTAAAAGATCTATCGTACTGAACAATTTATTTCAAATCTACTATGCTGAACAATGAACCTCAAACCGACAGTTTTTCAAAAATTTATTGTACGTAGCAATTTATTTCAAATTTATTGTTTTGAACAACGTGTCACGTATTTTTTGCACTGAAGAAGGTGTCTCAAACCAATAGTAACGAGCAATGTGCCTGAAATTTATTTACAGGGCTCTTTAAAATATTGTATTAATCAACGTGCCTCAACGTTATTGTACTGAATCATGTGATTTAATATTTATGATACGGTATCTTACAATTTATTGTACAGAAAAATGTGCCTCAAAATGTATTGTACTGAATAACGTGCCTAAAATTAACTGTGGTAAACAATGTAACTAAACTTTATTGCACTGAACAGTGGGGTCTCAAATTTATATCATTTAACAATGTACCTCAAAGTTATTGTAGGAAATAATGCGCCTCGAATTTGTTATGACCTGGAACAATGTGACCTCAAATTTAGGACATTGAACAAATACCTATAACATTATTGCCTATGAAATTTACTGTACGGAATACTGTTGTGCCTAGTCACAACACTAGATTTAGAAATACTAGGGCCTCAGTGCGTCACAATTTAAAGATCTTTGAACAGAAACCGAGCTATCAGGGAATTAGATTCTATTCTAAGCTCCCAAACTCTCTAAAAGAAATTCAGACTTTATATAAATTTTGCTATAAACTCAAAGAGTTCCTCATAGACAGATGTTTTTACTCTCTGGATGAATTTTGATTGAGTGGGTTAATCTCATCAACACCCCATTAGTATCCTTCATACCATTGTATTAATTTCATGAGCTATTGACCTCCTTATGGCAATCTGGGGATGGACTGAACTTCAAGACTGGTCCCATACCGTCTTCAGCGGTCTACGGGGCGACGTGGGATATATGTATGTATGTACTGTGCCCCAAACTCTATTGCACGGAGTAATAATGTACCCGAAATGTATATTTTGCCCGAAAACTTGATAACAATGTTAGCTTTGACAGTTTTAGGTAGCGTTTAAACTTTAATAGTGCAACTCTTCAGTTTTATGTTCGAAGAGATTCTCATACAAGGGGTACAATTCATATATGACTTGGTACAAGCAGCCCCGGATAAATTATACCGTTTTCCCTCATTGTTCGCCACTCTCAACTGTATAAATTACTCTCAACTTCACGAGACTTCACCCCGGCTCGCGGCTGCACCGCAAATTGCGCCAGTCGTTTAGGCAGAGCTGTATTATTTATGGACCGTTCAATTTCGCCTGAGTTGTAATTTGGCCGCCAATTCATGATCATTAGCGGTCATTTTGCCACATGTTTATCCCCGAGAGTCAACTGTGTGCTCAAGGTTCTCTGAAGATGTTTCCTTACAATATAATGAATATGTGTTTTATAATGTAGAAAACCATGTTGCTTTGGAAAGTGAAGGTTGGACAATGTTACTTTGTGTCTATAATGATCAGATTTTTATCAGTTTTAATGCCGATAAAGTAACTGTTTTTGAATTAAAAATCAACCAATGTTAATTGAGTGGCTCAATTTAAATCAAATAGGAGTTGAAATTGGTTAATTTCTTTTTATCTTGTGAAATAACGTGAAGTTCTACGTCTATGCTCATTGAAGATATGTTAAAATTAAGGAAGATGGGCTTGCCAAATTTACCTTATAAACCATAAGGATTGTCTGTTGTTAATAAAATGGAACAAAAATACCAAAATAATACTTAAAACGCACAATAACAAATTAAAAGAAATTTGTTAAGTCAAAGTAAAATTTAAATATTCCATTAAAGACTAATAAAAATTGCACAGCAATGGAAGTACGGTAAGTTGATTTTTAATCCAAAGTAAAATTTTAATCCCACTTCGATCTTATTTAGTTTTTATGTGCCACAAACTCTTGATAAACATAAATTGTGAAATTTATCGACTTGTTTAAAGATTATGAATAAGGCCATTTAATGTAATTACCTAAAACACGCAACGGAGGACCTAAATATCTTTAAAAACACTAAGTTTATGACACAATTCAAAGACCTGTATTTATGCTAATACATTACTAAAGTTTTTCCAATCGACAAGAAAAGTTCCAAGAGCTCACACCAGCTCACGTCCAGGGAGCTATAGATCAATTTCTTTCGTTCCAGTTCTTTCAAAATTATTTGAAATAATTATCTCTCTACATTGTCTCTACATAGTTGCAATCCAAGATCAAAATAAGCTGTTACAAATGGCTTACGATTATAAGAGCCACCTCTCCTTGGCACTGACAGTTGGCATCACTGGCGTCATAATGAAGGCTATCAGTCTCCAGTTAAGCCCTAATGTTGGCAAGACTGCGACCTTTAAAAAGCCATTCGGGCCAGCGTCAACCGCCGTTTAGAAACTGCTCGCTTTTCTTCGACGAAAACGAGCGTGGTCTATTTATAGGGAAAGTTTTCTAGTATTAAATGGTATTTGATTTCTTTTAGATGATAGTTTCCTCTCTTTATTTCTACTGGGGCTCCCTTGATGACTGTGTTCGGACTCGGACGTATATGGTGTGTGAATGGGAAAATGTTGTACTGTGAGGGACTGTCACAAATCGTCCTATAGTGTAGTTTCACTAGTTCACTAGCATTTTACTATTTTACTTCATTACTTTTTAAAATATTAAATTTATTTGCAGACCTAATGAATTTTTATGTCGAACAAATATTGTACTTCCACTAGATTTGTCATTTAAATTAGATTGATCGATGTAATGAATATGCAGGATTAGAAAGTAACTTATTACCAAAAACCCCGTACAATTTATTCCTTACACTATTAACTTACCCTACTTTATTAACTAATTAAAAGCACTTGAACGGATTAGGTTGAGGTCAGTTTTGCTGCGAAGAGCAATGCTACTTTTTATAAAGAGCACAATTAAATGGCAGAATAATTTCTTAAACACCACCATTCACTCAATTATTCTAACATTAACTCTCTGGTATAATAAATGATTCTATGGAGAAACTGTAAATAGGAAGGAAACTCACCCGACATTTACCAACGTCGACTTGCTTTGTTTCGTCAAACGTCTCTCATTTGATTTACCGTCCTGTCGGTGAAAAACATTTGATCTATTGTTTCCCTTTAGAACTTTGTTTACGATTAGTTTGTGTCGTCATATACGTGGAGAGGAGGATTATAAATCCGTCATTTCTGTCATAATAAGGTCGATATGACGAACAGGCTACTCTCACGTGCATCGCTGAGAGACGGACATATGGTGTACCGCAAGGCTCCAACATCGGACCATTATCATTATTCTCAAACTTTCACCCGTAATGTCACTTAATGATGAAGATCACATTTATATGTCACAGATAAACATTAAAAAATAAAAGTTTTTTGTTAAGAAACTTTAGCAATCGCCACAAATACAACTATTAATCATAAGTATAACTTTTCTGTCAAACTCACCATTTAACCTTAGAATAATTAATTGAATTCATGTTGCAAATTGTAAAAACGCCTTTTTCTGTAAAACTGCAGTAGATAAGGTTAATCGATAACTTAAAAATAATAACTTGGCCTCACTTCGATGCGGATACTAGGATAAGAGAGGATTGATGGTCTGAGAGTTTTGACAAATATTTTACAAAAGTTTAATAATTCCCAACCATACACAGCATACACTTTCAAATACTGTAACTAAACTTTGCCAAATAAAAGACCAGAGAAAACTATAATTTACAACATATTCTGGGCTGTATAAAGTAACAATCTAATCTCTAAACGTTAACGAAACTTTCCACCATAAATGAAATAATCATAAGGTCTAACCGGGTAAACACAGAACAGTAAAACGCTGGGAGAAACATCAGATAGTTCCGGCCTGTTTGGGCGCTCGAGGCGCGGCATCTGCCACTAGCTTTCCTCCTTCACACCTCACTGATAAGACTGCAGTGATAAGACGCTGTGACCTGTCACGTGACCGAGGTGGTGGCTGGCAGGGTCTGATGTTCACTATCCTCCTTCACACCTCACTGATAAGACTGCGGTGATAAGACGCTGTGACCTGTCACGTGACCGAGATGGTGGCTAGCAGGATCTTTCGTTCGCATTCCTCCTTCTACCTCACTGATAAGACTGCGGTGATAAGACGCTGTGACCTGTCACGTGACCGAGATGGTGGCTAGCAGGATCTTTCGTTCGCATTCCTCCTTCTACCTCACTGATAAGACTGCAGTGATAAGACGTTGTGACCTGTCACGTGACCGAGATGGTGGCTAGCAGGATATTTCGTTCGCATTCCTCCTTCTCACCTCACTGATAACACTGCAGTGATAAGACGTTGTGACCTGTCACGTGACCGAGATGGTGGCTAGCAGGATCTTTCGTTCGCATTCCTCCTTCTTACCTTACTGATAACACTGCAGTGATAAGACGTTGTGACCTGTCACGTGACCGAGATGGTGGCTAGCAGGATATTTCGTTCGCATTCCTCCTTCTCACCTCACTGATAACACTGCAGTGATAAGACGTTGTGACCTGTCACGTGACCGAGATGGTGGCTAGCAGGATCTTTCGTTCGCATTCCTCCTTCTCACCTCACTGATAACACTGCAGTGATAAGACGTTGTGACCTGTCACGTGACCAAGATGGTGGCTAGCAGGATCTTTCGTTCGCATTCCTCCTTCCCGCCTCACTGATAAGACTGCAGTGATAAGACGCTGTGACCTGTCACGTGACCGAGGTGGTGGCTAGCAGGATATTTCGTTCGCATTCCTCCTTCTCACCCCACTGATAAGACTGCAGTGATAAGACGCTGTGACCTGTCACGTGACCGAGGTGGTGGCTAGCAGGATATTTCGTTCGCATTCCTCCTTCCCGCCTCACTGATAAGACTGCAGTGATAAGACGCTGTGACCTGTCACGTGACCGAGATGGTGGCATTCACAATCTATCATTAGCATTTTTCCTTCACATCTTGGTCTCCTACTGTAATGACAAGTTGCTATGGATTGTTATGAATTCATATTTTACCTGGTTTCGAAAACTTACCATTTGATACAAAAAATAGCAGTCTGATAAAAATAATATTTAAACACTCCAAAAGTCTCTGCTAACAATAATTTTATAACTGCAGTATTAAACTACTTAAAATAAATAAAACGACCTCAGCAGCAGCGTAGTGAGGGAGCCTTCTGCTCACAGGCCAGCGGTTCCCAGCTGCTCTTGGGCGACCTCATTAAAGTCACAAATATGAGTGATTGCAAAGACAAACTTACATCTCTGAATCCTTTATTTTTTTAAATGCAATTACAAAACGTAATGATTTCACCTAACATTATCAAATGGATTTTAAACACCAAAAGAAATGCACTAACGGGTTTAACACAGCGATCAGAAATTAGCAAAACCCCAATCAAAGCCAGACACGATGTTCACTCGACTGTAAACTTGTCAATTTGAGATAACTCTCCCCGTTAACTGATAAATAACCATTAATTGGAGAGCTTTCCGCTGAAGCCGCTATCTCAAATTGAATCCACAATACGGTGGGTGGACTTCCATAAAATGCTTGTTTAAAATGTTAATGTCGGAATTAGCAGCTATTTAGATTCGGCGGCTTTATAACGGATTTACTGTACAGCCGGTGGAGTTTTCTCCCTTCGCTGAGCTCGGAAATGCAAATTTGATGAGGTAGAAAGTCTGACCGAATGTGAGTGGGGTGAGAAGTTTTGTGGCGAAGTGTTGGACTATGTTAGCGATTGTAATAAAAAAGCACAAGATGGTTTGAAATAAATAAAGAGTTTTCATAAAACCAAAGGTTTAATTGACGTGTGCATCTGTGTACAAAAAAATAAAACTCTGGAGATAGTGACGTATAAATTAAATAACAAAAATAAAATTACAAAAGAAATTAATAAAAGGGTATAGTAGGGAGTAGTTTTTATCACGAAATGGTTAAGAGAATCATAAAATGTAACCAATCTGACCAAGATCGATATTTTCACCTCTTAATTGCAATGCTCAGCATATTCACCCTCTGCCCAGGATCTATAGCATTCCGCCACCACCAACATGGTGAAAAGACTACAGAATTTAGTGCATATTTAATACTGCTATTGTCCTCAAAAGGATTATAGTACCCTTAAACAGCAGAAATGGGTTGTAGCAGGCTACGAACATGTCCTTACATCCCAGAGAATCCATATAAATCGTTATTTAGTACTCATTTATGAGACTACTATGGGTTTTATTCGAATGAATCTATTTTTTGCCTTGAAATATAATAGTCATTAATTTTTACATTGGCAAGTAGTCACAATCAGATTTTTCACTATCATATTGGAAATAATAGTACGTGGAAGATGAAATTATGATGCTGTTTTAATTTAACACGGTCTCAAAGTGCCTAATATTTTTTGGAGGCCAGTAGAATTCTTTCATTTTATTTTTATATCTTAGAAACTTATTGTTAAAGTCCTGTTGTGTTTCAACTAGAATTACGACTAGTCAACCGTTTGAAAGTCTTGATACTTTAAACGGAACATCTAAGAAATTTTATTCACTTTATCAAAAATAAACAAATAAAAAAGAGGAATTTAAGGATGGAATTTGTGACTGGTAGCGTAATGACAGCAACCTTCATGTGTAAGAGTGTGTTTTTGAATCGTATTAATAAAAGTAAAGTTGTGTTTGAAGTCTTTAACGCCTGATGTACTAAGAAGGTACTGGGGCCTCTAGTTCCTGCCCGCCAACTCCACTGCCTCAGCAGTTACAATGTAGAACAATCACTACAATTAAAACAAACAAAACCTCTTTGACGCTGACCCTGGTGGGCCCACTTGGCCTTAATCTCCGCATCCTTCCTCTCCCGACTGTTCCCGCAATGATATTCTCACAGGCCTAATACTGGTTAATTGCACTTGATTGCCTATGTCTATAGTTCCCACTTATTTGTTAACCTAGTTCATTAGATAATTACATTTACAAATGAAAGTTGTTGTTGATGATAGTGGATAAGGAGACCCCGGTTGGACTGCTAGGGTCTGTCTCTAATGGGCATTTTGCACCTCCGGTAGCATGGAATGTTGGAGGAAGGGTTTGAATTGTTACTCATAGCCAGTTGCTAGGTATGCGTTGTACTTCTAGGCGTGCTACCCCTGGGATGTTCACTACCATATACCAGTCCTTCGGGACTGGGGGAACGGGCGTGCAGCCTTTAACATTAAAGTATGCTTAGTCTCCCAAGGAGTCTTTGCTGAGCCCCAGCTACGGTGGTTGTTATGACAAACGGAAAAAGGGGGTATGTTGTACTTCAGGGCATGCACCCCTACCACTGGGATTTCCCCTACCCTACACCAGCTGCAAGTACTGAGCTGGGCGAACGAACGTGGCTCTCGTTATCACTGAAGGAGGTCAGTTTCGACTGTGCTGTGACCTGGAGGAGGTGGCTTTGCCAATCGCACGCTTACTAGGTGACTCACTCTAGCTTCCCTAAAGAAGGCAATAAGTCAGGGTGTCGGGGATCTGGGGCTTCTGTAGACCTTAGGTTGCAGCGTACCGGCTCCCCATTTTGGGCGTGCAGGAACCCAGGGACATATTTATCCCGCTTGGGAACTACTCATGACCCAAGAAAAACCTGAAATGGGGACCTCGCGATCCAGGAAACTCTTCTTTATACCAGAGAAGAGTGTTACTGGATTTGCTTTCAGAATATTACTAAATACCTTGAAAAAGTGGTGTACGGTATTCATTTTAAAAGGAGTTAATATAAATACATTTAAAAATATTCGGTCCGTTTTGAATTAAAATCAATGTTAAAAGTGTCAATAGGCAGATTTAAGGCAGTGTAACTCAATTTATTTGAATTTTATGCAATACTTTTATTATTCTAACAACCTTGATACCTTTTTATGAAATTAATGAAAATTATTACTTACGTAATTGCCTTAAGGTATCAAAATAATCCTCAAATCAATGGATTGCCGGACATCTTTCGAGGGTATAACCCCTCATCCTCAGCGGCAAATCAATCATAAATAAGCCCTCATTTCGTTGGTTGTCAAATAGTTAAAAAATGAAGTCACACAAAACACAAACGGGCACATTTCACACGAATAAATATGTACTAACCGACGTCGGTACACGCACAATGACATAGTCTGTCAAAGTTGTGTTTTGTGTGACTTCATGTTTTAACTATTTGACAACCAACGAAATGTGGGCTTATTTATGATTGATTTGCCGCTGAGGATGAAGGGTTATACCCTCGAAACATGTCCGGCAATCCATTGGTTTGAGGATTATTTTGATACCTGAAGGCAATTACGTAAGTAATAATTTTCATTAAATACTTTTATGTTCTAAAGTCAATTTTTGAAATAGATTTTATTTTAGAAAACCTGTATAGGATATTGTTTTAATATTAACTACAAACGTAAATACAATACCTATAGTATCTATATATTAATAGGCAAGCATTTTGCATTTCCCCCATTTTTCTCCGCTCTCGTGCATCGTAGAAATCCGTGCACACCGTTAGAAAGGTATAGTCCTGTAGATGCGCAGAATGTTTTTCTAATTCACATTGGACTCCAGCCCCAAATGCTTTCAAATTTCCAATGTTAATCTTATGGAGGAAAGAGAATTGATTGAATCATTAGACAGCTGTTGTAAAAAAAAAAAACTGCTAGAAAAACAGGAAGAACGAATGATAGTATGTCAATAATAGTTATTTTCATAAACCCAGTAATAAAAACACCAACTCCCACTGCAGTGTGGATTCCCATGATAAAAACAGCTGATTAGCCCATCGAGTAGTGCAAGATGCTCGCGGAGAGTGGCAAACCCGTATAACCTGTAGTCTATTAGTGGATATATAACACTAATGGGGGATATCGAGCTATGATCCTGTAAATACAATCAACTGTTACACAAACCTACTTCCACGCAGGCTGGAGGAGGCGGGAAAGCGACTAGTGTGACCGTCGTCGAGCGAGCCAGGCGGGGCGCATCTCCAGGGGAGGAGGAAAAAACGCTTCCCGCACCGGCTGAGCGGCGGCGGCGGCAGCTTGAGTGGTGTAGGTATCATAAGAGCTCAGAGAGGTTCCCTGGTATTGAGTTCAGAGTGGCTTTTAAACTACCATTTGTCGTTTGTTTCAAAAATTTTACTTACACTATTAAAGCTCATTAAGTCATGCACTCTTTCAAAGAGACACGCCTGGTTAGAATGTTGTTGGCAGAAGTAGATAGTAGCGTTTGGAGGGGGTTCTACCGGTGATAAGAAAATAAGAAGACGTTAAGTTGTAAGTGATAAGATGTGAAGTTGATACGTACGTAATGCGTCACAAAGGTCAATGCAACCCAAATGAAATATTAAAAATAATAAAATACCTATCATGAGGCCTCAGAGATTTTCAATCGCAAGATAGGTGTTTCCTCCTTTTCTTTAATACCTATTACCTAACTATTCTTGATCGAAACAAACTAATGACTTTAACTAACCCTGAAGATCAGAAGTAGTTGTGCTGCGGACAATGCTGAGGTAGACCTTTCGTGGTTGGGTGAAGTAGTAGAATCTGAAGGAGATGAGGGATTAGCGTTGTCACTTCATTAGATTGTCAAGACAAATCTATCGGTTGCTATATCACTGTTACTCAAAATCAGCGTAGGAGAATCACTAGACGCCATGTAAACACCCTATCCAGTATATAACGATTGTTTACATTATCCAATACAGCAAAGAATGTGCCCCGCCAAAAAGGTTTATTAGAATGTAATTTTATAATCAATATGACACTTTCTTTGGTAATATAGCAGGGAACTGATGGACTGAACGAGAGACTGCAACGCTCGGATTTGATGAAGGCTCGGGGGTCTCGACACACACCGTAACCGGGTGTGTAAAAACACGTCTAGATGTTGCTAGAGAGCCTATATTACTTAATTATTGACGTACACGACCACTTATACAATTCCTTGTTTTCATGTATGTGTACTTTTTCACTTTTAAACATAAAAAAATTTATTTGTTAATCATAAAATTTATTAAATAAAAATAATTAATACTCAATACTTTTTATATTTCTATGAAATATATTTATATACTTTAATATTTAATGTTAAAGAAAGTTATATAAAGTTATGTAAATGTAATTTATGTAAATGTATTTGTGTAAGTTATGTAATTTAGAAAATGAAAACAACTTTTAACTACACCGGAAAATGATGTCTATGACTTAAGTTTCAAAATTTCCATAACTATATTTACATCCAGATATGTTTTTTCATTGTAAGAAAAACATTCACCGTTAGATCCATACTCGACATGCCCTGGAGCTGTTGGGAACGTGAGTTGTTTGTCAGATGTTGCGGATGCTGCTGGGAGATGGTCCGACGCCCCCGGGGGGGGGGGAGGGGGTCAAGGGCCTTCGGACGGCCTTGAGTGTCCTTGGGCAATCAAGTGGGAGGACCTCCACCGGCCGCTAAATGTCCGAGTGCGTTGCTTCACATCGGCGGTCTTTGACTTGGCGAGAAGAACAAGAACCGGTGGATTCCGGTAGCGGGTGTTACACGTGGCCAACCAAACACACACATGAGAGTAATATGAGTGTTGCACATGAAAACGGGACTGTGTTACTCCCTGCAACATTATGAGTTGCAAACTATGGGAGCAATGAAACTCTGAATTATATTCAAAGTAATATACATTAAAATAAAATAACAATACTAAATTGTGGTAACGGTAACGTATGCTTTGATTATTAATGCGTATATTATATAAGTTTTATTAAATAACGCATACATGTAATGTTATTGATGATATCCAACAACAGGTTTTAATTGATGATCGGAGTTAATCCACTGAAAAAATAAACTTCTACTATAACCATTAGTTTAAACGATATGTTCGCTTTAATCTATATATTAATAGGCAAGCATGTTTCATTTCCTCCTTTTTTCTCAGCTCGTGTGCATCGTAGGAGAAATCCGTGCATACCGTTAGAAAGGTATCGCCCTGTAGATGAGCAGAATTACACTATAATTCCCATCGGTCCCCTTGGCTTCGCCCCACAGGCTTTCAAAGTTCCAATGTTAATCTTATGAAGGAAGGAAAATTGATTAGACAGCTGTTGTAAAAACAACTGGTAGAAAATCAGGAAGAAGAGATGTTTTAGTTATAAAAATGTTTTTAAACTTCATAGGTCCGGATCATCTGAAATTTTGGTCGAATTTCGATCAGGAGGCGATCTCTAGTATCAAATTTAATCCTTGAATGAACATATGAAACACCAATGCACTGTATTGTGTTCCATTATTGACTATCAATGATGTTTGGCATGTAGATTCTTTGTTTATATTGGTTGAATGAACTTCAATCATTGCTTTTTTGGTCAATTATAATCGTTGTCGACCAAGTAACGTTGACCTCGATGTCATCAGCTATCGACTCTATCCTATTAGCTCGTCCCGGTACGCTCCAGTTCCAGATCACTCATGATCATAATTGTGTCATGGTTGTAACGGCAAGTCAAGTGATGGGTAGTTGTGGTCGGCGGGATGTCTCTATCCTTGACTACCCATGGACAATGATCGCTCCTCGACCGCGACGACGACGGTGCCACCCTCTAGAGGTACCAGGGAGCCTCCGGGCATCCAAGAGGGTAACAGGACATCGGCGCTTGGTGGTGTACAGCGGGGCCGATATGTACCGACCAGGCTCTGCAGTCAAGAAGGTTCACTCCTCAACTCAAGGAGGTTCGGCATAGTTATGCATTGTCTTTGAAATGAACACATTTTTCTAAAACCATAAAAACAAAGAAAAAATATTAAAGATTGTTATTGGTTTGATATTGTTTTACAAATTTTATTATTAGAACACCCTTTCCACAATGAAAGGCGATTACTTAAACTACTTAATAATCTTAAACATATTTTAACCAGCGTTTTACTATAGGTAGAAGATGATAGCGAGGAACAAAACTACATCCACAAAAGCAAAAGCCCTTGGGTAAAAGCAATATCTATTGCTTGGAAAATAATATGGAAAATAATATGTGTGATGAGTAATTTGGTAAGATTAGATGTTATACAAATCATTACAAAAATTATCACAACTGGGCATTTATTGTAGGGAATGTTGGGTTTTAAATTATTTTTTTTTACTTTTTTTTTATTTTTTTGAAAAATCACTTTGTAGACCATTTGTTGTCCCAGTAACCATTACTATATACCACCTACATGGGTTCGGCCAAGCTACCACCTGTCCCTGTCCGGTGGCCAGATCTTGTTCACGCCGATGGTAGATTGTCGGCTTGGCCCGTTGAGCCCATTTCGGGGCCCATTTTACGCGCCGCTGCCCGTTTTTGAGGCGATCGTCGATAGCCAGAACGCCGGGAGCCGTTTAGCAACTGATGAGTGGAGATTCCCGCTGCTACTTTCACAGTGTGCTGTATTGGCCGGACGTTTACGTGTGGTGGATTGGCTTTGTTTACCCATAAGTTTATAGACTTGTGATAAATAATAGTTTTGTGATTAAAAATAATGTTTGGTTTCTATTATACTCATTGGAACATTTCCTTTACTTTTCCAAAAGAACCCTTGGGCACTATTAATATTTGTTAAATAAGGTAAAGGTAAAATATAACAATTAACAAGAGTTCCAAGTAAACTATCCAACCGAACCCCACTATCCCCTCGAGAGAACCAACGCATTTTCCAGACTCGCTCCCTTTCCCTCCAAATACATTGCCTCCTGATGAACAGACACTGAGTGCTTAACAGCTGCACTTCCGACAATAAAAACCCTCAACCGTGCGGCTGGGCTTTATGTTTGCACACGCTGTGTAACATGCATGAATTGGAGCGTGAATTAACATTCTTTTGTTGAAATTTAGGATAATTTAAACTTTTTGGTTGCAATTGTGTTACTTCTTTGCACCGGAAAACATGCAAGTAGTGGTTTTTGGCCACTTTTAAAACCGACCACGTGCCCACCGAGCCACGTGCCGCGGCAGCTGGCGCCAGCTGCCATGTCACATAGCTTCCGGTGGGGGATGGAGGGTATATATGAGATGCTGTAGTTATATTTTATGCCATATAGGTTGGGGTGGAGATGGCGATAGTGTTGGCGTTAGGGTGAAGTGAATTTGCGCATAAAGTGGGGTTGAACTAAAAGTACGCATAAATTAAAAGTTAGTTCAAAATTGAAATTCGTCGGTGTTAACAAAACTACAACAGTTGAAGAAAAATTAAGAGTTAGTTCAAAATTGAAATTCAAACTTATAACTGAGATGTGGAAAATATGTCAAGGTCATCCAGAGTAAGTTTTTAAAAATCCTATCCAACTATCACCAGAAATAGTTTTAAGTTGAAGTAGTTGGTGATAGCGGGATAATTCATCAGTGCCATGGGAGAGGTGTTTATCGTTTGAAAGTTGGCGATAGAATGAGAAGCGCCGTCTAGGGAGAGGGCTTATAAAATGGCAACCTTCCCCCCACCACCCTTTCCCCCACTCCTTTAGACCAATAACCGGTCGCCGACTCTATGTGGTGAAACTGAACTAGACATGGCGGCCGCCATGGATAAGTCTAACCTCAAACCTTAGCTTAACTGAAGAGAATAGAGGAGCATGAAGTAGGAATTGTGGTGACAGCGCTTATATGAGGAATAGTAGGGGTAAAATAAAAAAACTTGTTGAACACAGTCGATAGGTGTAACAAGTTCAAAGTTGTTGAATTGTAACATAGAATGCAAAATGTTGTAAATAACATTATCATCAACATTAACCTGCGAAGTCTTTGAGTATAATGGGTTAAAACTGTACTTCTTCCTAACTCTATTTAAATTAGTTTTACACTTTGAAATTGAAGGTTTAGAAGTACTTCGTAATATGTGTTGTGTTCGCAAAAGCTTTAATTTTAAACATTGTGCAGTCATTATAATCGATGTGTTAAGTTCAGAAGTTAAAATAAGACTGAGATATAAAATGAAGTGTAAAAGAAATTGAAACAGAACGCTAGAGTAGTAATTTTATAGGTTAGAATTTACGAAGGCTATTCCATGGATAATTCTAACCTCAAACCTAGTAAGTGAAGTAGTCATAACATAAAACTAATGAGAGATGATGACCGAGCGGATGCGAGGCAATGAATGTTTGTAGCGCGATAAACTACCCACCTTTATAGAGGCAATAACTCCAGCCAGATGGCGGCAGATGGCAAGCAAATGACTGGTTGACCGACTTTCACCTGAGTAGTAAGAGAAGTAGGGTTCTGTGTCTATCCCTACTCCTTGGGGTCAATGACCGACCGGAAAGGTCAATGACCTCCCCCCCCCTCCCCCCTCCCCCCCCTCCCCCCCCTCCCCCCCCCGAAAAAATGGAGCCCCCCCCCCTTCCCCCACTCCTTCCCCCACTCCTCCAGGTCAATGGCCGGTCACTACCGGTTGTTGACTTTATGTGGTGAAACCAGACTAAATATGGCAGCTGCCATGGATAATTCTAACCTCAAACCTGCTGCGCATGCAACGAGTTCTCCGGATCGGAATAGTGACTATGCTATTGCGCATGCACCTAGTCCTGTATTACTCACTTTAGCGCTGCTGCATATGGATAATTCTAACCTTAAACCTTGGTTTTGCGTTGCTGTGCATATGCTGCTCCCCACTCCTTCGCCTTCCTTTTACACTGCTGCGAACTGGACTGGATTGAACACTGTACTGGAGTGAAACAACTTCCCCCACTACTCGAGAATCCGAGGAGCAATACGAGCCTGATCTTAGCGTCAGTCGTCAACAAACTTTCATAGCGAAAGGTTGTTGGCGACTCAGCAAGAGGTTTCAAATATATAGTAGGCCTATATATATTTGAACTTCTTCTACTATGTTGCGTTTTTTAATGCAATGTGGTATATGTGTGTGTGTGTGTGTGTGTGTTTAGTTTTAAGTTGTATTTAATTTAAGAAATAATTTGCGCATTGCGATGTTAGTTATAAGTTGGGTTTAGCATTAAGGTGTATTAATTTTAAGAATAATGATGGTATTTGGTTGTGTTGAATTATTTGGTTTTTTAATAATGATGTGTTGTTAGTTTTAAGTGTTGGTAATACTAATTAATGTTGTTTTGCCTTACAGCTAGATGTTAGGGGGTAGATTAAATGTAAATTCAGAAGTTCGGTTGAACTTCACTTAGAAGGGGTGGGACATCCGCAAAATGCGGACTAGGTTTTTGCATTTTTGTTTAGGAATATAATGGGTGGGATTAGTTTGGGTGGGGTTAGAGTTGCGTTTCTGCATTAGGTGTTCCAGTTTCCCTTGGAATTCACGGTTACGGTAGACCCGGACCGGACCGTTACGGTAGACCCGGACGGTCCAAACAAAATTGCGTCGATGTCCCTTGCAGAACGTAACTAGTGGGTTGGGAGTGGGAACCGTTAGGCAAACAGGGTGGTGGGAACAGTATTACTGTTCCCATCACCTTGGATCATTATAAATCTTGAATGACCTTGACCCACTTTTGGAAGGGTCAATGACCCCCCCCCCCCCCCCCCGAAAAAATGGAGTCGATTCCCCCCCCCCTCCACCCCCCCCCCCGAAAAAGTGGAGTCGATCCCCCCCCCCCTCCCCTTCCCCTTCCCCCACTCCTTCCCCCACTACTCCGGGTGAACGACCGGTCATGACCTGAAAAATTAAAATAGCTATAACTTGATAACGGATTGACGGATTTGGACAAGCGATACGTCATTGAAAAGGTCTATGTAAGACAAACATTTTGGTAAAAGAAGAATTTGGTTATCTTATTTTAGTCAAAAGTTATGCGAATTATTTTAAATAAATACCTTCTCTTTCCCCTTTTCCCCCACCTCCCAGGTCAATAATCAGTCTCGGCCAGCTGCTACCCCTCTCATTTGCATATTGTTATAAAAGACGCACCGACTGCGGCTAACATTTCATTCTGATTCCAGACGTTACGCTGCGAACTTGGAGCCACAACCATGTCATCTCTGCCAACTACAACTTCTACTTTAACTTCTACTTCTACTTCAACTTCTACTACGGCTGTTATTGCACCAAAGAAAACTCTTCGTCTGAAAAATCCTCCTGACTGGTACAAGAAGCAACTTGGATCCCAACCTTCAACTTCTGGCACTATTCTTCCGCCTACCAAGACTTCTAAACTTCGAAGCATTTTTTCACCGCCTTCGCCTTCTACTTCGCTTTCAAACGACTCCACACCGCCATCAACCATCATGCCGCCTCCACAGAAGCCAGCTCCCCGTCTTAATACCCCTTCATTTGAATCTTTGCTTCATCGTCTTAGTACACCTGTCATTCCACTGTCACCATTGCCTCCTACCCCACCACTTACTATGCCTGAAGACCACACCTATCATAAAACTAAATCCACTAAGCCTACTCCCAAACCTGCTCCTAAGCCTGCTCCTTCAGAGCAATTTCAATTATTACAAGAAGAGCGTCGTAGGGCATTTAGCCGTCCCACTACTTGCCCTGAACTGCTCACTAGGGGAATTAAGAAAGGATCAGCTTGTGGGAGGAAATGTGTTAAAAACGAAAGTTTTTGCCGTGTACATGTCGTGAAACATCTTTCTGGACCACAACTGACAGAAACCCCCACCATTGAAGACGATCCTGAAATAATATCCGTCAGAGGAGAGAGGCTTAAGAAAGGTTTGAAATATTTTTTTCTAAGTGTTGTTGACCACCAACACATTTTGGCAAAATGTAACGGCTTAAAATATAAAATTAGAGTTTGTGAGAGTTTGTGTAAAGAGAAGAGATTTAACAATTTAGATTCTCAAGACTTTCTCCTCAGGGATAAAAAGGATCGTATTACAAGGTGGGGGCGTAAACAGTAAATTCACTTAGTTTTTTCCAAATTGTTGCTTAAAAAAATAATGGGGGAGAAACCCAATGCGTTATAGCGTTGTGTTTCTCCCCCATTATTTTTTAACACTCTAAGTCTCGTGACCTACTAACCTACTTCCATCCGAGTAGTAAGAAAATTACTTCCCCCCACTCCTTTGGGTCGATGACTGGTCACGGTCAGCTCCTACCCCTCATTTGCATACTATTATAAAAGCAGAGCGAGCGTTGGTCACTCCTTCATTTTTCTTCTACACGCCGCTCTTGTTGTTTCGTCTCTGCTGTTTACAATATTTGTTGCTTCAAAATGCCTCCTCATCTGAATGAAAATTTCAATTCTTTTGAAATTTCTGATGTTTTTGAACAATCTGAAGACACTTTAAGTAACAACAGTGAAAGTGAAGATGATGAGGACGATGATGATTATACTGTTGAACTTAGTGAAGAACGTAAAGTCATAGCAATTGATCCACAATTTCCATTTGATACAATAGAAAAGTTTATGGTTGAAGCTAATAAATGGTTGGACTCAGGAAGTTATGTACGAATTGACTCTTTTATATTGTATGGTGATAGTCATTCTTTACTTGTCACACCAAATGACAGAGACCGCATGTTGCAGTGGGCACAATCTATGATGGAGTGCTATGAACAAGGTGTGGACACTGGCGGCTATTTTCTTGCACAACTAGTGTAATAACAAAATTACCCTTCCCCCACCCTACACCCTATCCCTTTCAAATCCTATAAAGAAGGGGGAAAGGAGTGGGGATTATAAAATGGTGGGGGAATGTGTATAAATGCAGGTTGTTTGAAGAGACTTTTATTATTGTGGCTTTAGCAGAAACAACATGGAGTTTAAATCTTCAGCAAAAATAAGGAACAACATAATAAAGAGAGAAATTCGCAAGAAAGAAAAGATTGAACTTATAAAATTACAACTTATAATACCTTCTATTGAAATTGGATGTAGCAAAATAAAGACTTTGGTGAAAACTAACGAATATTTGTTACAATTGCTAAAAACAATCGAAGAATTGAAAAGCAAGAATGGACATTCTACATAGTAAAATTTGAACATTTTAATATAAATAAGTAAACCCAAAAAAGTAGATGTAGAATAGAGAGTGAGGAATAGATCACTTTGTGGTAATGGACTAACATGCCACTTAGTGCTCTATTCCTCGTTCTCGCGTTAAATTGGATTACCTTGACCTATTTGTTTGACTGTTAGAATTTGGTTAATACTGCTGAATTTCAGTTTTGAACTAACGTTTATTTTTGTTCAACTGTTAGAGTTTTTTTAATACTGTCGAATTTTAGTTTTGAACTAACTTTTAATTTATGCGAAGTTTTAGTTCAACTCTAGTTAATTTATGCACAAATTTAGTTTAACCAAGTGTCTGTGCTCTAGCCATTTCCACCTAAAAATAACTAGAATTAGTTGGGTGGGGGAAAGTTCGTTAAAGCTTGAATATAAAGAAGTATTTACTAAAACTTTAATGGGAATAAAGAACACGAATGAACAATTAGTTTGTAGAAGGTTAATATTTTTGTTCAAAACGTTTGATTTCTTTGGATAGTGGTGGGGGAACCGTTATAAAAGGAGGAACGTGAGAGCCCATTTCATTTCTTGGCGAAATTTCGAAGAGTAAACATCTCAACATGTATCGTTGCGATAAATGTTCGGAATCGTTTCACGATGAAATTCTATTAGAATGTCATAAGGAACTAATTCACAACAACCCAGAAGAAAAACAAGAACAACAAGAACAAGAACAAGAACAAGAACAACAAGAAGAACAAGAACAACAAGATGAACAAGATGAAATAACAGCAACATATTCAACTACTTTACCAAATCTACAAGTATTTGCATTACCCGGTAAAGTAGTAATGCATCATAAGATTCAAAATGAAAACTTGAAGCTAGAAGAATTTATTAGAGAAGCAAAACCAATCATAAGTAAAACTTTAAAAGAAGAATTAAAAAGATTAAACTTTCTTAAATTTGGTTTACTATTAGAAGCTATGTTTATAAATGTACAAGAAGAATTATCACCAAGAGGATTCATAACAAAAAACCGAACTATCATGGAAAGTTCAGACATTGATTCAATAGTTGAAAACTGTATAGAAGAAATATTAACCAAAATTCAGGAACACGAAGGAAGAGGATCCGGATGGAGTCTTACAAGTATTGAAGTATTAGATATAAGAGTTCACAAACATGGATATGGACTAATGGGATCTAGTTACATTCCTTTGCCCAAAAGAATTAAGGATACAAGATCATGTATTAATGTGAAAAATCAAGATAATGAATGTTTTAGATATGCGATGACATCTAAGTTTGTACCAAATCATTTTGATAAACCTAACCAACACTATGAAAATCAAAGACATAGGTACAATTTTCAAGGAATTACTTACCCTGTATCACTGAAAGATATATTAAAATTTGAGAAGAAAAATCCTGGTACATCTATCAATGTTTTTGCATTAGATAGTTCAAACAAAGTGTTTCCTTTACGTGTCGTAAAAGAAGAGCTACCAGATCATACGGATTTACTACTACTAACGCGAGGAGATGTGTCTCATTATGTGTACATAAAAAAATTTGACTCTCTTGTTAACAAGCAGCTTTCTAAAGATCGACACAGAAAGATAATTTGCAAGAGATGTTTTAATTTTAAACGAGAAGGAAGACAAGGAAGAGAATGGTTACAAGAGCACAAAAGACTATGTAACAATAATTATGAAGCAAAGATTAATTTACCTTCGGAAAACAGAGCATTTGTTACATTTGAAAAGGTTCATCATCAATACCGTATCCCTATAGTTGTATATGCGGACTTTGAATCAACACTAATTCCTATAGAAGATGAAAATTGTGAAGCTAGAAAAAGTGTCAAATATCAAATGCACAAACCAAATAGTTTTTGTTTAATGGTTAAATCAACATTATCAGAAGAACATTTAAACCAATATGGATTAACTTCAGAACCTTTAGTATATCGTGGTGAAAATGTGGAAACAATATTTCTTGACCATTTATATTTAATAGCTGAAAATGTACAAAGATTATATACGAATATCGTACCAATGAAACCGATGGAGGAAGAAGAGGAAATTCAACATGAAAATGCAACTCATTGTTTCTTATGTAAAAATGAATTTACCATTGACAATTATAAAGTTAAAGATCATGACCACCTTACAGGTTATTACAGGGGTGCTGCTTGTAATAAATGCAATTTGAGCTATCGTTTACCACTATTTATTCCTGTGGTTCTGCATAACCTCAGTGGGTACGATGCTCATTTTATAATACCTGAATTAGGAAGAGACAATGGTTCAATAGATGTGTTGGCTGAAACTTCAGAAAAATTTATAAGTTTCTCTAAAACAGTTGGAAATGTAAAATTAAGATTCTTAGACTCCTACCGATTTATGCCGTCAAGTTTGTCTAAACTTTCTGAAAATTTAAGGAAACAAGATTTTATTGAAACAAAGAAGATTGTAAGTAACGACAAACTGGATCTCGTACTTCGAAAAGGTGTTTTCCCATATGATTATATAGACAGTTTAGAAAAATTTAATGAAACATCACTTCCGCCAAAAGAAGAATTCAAAAGTAAACTATACGACATGGACATATCTCAAGAGGATTATGATCATGCATGTAAAGTATGGAATGAATTAGGATTTACAACATTGGGAGAATATTCAGATTTTTATGTTAAATTAGATGTAACTTTATTATGTGATATAATGGAAGAATTTAGAAATACATGTTTTGCAGCATATGGATTGGACCCTCTTCATTCATACACTTCACCTGGACTAGCATGGCAAGCCATGTTGAAAGAAACAAATTGTAAATTACAACTTCTTACTGATATAGATATGGTTTTGATGTTAGAATCAGGAGTTCGAGGGGGATTGACACAAAGTGTAACCAGACATGTTAAGGCGAATAACAAGTATCTGCCAGATTATGATGCATCAAAACCAACAACATTCCTAGGTTATTTCGATGCAAATAACTTATACGGATGGGCAATGTCAAATCCCCTTCCATATGATAATTTTAAATGGATAGATCCAGAATCGATTGGAAACATTATGGATTTACCAAAGCATGGTGAAACTGGTTACATTTTTGATGTTGATTTTGAATATCCTGAACATCTTCACGATCATCATTACGATTTACCACTTCTTCCAAAGACTGAAATTTCCCCTACTGGAAGATGGCCAAAATTAATGATGACTTTAACCGACAAGTCTCGATATGTTGGACACTACTGGATGATACAACAAGCTTTAGACTTAGGATTGAGAATTACAAAAATTAATCGAGTACTACAATTTTCTCAATCTTGTTGGTTAAAATCTTACATCGACAACAACACAAGAAGAAGAGCCACCGCTACATCAAGTTTTCAAAAAGATTTTTTCAAATTAATGAATAACGCAATATTTGGCAAGACTTTGGAAAACAAAAGGAAACATAAGGATATCAAATTGGTAACTGATCCAGTAAAATTACAGAAATTGGTGCAACAACCAAACTTTGGTTCATCTATAATTATTAATGAAAATCTAGTTGTTATTTCCATGAACAAGAAGTCAGTTACAATGGATCGTCCTTTGTATCTTGGAATGTCAATCTTGGATATTTCAAAAACACATATGTACGAGTTTCATTATAAGAAGATGGTTAACTATTATGGAAGAGAGAACATTGGTATTGCATATATGGACACGGATGCACTAATTTACTGGATTAAAACAAATGATATGTATGAAGATCTACGCACCTTTATATATAAAGATGATTTCGACTTTTCCGATTATCCTAAGGATCATCCAAATTACGACTATGACAGAAATAAGAAAGTATTGGGAAAATTTAAAGATGAAACAAATGGTGTGCCGATGATGGAAATTGTAGCATTAATGTCCAAACTGTATTCATTTCAACTGTACATAAACGAAAAGAACGAACATCAAGTCACGAAAAAGGCCAAAGGAATAAAAACTTCTTTCCTGAAGAAGAACGTACAGTTTGAACATTATAAAAGATGTTTGTTTGAAAATGTTGAAACAACTGCAACGTTCAACACTATTAGAAGTTATAATCATCAACTTTTTAGTGTCAAACAAACAAAGTGGGCATTAAGCTACAAAGATGACAAGCGTCATATTTTAGAAGATAAAATTAATACTTTACCATTCGGCCACTACTCTCTAAACCCTATCGACCAGTAAACCTATTCTTCGTCCTCTACCTTCTTCCTTTTTCCTTTCCGTAAAGAAGAGGGGACATGGCAAGCCCAATGCCATGTTCCCTCTTTTTTACACTAATATGAAATGGCCTTGACCTATATTCAAACTATATAAATGAGAATAAACTATTCTATGGATCAGTATTTTTACATGCAGTGTACAAGCAACATCTGAAGATGGAAAGTGTGAAGGACAAGATTGTAAATGAACTACATAAACCAGCAAGAAGAAGATTTCCAAGAAGAAGTACAATCATTAAAGGAATGAATGATCTTTATCAAGCTGATCTCATTGAAATGATACCGCACAGTAAATTAAATAAAGGATTTAAATATATTTTAACAATTATAGACTGTTTTACTAAAATAGCTGACGCTTTACCAATGAAGGATAAGACTGGTAAAAGTGTTACAAAAGCTATGGAAACCACAATACAAAGAAATAAATTTAAAATTAAACATCTACAGACCGATGATGGAAAAGAATATTTTAATAAAGACTTTGGAGCTTTGATGAAGAAATATCAAATAAATCATTATTCTACAAATTCTGAAGTTAAAGCTTCAATAATTGAAAGATTCAATAGAACATTAAAAGGTGCGATGTATAAACAATTTTCAAAAAGAGGATCATACGTGTGGTATGACATATTACCACAACTTATAAAAGAGTATAACAACAAATATCATCGTACCATTGGAATGAAACCTATCCAGGTAAATAGTGCTAATGCCAAAATTGTATTACAACGCATTAAAAATAATACAACACCGAAATTGGAAAAATTGCAACCAAAGAAGTTCAAGGTCAACGATAAAGTTCGTATAAGCAAATACAAAGGTGTATTTAGTAAAAGATATCTACCAAATTGGACTAATGAAGTATTTACAATTTATAAAGTGCAACCAACTATACCTGAAACCTATTTATTAAAGGATAACAAGGGTGAATTACTTCAAGGTGGATTTTACGGACACGAATTGTTGAAATCAACAGTCGGTGATGTATATCTTGTCGAGAAGATTTTACAAAGGAAAAAGGATATGGTTAAATTCCGGTGGTTAGGGTTTGATAAAAGTGAAGACTCTTGGATTCCTTCAAAAGACTTAGTATAGTTGTTTAATAGCTCATTGTGTGTTTAACCTTTATACAAGATGGAGATTGTACAACAAAAAGACCGATTTAATATCAATAACATTGATGAATTGACAGTTGACAATGATAAGTTAAATCATGGAAAACATGGTGAATTACTACCAAATACGATAAGATGTCTAATAACTGGTCCTTCAAATTGTGGAAAAACTAATGTTGTTTTTAACCTTATAACTAATCCTAAAGGATTGCGTTTTAATAATATATACATTTTTTCAAAATCATTGCAACAACCAAAATATCAATTATTGGATAAAGTACTTGCAAGTGTACCTGAAGTGAATTTTTACAAGTTTAATGCCAGTGAAACAATTATGCAACCAAATGAAGCAAAACCATTTTCTATTTTTATATTTGACGATGTTTCTTGTGAAAATCATGACACAATAAGGAATTATTTTGCTATGGGAAGACATCATAATATTGATAGCATTTATATTGGTCAAACATACAGTAAAATTCCAAAACAACTTATAAGAGACAATGCAAATATGTTGATCATCTTCAAGCAAGATGAAACAAATTTAAAGCATATATATAATGATCATGTAAATGCGGATATGCCATTTGAAAAATTTAAAGAGATGTGTGGCAAAGCATGGAATGAGAAATATAGCTTTCTCGTTATTATGAAGGAAGAAGATATTAAAAATGGTAGATATCGTATAGGGTTGGATAAATTTGTATTTATGCGTTGAACTACCGATGCTACATCTAGTTACACGTTGAACTTCACAGTGTAAACATGGTGAATCAAGAAAAACTATTGAAAGAAATAAAATCACTCAGTGATTCTATTAGGATGAAGAATCGTGCATTGAGGATGGGTTTAAGTGAAAGAGAAGAATTTCTAGAGACTACCTTTAAACCTATTACGGAACCTTTAAAACAGATATCGGAAACTATTGGTAAACCTCGTTATGAAGGAGATGTTTTACTACCAGTTTCTAAACAAGAAGTACAAGCATTAAAAAAAGAAGAAGATGATGATTCATATACAAGTGCTAGTGAGCAAGAAGAAACAAAAGAAGAAGAACCAATTGTTGAAAAGGAAGAAGAACAGCCAATACCTGAAGCTGAACAATCTATTCCAAATTTAACTCAATTGAGTAGCGATATATTACAACATGGACCTCTTGGAAGAAAATATATAATGAAAATGCTACATGACATGAAATCAAACCCGAATTTGAGTAGATCACACGTATACGGAGCAAGAATTGATGGGAATGAATTGAAGATTGGCGATTCAAAGCTTGAAATAACACAAGACGATTACATCATTATTGGTGAGCATAGATATAAAGGAACAAAAGGATTATATGAATTAATTTTTAAAAACATACCACTAAGATATTCATCCAAAGATTTAAGTGTTTTTAAGGAGATTCTACAAAATACTAGCGCTCATAAAAGAAACTACTTAAAGGATGGAATGATTAATCGTTCACGTGCAACAAAATATAACATCGTTATAAAAAAGTTGTTTCCTCCACGAAAATTGCCAACATTACGTACTGCACCAGCGGTAAGACAACCACTGAAAAGAAAATCTTTATCACTTATGGATTTATCACTTCTTGAACAACATGGTAAAAAGAGTAAAGGAGATACTTTAACATCTGGTAAAGGATTGATGAAAAATCTATACAATACAAATGTGATTTACTACAATGACATCAATAAATTGGTTGATAGAATGAGACTATTGCATGAAGCCATGGAAGCTGGTCATACAGGTTTAAATAATGAATGGGTAGCTCTGATTGATGAACTCAGGAATCGCGACATAATTGTATAATTGTCCGCGGATATATAAGAGTTGCAGGTGTATAATGTGTCAGTTCTAACATGAGCGTCGACAAGTTCGGACGCTACTCCGCGTTAGGAGTGCAAGTTGGAGAAAACAGAAAAAGAAGTGGATTACCGCAAACACCCGAAGGTGACTATAACATAAATAATAAACGTTTAAAGTTTGTTAAAGATCCAGAAGAAGATGGAGATGCAACAAATTTAAAGACAGTAAAGGAGGAAACATCTACAAGTTTAAAACTCGACAACAACCAACTGTATGATGCAAAATCTCACAGGGTTATTAACGTTGCAAAACCAGTCAACAATGGAGATGTTGTTAATAAAGGCTATTTTCTATCTGCGATGGAATATGCTTTACTGTTGGAAAAGACTAAAAGTGGAAAAAAGTACAATGCTTTAAATTATAAAATAACTAATGTGGCAGATCCAACCGAGGATACAGATATAATTAATAAGCGTTATTTGCACTCTGTAATACCAGAAAAGAAAAAAGATGGATTTTCCTTCTATAAATATACTATAAACGATATTGGATATCCTAAAGAAGAAAGTGATGGTGTTAATATAAAATACATTAAAGATAATTGTATTTTATATAATAGTGCTGTTATTGATTGTCATGGAAAAGTGTTGTCCAATCTGGAAGATGGTTCAACTCCATCTGATGCTGCTACCGTGAGACAAATGAATGAAAGCTTGAAAAAAGGAACATCCGCTTTTGTTAAACAGAATCAGGTGGTGTCAAAGAAAGGTGATGAGTTTATGCAAGGCAGTGAAAAGTTTACCTTACTACAACTAAAAAATGACAAGTGGGATGGAAAAAATAAAAGATTGTCAAATATAAGTTTAGGCACGGAAGAACATGATGCTGTTATTTTAACACAAGTACCACAACTATCAGCTACTGGTGTTAATTTTATATGTAAAGGTAGACGATTAACCCAAGTTAAATCTGGTAAAGATGATCAGGATTGTGTTGTTGTAAAACAAACTATAGTTTTAGATAAAATAAATAACGTATATAATGGAAAAAATAAAAGAATATCTAACATATCAGCAGGAATAGCTCCGAATGATGTTGCTACTATTAATCAAGTTATAGCAACCTCTAATAACGATCCATCTGCGTATACATGTAATGGTAAACGTATCACATATCTTGATAATCCTACACGTAACAAAGATGCTACTAATGTAGAGTATGTAATGAATCTTGTAGGTAATGTAGTTATTGATATGCATAATCATTTGATTAATGCATCGATGAAACACAATAAAATCGAAGATTCTCAGAGAAACCAATGGATTAAAGATGAAATCATTGATAGATACTAGTAAAACTTATGAATATTTAAGTATGGAATATACAAAAAAGGATTCATTAGCATAAAGTATTTCATAGAGTGAAGACGTTGGTTACATAAAACAGCATAATGAAGACCGTATCGCTCAGTCGTCGTCAAGACAGCGGCAAGAGAGGACGTGGTTTAACATCAGCTGCATTATCCCTGCTCAGACGGATTCCAATTGGTGCTGTTGTGAATCGAGCGATAGACGCTTTACCATACGAATTACATCTGCCCGGAGGTTATCAATATTGTGGACCTGGAACTAAGTTGGCAAAACGTTTAGCAAGAGGAGATCCTGGAATTAATAAATTAGATCAAGCTTGCAAAGAACACGATATAGCATATTCAAAGTATAAAGATTTAACAAATAGATCAATAGCAGATAAAATTCTAGCAGAAAAAGCTTGGCAAAGAGTAAAATCAAGTGACGCAAGTATTGCAGAAAAAGCAGCGGCTTGGGCAGTAACTACAGCCATGAAGACGAAAGCAAAGTTAGGTGGTGGAAAACGTCGCAGAGGAAGACCTGCAAAGAGAGGCACACCCAAAAGAGGTGGAAACATTAAAAAAGGACGTCGTAGAACTCATAAAGCAAGTATAAAGAAGACTTCTGTTTGGCAAATGGTAAAAAACGGAGCAGGTTTATACCTAAGACCATACCGTGTGTACTAAATAAGAAGAATCAATTAATAATTCCAAATAAAGCCTTAACAAATCATCAGTTAAATGATTATGTAAAATGTTTGAAAATACCATTCTTTCGAGGAGTTTTTATGAAAGATGCATTACCAACTAAAATATGGAAAAATGAAACTGGAATAGTAAATTTGGATTCCACCTATGGTCCAGGTACTCATTGGGTATGCTATAAAAAGCTCGGACAAACCATTTACTACTTTGACAGTTTTGGCAATCTACCACCGCCAAAAGAACTTCAACATTATTTTCGAAACTCAAAAAACATTTTTTACAATTACAAAAAAGAACAACCTAACAATACTGAAATATGTGGGCATTTATGTTTGGAGTTTCTAGCGAAAAGTGTCAGTCAGCTTTAAGATGTCATCGTATACAGTGTCATTGAGTGGAAATTCATCCACATTAAAAAGTACGCTGTTCCCAGCATTGCGTCTATCCAAGGAACGATTATGGGAAGCGGCATTACTTGATTTGACTACCTACAACTCAATTCCTAATGTTACGGAAGGGAAGAACAATTTACTACATTATTATGAAACTAAGGATGCTGCAGGAAAATACTCAGAATTGAAAATAATTACATTTCCTACTGGAGCTTATGAAATTGATGATATAAACCAATTATTACAGAAACAACTCGGAGAAGACAATATCACCGTTAAAGGAAACAATAATACTTTAAAAGCAGAAATAACTTCAAAATATTATATTGATGTCAGCTTGGAACAGTCGATTGGCAGTTTACTTGGATTTACAGATACAAAAAAGAAAATCTTAACTCCTGGAACTACTCATTCAGGTGATTCAACTGTAACAATATTGAAAGTAAATAGTATTGATGTCACGTGCAACATTATACACGGATCGTATAGAGATGGAGTTAATCAACATATTTTACATACATTTTATCCAACAGTGGCTCCCGGTTTTAAAATTGTTGAGAAGCCACAAAACTTGATATACCTACCGTTAAACACCAGTTTCATTTCAGACATTGTACTGAACATATTGGATCAAGACGGTCATAGTGTTGACTTTAGAGGAGAAACAATTACTATACGGATACACATCAGAGCAGCAACATAAAAGTCAACATGGGATTATCATTTAAACCGCAACGGAAGAGTCGGGAGCTCAGTAGCTCCTCGACATTGGAAGAGTTAACATCGGAAAACATTCGTTTTCTACAGAAGATTGGATTGAAACTTAACAGCGATGGATATCCTGGATATATCTCAAGGACCAACGTTCGACGAAACACTATGGGAGAAGGAATATCACACGCACAACCCTTACACTTCATCAAAATTAAACAATAACGATGAAATAAGGATCCCCATTCAACAACAAGATATTTACACTTTACCGTGTGAAAGTTACTTGTACATTGAAGGACGGGTATTAAAATTGGATGGAAAAACTGCTTCAACAGTTCCTTTTATAAATAACCCGATGGCATATCTTTTTGATGAAATAAGATATGAAATATCAGGGGTGACGGTTGATTCAACAAAAAAGGTTGGTTTAACAACGACATTGAAAGGATTAACATCATTAACACCGCATGAGAAGAATTCAATAGTCACTGCCGGATGGGTTGCCCCTGATAAAGACACTATAACACCAGCTTCCAACGGTCACTTTGATTTTCATGTACCTTTACGATTGCTTTTGGGATTCGCTGAAGATTACAAACGGGTAATAATAAATGTCAAACAAGAATTAGTATTACTCAGATCTTCAACTAATAAGGACTTGATACTTGCAGACCCTGCAACTACGGAAGATAAACTGGAATGGCAACTACAGTTGGATAAAGTTGTTTGGAGGGTACCTCATGTAAGATTGGCTGATGAACATAGAATCCTATTATTGAGAAAGTTGAAATCTGACCGTGATATTGTGATGCCATTCCGAAGTTGGGAATTTCATGAATACCCTACACTACCTCAGACAGAACGACAAACATGGACCGTCAAGACATCAACTTACTTGGAACGAGCAAGGTACATAATACTCGGTTTTCAAACTAAGCGAAAAGATGTTATCACTGCAAATGCTGGTCAATTTGATCACTGTAAAATAAAGAATTGTAAAGTTTTCCTAAACTCTCAATTCTTTCCCTATGACAATTTGAATGTCATGTTCAGCAAAAAACGTTTTTCCATTTTATACGATATGTATGCAAGATTTCAATCGTCATATTATGGAAAGACTAATACACCACTATTATCACCTGACCAGTATTATTCCAAGGCTCCAATAATTGTAATCGATTGTTCAAAACAAAATGAATCGGTAAAATCATCAAGTGTGGATATAAAAATTGAAATGGAATTTGAAGAACCAGTAGCGGATGGAACTTCGGCATACTGTCTAATTCTACATGATAAAATAGTTACTTACACACCGCTGACCGGAATTGTGAAGAATGTACTTTAAGAAGAATTGTACAACAACTGCAAATTTTTGAGGTTAGAATTATCTGCTTTAATTTTTGAGGTTAGAATTTCATTTGTGAAAGACAAGTTGAAAACAAACAATTATGTAATTGTATAAATTTCAAGGATTTTACGAAAAATATAAAAGCGAGAAAATAATTAGTAGAAACTTCATTCTATCTTCAACCGTCGTATGGGAAACATCATTCGCAAGATGAATTCTACTAACGGAGAAGAAAATACACCTCTAATGGATGATAATAGTTCAGATATAGAAAAACAAGTTGAACGAGAAATGGACGAGTTCCTAAAATTCAACAAACATAAGAAGAGAGAAGAAGAAAAAGCTGAAAAAGAAGTAAAAAGGAAGAAGGTTGAAGTTAACATTACAACCAATATTTTAACAGAAGTATTTCTTCGGATTATCTACCCAATTTCTTCATGCATGACAAAAAGTATATCAGTTGGAATTTTAAAATCAATGGATTATTCACCAATTGTTATTTTAAATCATGGAAACAAAATGGTTACTTTCAGTGAAACTACTTGGGAATCTCTCATGAAACATTTACATCTTTTGGAGTGCTATTTAAGTAACAACACATTTGGAAGAAGAACAAGATTAAGTTTATTGGAATCAAATATTGAAGTTGATATAGTAAAACATCGTGGAGGACAAATTGTTCGCTTCAGAGATTTAACTACACATAATGTTAAATTATATTTCACTAAAGAAGAATTTTACACTTTAAGTTGTACTACCGGTCCCGTCACCAGATATTTGAAACAAATAATATTTTCAAGTGCAATAATTAAAGACTATCTAATTGATACATTGGACAAAAAACCTTTTGTTCCAATTTTATACGGTCCCGTGGATACTTCAATCTTTAATAGAATACCTCAAGAAGTTGAAATGTGGAGACAATTAAACAACTATCACACCAATTTTAATATTGATGAAGTGGCACAAGAAGTGAAAGAAGAAGAACAATCCTGTCTGTTATAAACATCGGCTCATTCAATTTTTAAGTCAGTTGTTAGTAAGACTTCATCATGAATAAACGGGTTTCGTTTTCTAATGCGCCACATATAATGGAAGTTAAAAGAGGTATAATTGAATTTCAAGCTTTCCGAGGAAATGATGGTAATTTTATTATTAAAGAATTAGTAATCTTGGACATGAACACATCAGTAGTTTATCATTATTTGTTCAAACCTCCAGTACCATTTAATAGACTAACAACTAAAGCGAAAGTTACAAACAAATGGTTGAACAAACATTTTCACAACTTAAGATGGGATGAAGGTTTCATTAATTATAACATGATGCCGCACATTATGAATCATTATTGCAAAGAGTTTAAAATTATCTACACAAGGGGATTGGAAAAAGCAAATTGGATACAATCATTTACAAGCAACGAAGTGATTAATGCAATAATTGATAAAGATTTCCAATGCTACTTCAACGAACTTTGTATTTCATCAAAAAGTTTTAAACATCGAAGGTCGCAGTGCGCTTTAAAGAATGCCTACCGCTTGAATAATTTCCTTCAACAAACTGGTGGGGGTAGTGTCAGTGGTGGGGGTAGTGTCGATTATAAAAGTGAGAGCGCTACCATGACACAGCATGAGTATTACTCAAACCTCCGAAGAGACAACATCTCCGACGGACATTCTTATTAACAAGAAGATTAACAACAACATCAATATGGCATCACAGAACTTACTTCAAAGTTTAGTTGATCAGTTCAACGCTCATTCTAAATCATCAATTCTACCTACGAAGAAATGTTCTGAACTAAAAGAAGAAAAACACTACATCATTCATACTATTAAGAAAATGGAAACTTCAGTAGGTGATGCTATAAATTGCACTTTGAGCGAGGCACCTTATACAATTGGTGATGAAGCAAAATTTCAGATCTTCTTACCAAAGCGCTTCGTACAACTACTTCAAAATGAAGATCTTCGTATAATTCAACCCGGCGCACTCTATTTGGTATCACATGGACCCAGTGGAAACAACTCTACTGAACTTACAATTCATGTAACACCTACTACTGATTAATTTGTACATAACATTGTAAATATTTCTTTGTATTTGTTTTTTCAATAAATATGATATAAAACAAAACAAAAAATAAAAATAAAAAAAGCAACATATTGTAATGTCTTTGTACATTACAATATGTTGCTTTTTTAAAAATTCCACAGGATGACCTTGACCCAATTTTGTATAATTATAAAAGGGGAAATGTACTTGCAAAATTCATCAGTCTACTGCTACCTTTCATACCGTACACATCTCGCTCTTAATCCCTGAATATAAAACTGCAACATGTCCCTAAAGGTTAAGTGTGCATCTTATGATACCAACACCATAACTACTTTTGAACAACTTGAAGATTTAACTAACGAAATGCGAGTTTTACTTACCGGTGGTTATCACTTAACTGTTGATGTTAGTGCTACTAATACAAGGATGTTCACTAAAACAAAATATTGCGATGATGAAATATTTATTTCTACACAACCTACAACTTCTTCATCGCCAACTGGTCAACATAACATCAAGTTCCAAAAGTATTACCAATGTTGAATAACTTTTGACAGACAAAGCTACAACTAAAGAATCACGTGATCAATGTGAGTTAATAAAAAGGATGTGATACTTGTATAAATAATCATTCGCTTCTTAGCTCTCACCACGACAAGACCTATTTAAGAAAATGTTGTACAGAATGATGATTCAACTTGATGGAAAAATCTATGGAAAAGACTACAACACCGTTGAACAAATGACCCAAGATTTAGATGTATTAACTAAAGAAGGATATCAAGCTAAATTAATTTTAAAATTTCCTGAAGTACATCCATTATCAACAGAAGAACTTGTTGCTATGGCTAAGGCGGAGAGAGAGAAAAAGTCTGAAGAAAACAAAGAGAAACAAACTTCCTAAATTTTAATAATCCTTACACTTGTAAGGTATAATTTTTTAAAACTCCATTTGGATGACCTTGAAATTACCCCTACCACTTTTCACAGTACATAAAACTCACTATTGAACACTATACACTCTTATTCTTTCACTGGACTCCGCAGCGTCAACATGGAAGAGCAAAAATACAAGTACAAACCTCGTTACTGTTGTGAACAACAGTGTACAGATTTAGGACCAATGATGGTGGATGGGTTAGCTTGTACTAAATGTGAATTCTTCGGATCTTGTTATTGCAAATGCAAAACAAAACAACTACCACCACCGGAATTGCGAACTTTCAAATTTTACAAATCAAGATATTTTCATACATGTTGTCCTCAAAGATGTTTCAAATTTCACCCTCTAGATCTTGCTCATTGTCAACGCACCAATTCTCATCAAGATGATTTTTGTACACATATGATAAAAAGATGTAAATACAGATCAGATTGGTATTCCGATCCTGTAGAACCATCAAATGTGTAATTTCAGTTTTACACTCTTTTTTAAAACTTCATTTGGATGACCTTGAGATTTCCCCCACCACTAGTTCTAATTTTTATATAATATTGAATCATTCCACTTCCAACACTCTAACTAACAACATGGAAAACAAATTTATCAAGTTTGAACATATAATAACTGACAGGGAAGAGATGGAAGAATTGTTTCAAAACTTACTTTCCATCATTGACGAATATCCTATAAGATGGTTCAGAATTGTAGTTCAATATTTAAATCCTGGTGAATTGTTTTCTTCATCGAGTGAAGAGGATGAAACAACTACTTCGGTTCAAATAATTGAATTAAAAGATGGAGAAGAAGAACTAAACATTTTATTCAATCATAAGCTCAAAGTTCCCTATATAAAAGCCCCCTCCCTAGACAGCCCCCCTCCCTAGACGCCTGCTCAAGGTCACCATTATATAAGCCCCCTCCCTATGCGCCGATCCTCATGCCATCACCGACTCTCCAATAATGAACAACTCTCCATTGGCCCAAATGAATTCTAGTTTTGAAATAAACTCTAAAGAAGAGTTACAAGACATTTTTAATATTTTACAAGAACTTGTAGATAATTTTACAACCATCAAAATGAATTTGGAAATAACATACGATTGTCCTATTTGTGATAAGGTTGAAAGTTTAGATGAAGACAGTTTACTAAATCTAACTCCTGCACCATCTGACACTACTGATGGTAATAATGAAGAGCAACGTCTTTCCCCCACCACTTCTTTGTAATTCATCCTTCCCCCCACCACTTCTTTATTTAACTAACATTTCTCCCTTTCACTTCTCATTCCATCTTCGACTTCTGAACTATCAACATCACTAAAATTTCAAACACTAACACAATCATGATGGATATGATGGATGAAGTTCCCTTCGTAACTAGAATGGAAGAGGATAAATTGAAATTGGAAATTAAACGATTGGAAATGGAACGGGAAAACCAACTTGAAATGTTACATTTGTTCAAGCTTTTCAAATACATCATCTGGGGACTCTGCATTTACCTTCTCATCGTCGTCGGTGTTTGCATTTACAACTCTGTAATTCATCACAAAAGTTCAACTTGTTTAAACTCTGCTGTTGCACATTAATTGTATTTTCACTAATAAAATTCAAAAGTTACTTCAACCTATCCTACTATCACCAACTAGTTCAACTTAGAACTATTTCTGGTGGTAGTTGGGTAGGCTTTTTTAAAACTTACTCTGGATGACCTTGACATACTTTCCAGATCCTATTTATAAATTTAAATTTCAGTTTTAAACTAACTTTTAGTTTTGTTCAACTATTAAGAGTTTTGTTAACACCGTCAAATTTCAGTTTTCAACTAACTTTTAATTTATGTACACTTTTAGTTCAACCCTAGTTACTTTATTCGCAAATTCAGTTCAACCGACCACCAACGCTATTGCCATCTCCACCCCAATATTTTAACATTTCTGCCCCCAACACCTGCCCGAACGGCAGGTGGGGTAAAGGAGTGGGGGTGGCGCATGCTCACCAATGCAAAACTAAGGTTTGAGGTTAGAATTATCCATGGCGGCCGCCATGTCTAGTTCAGTTTCACCACATAGAGTCGGCGACCGGTTATTGGTCTAAAGGAGTAGGGGGAAGGTTGCCATTTTATAAGCCCTCTCCCTAGACGGCGCTTCTCATTCTATCGCCAACTTTCAAACGATAAACACCTCTCCCATGGCACTGATGAATTATCCCGCTATCACCAACTACTTCAACTTAAAACTATTTCTGGTGATAGTTGGATAGGATTTTTAAAAACTTACTCTGGATGACCTTGACATATTTTCCACATCTCAGTTATAAGTTTGAATTTCAATTTTGAACTAACTCTTAATTTTTCTTCAACTGTTGTAGTTTTGTTAACACCGACGAATTTCAATTTTGAACTAACTTTTAATTTATGCGTACTTTTAGTTCAACCCCACTTTATGCGCAAATTCACTTCACCCTAACGCCAACACTATCGCCATCTCCACCCCAACCTATATGGCATAAAATATAACTACAGCATCTCATATATACCCTCCATCCCCCACCGGAAGCTATGTGACATGGCAGCTGGCGCCAGCTGCCGCGGCACGTGGCTCGGTGGGCACGTGGTCGGTTTTAAAAGTGGCCAAAAACCACTACTCATGCATATTGTTATGGATAGCCTCTGGACCACTGATTTCACTTAAAAAAAGGTTTAAATACCTGTTTAGTCAAATGGTCCTTTGTTGTAGTTAAAGACTTCAGCTGATTCATGTTTTCAAAAACACATCTTCAGGTCAAAAGTCGAAGTTAAAATTGATTTTATTCTCCACATGTTAAAATTGTGACAACATCCATGTGGAGAATAAAATCAGTTTTAACTTCGACTTTTGACCTGAAGATGTGTTTTTCAAAACTTGAAACAGCTGTAGTCTTTAACTACAACAAAGGACCATTTGACTGAACAGGTATTTAAATCTTTTTATTAAATGCATATTTTTTCAATTCGTTTATATTTATTTATAGTATAATTATAAAACACATAGACACTCAGGTTTCTTATAAGGATTGAAATAACTTTAACTGTTTTATATTTATCGATCAAAAACGTAGCAGTGTATTTTTTTAGTTTTGAAGAATACTTCACGGAATAATTATGATTGGTGTTTAAGTGTGTTTATATTTTTACATAACTAAAACATTCTATTGGGCCTAATCTACTAAAAAGTAGACCGATCTTGAAAGTTTAACATGTAGAAGTTCTGGTTCAGTCAATTTTAGAACAATTTCTAAAGAGTAGTATTTGAGTAGTTAAGTTCATTAGCTATCGTATCGTTGCCGGGTTCCTTTGCTTACCTCTTTGCCTTTTTTAAATGAAGCCAGGTATAGACAAATAATGCATTTCATTTAGCCCTACTCTTTCAACATAAAATAGACTATAGTAGAAGGGATTTGCCGGTTCTGGCGCAGGTCAAGGTCAGCGGTTGTAACTGGCAGGTGTGTGTTGTTGATTTGGGGGTTTTTTGGGGGGTTTGGGGAGGGGTTGGTAAGTGTGTCAAGGTCATTTGGAGGGGGTTTTAAAAAAGGTGGGGAGTGTGGGGACGAGTGGGGCGGGCGGGAGTGTGGCGGGAGCGGATGGGGGCTGTGGGGCTGTGGGAATTAATAATTTATTTTAGGAAAGCCAAGTAGAATTTTTATTGGAAGTGGTGTCGAAGCGATGTTTGGCGGTGACGGTCTGGTAAATGCCGATGGTGATGGCGATGAGCAGATAGAGGCATACCAACCACAGTACGCATTTGAAGAGCTTTAACAGCCGGATCATTTCTTCCTGATTCTGTGCTTCCAATTGTATTCTGTTAATTTCGAGTTTTAATTTATCGTCTTCCAATTGTGATGTGATTGAAAAGCCGTCCATCATGTTTGTGTACAGGTTAGAGAGGAGCGGTGTAGATGGTGTAAAAGTAGGCGATGGAATGAGGAGAGCAAATAAGGGGAGGATATATATATTTAATGTAAAGTGGTGGGGGATTGAAAAAGAATATTTGTGTAGGACTAGCTTTCATCATCTGGTGTCGAATCGTGGGCGGATGAAGGACTGTTGTTTGGCATTTCTAATTCTTCAACATTATCGCTTTCCATCCTTTCACACTCTGGACAATTGTAGGTAATTTCAACAGTAATAGTAACCGTGTTGTTTGGTGTGTTTACAACATCGGTTAAAGTTTGAAAAATATCCTGTAAATCTTGTTGCGATGTTACTGCAAAAGTAGTAGTATTTTTTGCTAATGGAGGCTGGCTCATCGTTCGGCGGTAGGCAAACAAATGGTGAGCGACGGTAAGGCGGTCGCTTATATGGAAACAGGGAACAGTGGTGGGGGGAAGAAAAGAAGTGGGGGTAATCCAAAACGAGAAGCGAGAGAACTTCGGTTACCGCAGTTTGCCGCGAAACGCCGTTCGGGTAGGTTGTGGGAAGTGTATAGAAATAAAATAATAATAGCATTAATATAGAATAGAAATACCAATCACTTTTGTAAACTAAATACTAAGTTTATTTATAATTTGAATTTGATTGTCTTGTTCCTCGCTGTTTAATTCAATAATTGTAATACCATAAGTTGGTTCTTCTTCTTCCCCTGCACTGTTGGAAGATGATGATGATGATGATGAAAATATTCTGGTAGGATCCACATATTTTACTTTGATGTTGATCCATTTCAAAGGATACCTATCCATAAGTGTGAGTAAGTTGTGAAATAGAGTTTCCATCTCATCTCTTTCGGTAATTAAATGTTCAAAAGAAATGAATCTGTCACCCATGTTGGTGTTAGTCCAAGCAATGTAGTGTAAATGAGAAGCATGTTAAAGGGTATGTAGAATATATATTGTAAATCTCAAGGTCAACCAAATGAAATTTTAAAAAAAAGCTGCAGTCAGTGACTACAGCTATACATCTGAAGCTTGAATAGGATCAGAAGACCAATCTGATCTATATTTGCACAAATGTTTGATGCATGTACAAAAGTCGTCTTTATAATATGCATCACACTTTCGGCAATTAAAAAGTCTTTCTGGGTGAAATTTGAAACATCTCTGGGGACAGCAAGTGTGGAAGTATCTTGATTTATAAATTTTGAAGGTTTGCAATTCTGGTGGTGGTAGTTGTTTTGTTTTGCATTTGCAGTAACAGGATCCGAAGAATTCACATTTTCTACAAGCTAATCCGTCTACCATCCATCTTCCTATATCGGTACATTTTTGTTCACAACAGTAGCGTGGTTTGTAGTCTTCTTTTTTCTTTTCCATGTTGACGGTTCTAAGTGGAGTTGGGAAATGAAGGTGTATAGTATAGAATAGAGAGTTTTATTAAAAGAAAAAAGTGGTGGGGGTAATTTCAAGGTCAACCAAATGGAGTTTTAAAAAAGAATGGGGTACAAATATTAAAAAGTTGCACACTTAAGATATAGGTTCGTCTTTTTTTTCTTCTTTCTCTTTTTTAATATTTACTTCATGTTCTTGTTTTTTTGCTCTAGCCATTGCGACGAGATCTTCAGTGGATAGTGGATGTACTTCTGGAAATTTTAGAATTAACTTTGGTTGGAAGCCTTCTTTAGTTAATACATCAAGATCGGAGCTCATCTCTTCTACCGTTTGATAGTCCTTTCCAAATATTTTACCATTAAATTCAATCATCATTCGGTACAGCATAGTAGTTGTAGTTGTTATCGCTGCGGTTGTCAAAAAGCAAATGATGATTTAGTCTGGGTTGAATAGCCTTTTTATAGCGAAGCCTCAAGTTGATGGAGTATTGTTATTGTAATTTAACATTAGTAGTATTTGTGGAATTTAACATTATTTTGAGTAGAAGGGCTAGATGTTGTTGCCGTTTGTGTAGAAAAGTACACTTCATCATCGCAGTAGTTTTGTTTTGAAAACATCTTCTTATTTGTAACGTAAACATCGGCATTTAAGTGATAACCGCCTGCAAGAAGTACTCGCAATTCATTAGTGAAATTGTCGAGTTGTTCAAAAGTTGTGATGGTGGAGGTATCGTATGATGCGCATTTGATTTTGAGAGACATGTTGTCGTTTAAATAATTGGACAACCAAGGGAGATGTGTACAGCATGGAAGTCAATTGTAGACTGAGGAAATCCCCTTGAAAATTACTCCATTTATATAGTTTTTGTAACTAGGTCAAGGTCATCTAAAATTATTTTTTTAAAAAGCAATATATCACCATGTGCAAAGACACATAGTGATATATTGCTTTTTATTTTTTTATTTTTTCATCTTTATTTATTTTCAAAATAATTCACAAAGGTGTACAAAAGTATTACAAAAAATAAATTAGTTGTTGGCAGTAGGCATGACGTGAAGTGTAAGTTCCGTTGAATTGCTTCCGCTTGGACCGTGGGATGCCAAGTACAGAGAGCCGGGGTGGATAAGGCGTAGATCTTCGTTTTGCAGGAGGTGCACGAAGCGCTTAGGAAGAAATTTTTGAAATTTTGGTTCATCACCGGGCGTGTAGGGCGCTTCACTCAGTGTAACGTTGATGGCGTCCCCAACACTAGTTTCCATCTTCTTAATGGTGTGGATAACATAATGTTTTTCTTCTTTTAATTCTGAACATCTTTTAGTCGGTAAGACGGTAGATTTTGAATGTTTGTTAAATTGATCGACAAGAGATTGTAAAAATGTTTGTGACGTCATCTTTACTTTTTCTTCTTCTTATTTATTGTTAATATTATTCTTAGTCTTGCGAATCTGTGTGGGAGGTGTTGACTGTTCGGAGGCTAGAGTAATACTCATGCTGGGTCATGGTTGCGTTGTCGCTTTTATATCCTTCCCACCCCCCACCATTCTGTTGTAGATATGCATTCAAACGATAAGCGTTCTTTAAAGCGCATTGGGACTGCCGATGTTTAAAGTTTTTGGTAGAGATACAAATGTTGGCAAAGTGACACTGAAAATCTCTATCCACTTGCACATTTATCACTTCATGGTTTGTAAATGCTTGTATCCAAGCGGTTTTCTCCAATCCCTTTGTGTAGATAATTTTAAATTCCTTACAGTAATGATTCATAATGTGCGGCACCATACTGTAGTGGATAAAACCTTCATCCCATCTCAGGTTGTGAAAATGTTTCATCAACCATTTGTTTGTCACTCTTGCTTTAGTAGTTAATCTGTTGAACGGTATAGGAGGTTGGAATAAATAGTGATAAACGACAGATGTGTTCATGTCTAGAATAACTAACTCTTTAATGATAAAATGTCCGTCGTTACCGCGAAACGCTTGAAATTCAATTATACCTCGTTTTACCTCCATTATTTGGTATTGGTTTGAAAATGAAACTTGTTTATTCATGACAAAGGTCGGTATGGGACTGTTTGTAAAATTATGGAGGGCGTCTTTTTATACTGCGGGTTGGTTGCTGCAAGATGCTTCTTCATTCATTTCTTGTGCTTCTTCATCTATACCGAAGTTAGTCTGATAGTTGTGCAACTGTCTCCACATATCAACTTCGTGAGGTATTCTATTGAAAATGGAAGTATCTACGGGACCGTATAGGATTGGTACATATGGTTGTCTATCCAATGTATCGGTTAAATATTCTTTTATGATTGCGCTTGAAAATATTAGTTGTTTTAGATATCTTGTGATAGGACCTGTAGCACAGCTGAGGGTGTAGAATTCATCTTTTGTAAGGTGTATTTTTATGTCATGTTTAGTTAAATCTCTAAAACGAACAATTTGTCCTCCCCGATGTTTTACTATATCGATTTCAATATTTGATTCTAGCAAACTTAATTTCGTTCTTCTTCCATATGTATTGTTACTTAAATAACATTCTAAAAGATGTATATGCTTCATAAACGATTCCCAGGAAATTTCAGAGAAAAACACCATTTTAGATCCATGATTCAAAATAATAGTTGGTGAATACTCCAATGATTTTATTACTCCGGCAGATACGCTTTTTGTCATACATGATGAGATGGGATAGTAGATTCTAAGAAATACCTCTGCTAAAATATTGGTGGAAATAATGTCATCGACTTTTCTTTTTTTAATTCCTTTTTCAACTTCCTCTTCTCTTTTCTTATGTTTAAACTTGAGGAACTCATCCATTTCTTGTTCAATTTGTTTTTCTATATCGGAACTGTTGTCGGCTATAAGCGGTGTAGTTTCTTCTTCGTTAGTATTTGCATTAAGTGAACTCATTTTGCTAACGATGTTTCCCATAGGATGGTCAAACAAATAATGAAATTTTTACTTCGTTTTCCTCCTTTTATAACAATCGCCCCCACCTAAAAACCGTTTTTTATAACACATTTTTAACTATTCCAGTTAGTGGAGTATATGTTACTATTTTGTCATGTAAAATGAGACAATATGCCGAAGTACCTTCTGGTATTTTATCTTCAAATTCCATTTCGATTTTTATATCCACACTTGACGATTTTACTGATTCATTTTGCTTTGAGCAATCGATAACGATTATTGGGGCTTTTGAATAATACTGTTCAGGTGATAACAGTGGTGTATTAGTTTTTCCATAATATGACGATTGAAATCTTGCATACATATCGTATAAGATGGAATAACGCTTTTTGCTAAACATGACATTTAAATTGTCATAAGGAAAGAATTGAGAGTTTAGAAAAACTTTGCAATTCTTTATATTGCAATGGTCAAATTGACCTGCGTGTGCGGTTATAACATCTTTTCGATTGGTTTGAAACCCTAGTATTATGTACCTTGCTCGTTCCAAATAAGTAGATGTTTTAACAGTCCATGTTTGTCGTTCTGTTTGAGGTAATATGGGGTATTCATGGAATTCCCAACTTCTAAACGGCATTACAATATCACGGTCAGATTTTAACTTTCTTAACAATACGATTCTATGTTCATCGGCTAATCTTACATGAGGTACTCTCCACACGATTTTATTTAATTGTAGCTGCCATTCTAGTTTACTTTCTTCAGTGCCACTTGCTGCTAGTATCAAGTCTTTGTTAGTTGAAGATCTGAGTAATACCAATTCTTGTTTGACATTTATTATTATTCTTTTGTAATCTTCAGCGAATCCCAAAAGCAATCGTAAAGGTATGTGAAAATCAAAATGACCATTGGAATTTGGTGTTATGCTGTCTTTATCGGGGGTAACCCATCCGGCGGTGACTATTGAATTCTTCTCATGTGGTGTTAATGATGTTAATCCTTTTAGTGTTGTTGTTATACCAACCTTTTTTGTTGAATCAACTGTCACTCCTGATATTTCATATCTTATTTCGTCAAAAAGATATGCCATTGGGTTATTTATAAAAGGAACAGACGAACCAGTTTTTCCATCCAATTTTAATACTTGTCCCTCAATATATAAATAACTCTCACAGGGTAATGTGTAAATATCTTGTTGTTGAATGGGAATCCTTATTTCATCATTATTGTTTAATTTTGATGAAGTGTAAGGGTTGTGCGTGTGATATTCCTTCTCCCATAGGGTTTCGTCGAACGTCGGACCTTGAGATATATCCAGAATGTCCATTGTAATTTAGTTTTAACCCAATTTTTTGTAGGAAATGTATGTTGTCCGGTGTTAACTCGTCCAATGTTGAAGAGCTACTGAGCTCCCGGCTTTTCCGTTGTGGTTTAAATGTTAATCCCATGTTATACTTAAGTTACCGCTTTTATGTGTAACCGTATTGTAATTGTTTCTTTTCTAAAGTCAACACTATTACCGTCCTGATCTGATATGTTCAGTACGATGTCTGAAATAAAACTGGTGTTTAACGGTAGGTATATAAGGTTTTGTGGCTTCTCAACTATTTTAAACCCAGGAGCTACTGTTGGATAAAATGTATGTAAAATATGTTGGTTTACCCCATCTCTATACGATCCGTGTATAATATTGCATGTTATATCAATACTATTAACCTTTAATATTGTTACTGTGGTATCACCCGTATGAGTAGTTCCGGGATCTAAGATTTTTTTTTTCTTATCTGAAAATCCGAGTAAACTACCGATTGAATTTTTTAAACTCAAATCTATATAATATTTTGAGGTAATTTCCGCTTTTAAAGTATTGTTGTTTCCTTTTATACAGATATTTTCTTCTCCTAGCTGCTTCTGTAATAGCTGGTTTATATCATCTATTTCATATGCTCCTGTAGACAAGGTGATTATTTTTAATTCTGAATAGTTTCCTTTTTTATCTTTACTTTCATAATAATGTAGTAAATTGTTTTTACCCTCTGTAATGTTGGGAATTGAATTGTATGTAGTGAAATCTAATAATGCCGCTTCCCATAATCTATCTTTAGATAGACGCAGTGCTGGGAAAAGAGTACTTTTTAATGTAGATGAATTTCCGCTCAGTGACACTGTGTACGATGACATCTTAAAGCTGACTGACGCTTTTTGCTAAAAACTCCAAACATAAATGTCCGCATATTTCTGTATTGTTAGGTTGTTCTCTTTTATAATTGTAAAATATATTCTTAGAGTTTCTAAAGTAGTGTTGAAGTTCTTTAGGTGGTGGTAGATTGCCAAAACTGTCAAAATAATAAACGCTTTGTCCGAGTTTTTTATAGCATACCCAATGTGTTCCTGGACCATAGGAGGAATCTAAATTTACTATTCCAGTTTCATTTTTCCATATGTTTTTTGGTAATGCGTCTTTCATAAAAACTCCCCTAAAAAATGGTATCTTCAAACATTTTACATAATTTGATAATTGATAATTTGTTAAGGCTTTATTTGGAATTATCAATTGATTTTTCTTATTTAGTACACACGGTACGGTCTTAGGTATAGACCTGCTCCGTTTTTTACCATTGACCAAACGGAAGTCTTTTTTGTCTTTGTTTTACGAGTTCTACGACGTCTCTTTTTAATGTTTCCACCTCTTTTAGGAGCTCTTTTCTTTGCAGGTCTTCCTCTCCGACGTTTTCCGCCACCAAATTTTGTTTTCGCCTTCATAGCTGTAGTTACTGCCCAAGCGGCTGCTTTTTCTGCAATACTTGCGTCACTTGATTTAACTCTTTGCCAAGCTTTTTCTGCTAGCGCTTTATCCGCTATTGATCTATTTGTTGAATCAGCAAACTTGGAATACGCTATATCGTGTTCTTTGCAAGCTTGATCCAATTTATTAATTCCAGGATCCCCTCTTGCTAAACGTTTTGCCAATTTAGTTCCGGGTCCGCAATATTGATAACCTCCGGGCAGATGAAATTCGTATGGTAGAGCGTCTATTGCCCGATTTACAACAGCACCAACAGGAATTCGTTTGAGAAGGGATAACGCAGCCGATGTTATACCACGTCCTTTCTTGCCGCTGACTTGACGACGACTGAGCTGTGCGATCTTCATTATATTGTTTTATATATAACCGGCGTGTTTACTCAACGAGATGCTTTATATAAATGAATAACTTATGCACAATTTTTATATTTAAATAATTAATTATTCAAATTAATTATATATTGATTTATGATTCTATTTTTAATCCATGCTTCTCGTTCATCGGGTTGAATCATCACATGACTTGTTGTACTAGCTATATGATTGTGGGTATCAATAAGTAAATTGCCCACTATTCTTATTAAACAATCTAAAGTTACAGCATCTTTCGGATGTTGAGGATCGTGTAACTGCATAATACGTTTATCATTACATGTGTAAGCGTTTGAATCACTTTTTGACATTGTTATAACTTGTCCTATAGTAGCAGCATCATTTAAATCTTCTCCTGGTAAAATATTAATTATTTTCTTCATCTTTGCATCATATTTGGTCCCAAAGTGTTTATCCCAAGTTATTGTTTGTCTCAATGTAACACAATCATCATCTTCATAACCAGGATAAATATTTTTTATTCTTCTATTACGACCATTGTATGTATCTAATCTACCACCACTCGCAATTAATGTTTGTACCATCAAAGGTACATCTGAATCTTTTATACCAAATCTTCCATTTGTTATTGTTTTATGTCCTGCATCCCATTCATCATTTTTTCCTTGCATTAAATCAAACTTTTCATTTCCATGTATAAATGTATCTCCTCGCTTTAGCACGGCATCTTCATGTTTTACAAAATTCGATGTTCCCCTTTTTAATTCTTTAGATAGTTGTTCCATAGTAACAGCGTCTTTTGGTTGAGAACCGAACTTTACATTTGACAACACTTTCCCATAACAATCGATTTCATCACCATCTTGTAAAATACAGTTGTCCTTGATGTATTTCAGGTTTACAGCATCGCCGTCTTCCTTTGGGTATCCAATGTCATTTATAATAAACTTATAAAAAGAAAATCCTCGTTGAGTCTTTTCCGGTATTATAGAATGTAAATATTCTTTATTAACTGAATCTTTATCATTTTTTGGATTTGCCACATTGGTTATCCTATGATTTCCAGCATCATATGTTTGTCCATCTTTTAAATTGTTACCCCACTGCAATTTTAAAGTGTTTGAAAGTTCAGATGATAAATACTCTTTAGTAATTACATCAGAACTGTCAGTTGGTTTACCAACATTAATTATTCTATGTGATTTAACATCGTAAGTATCCTTAAGTAATTTTAATGATGTTGAAGTAGCTTCTTTTACTGTCTTTAAATTTGCTCCATCAGTATCTTCTTCTGGATCTTTAACTAGTTTTAAACGTTTATTACTTATGCTATAGTCACCTTCAGGTGTTTGCGGCAATCCACTTCTTTTTCTGTCTTCTCCAACTTGCACTCCTAACGCGGAGTACCGTCCAAACTTGTCGACGCTCATGTTAAAAATGATACATTATATGCTTGCCGTTCTTTTATATCTGCGGACAATTATACGACGACACCTCGACTTCTAAGTTCATCAACTAGAGCCACCCATTCATTATTTAAACCTGTATGACCGGCTTCCATAGCTTCATGTAATAGTCTCATTCTGTCAACTAATTTATTAATGTCTTTGTAATAAATTACATTGGTATTGTACAGATTTTTCATCAGTCCTTTGCCAGATGTTGAAGTATCTCCTTTACTCTTTTTACCATGTTGTTCAAGAAGTGATAAATCCATAAGTGATAAAGATTTTCTTTTTAGCGGTTGTTTCACTACTGGTGCGGTACGTAATGTTGGTAGTTTTCGTGGGGGAAACAACTTTTTTATAACAATGTTATATTTTGTTGCGCGTGAACGATTAATTATTGCATCCTTTGAGTAATTCCTTTTATGTGCATTAGTATTTTGTAAAATTTCCTTAAAAGTATTTAAATCTTTGGTCGAATATCTCAATGGTATGTTTTTAAAAATTAATTCTTATAATCCTTTTGTTCCCTTATATTTATGCTCACCAATAATGATATAATCGTCTTCAGTTATTTTAAGTTTTGAATCACCTATTTTTAATTCATTCCCATCAATTCTTGCTCCGTATATGTGTGATTTACTTAAATTGGGGTTTGATTTTATATCATGTAGCATTTTCAATATATATTTTCTTCCGAGAGGTCCGTGTTGTAATATATCGCTACTCAATTGAGTTAAATTTGGAATAGATTGTTCTGCTTCAGGTATTGGCTGTTCTTCTTCCTTTTCAACAATAGGTTCATCTTCTTCTTTTGTTTCTTCTTGGTCACTAGCGCTTGTATATGAATCATCATTGTCTTCTTTTTTTAATGCTTGTACTTCTTGTTTAGAAACTGGTAGTAAAACATCTCCTTCATAACGAGGTTTACTAATGGTTTCTGATATTTGTTTTAAAGGTTCTGTAATAGGTTTAAATGTAGTCTCTAAAAATTCTTCTCTTTCGCTTATACCCATCCTTAATGCACGGTTTTTTATCCTAATAGAATCACTGAGTGATTTTATTTCTTTCAATAGTTTTTCTTGATTTACCATGTTTACACTATGAAGTCTCATTCATTACTAGACATACTGCTATTCATTTAATGGATTAATACAAATTTATCTAACCCTATTCGATACCTTCCATCTTTTATAGCTTCATCTTTCATAATAACAAGAAATCCATACTTTTCAGCCCATGCTTTGCCGCACATCTCTTTAAATTTATCAAATGTCATGTCGGCATTCACATGATCGTTATATATATGTTTCAAATTTGTTTCATCTTGCTTGAATATTATCAACAAATTTGCATTATCTCTTATAAGTTGTTTTGGAATTTTACTATAGGTTTGACCAATGTAAATACTGTCAATATTATGATGTCTCCCCATTGCGAAATAACTTCTTATTGTATCATGATTCTCACATGACACATCGTCAAATATAAATATAGAAAATGGTTTAGCTTCATTTGGTTGCATAATAGTTTCACTAGCATTAAACTTGTAGAAATTTACTTCTGGTACATTTGCTAATATCTTATCTAACAACTGGTATTTAGGTTGTTGCAAAGATTTTGAAAAAATGTATATGTTATTAAAATGTAGCCCTTTTGGATTAGTTATAAGGTTAAAAACAACATTTGTTTTTCCACAATTAGAAGGGCCAGTTATTAAACATCTTATAGAGTTTGGTAGTAATTCACCATGTTTACCATGGTTTAAATTGTTATTATCCACTGTCAATTCATCTATATTATTAATATTAAATCGTTCTTTTTGCCGTACAATATCCATCTTGTTTAAAGGTTAAACACATAATGAGTTATTAAAGTATTACACCAAGTCTTTTGTAGGAATCCAAGAATCTTCACTTCTATCAAATCCCAACCAACGGACTTTAACTTTATCCTTTTTTCTTTGTAAAACTTTTTCAACAAGATATACATCACCTACTGTCGATTTTAATAATTCATGACCATAGAAACCGCCTTGAAGTAGTTCACCTTTGTTATCCTTTAAAATGTAGGTTTCTGGTATTGTCGGTTGCACTTTGTAGATTGTAAATATTTCGTTAGTCCAATTTGGTAAATATCTTTTACTAAAAACTCCTTTATATTTACTTATACGTACTTTGTCGTTAATTTTAAACTTTTTAGGTTTTAATTTTTCAATTTTAGGAGTAGTAATTTTCTTAATACGCTCCAAAACAAGCTTAGCATTATTGCTATTTACTTCAATAGGTTTCATACCAATAGTGCGATGAAACTTGTTATTGTATTCTTTTATAAGCTTCGGTAATATATCGTACCACACGTATGATCCTCGTTTAGAAAATGTTTTATACATTGCTCCTTTTAATGTTCTGTTGAATCGTTCAATTATGGAAGCTTTAACTTCCGAATTTGTAGAATAATGATTTATGTTATATTTTTTCATTAATGCTGTAAATTCTTTGTTAAAATATTCTTTTCCATCATCAGTTTGTAAATGTTTTATAACAAATTTATTTTTCTTTATAGCTGCTTCCATAGCTTTTGTTACACTTTTCCCAGTCTTATCCTTGAGTGGTATAGCGTCAGCAAGCTTACTAAAACAATCTATAATTGCTAATATATATTTAAATCCCTTATTTAATTTACTATGCGGTATCATCTCAATAAGATCGGCTTGGTAAAGATCGTTCATTCCTTTAATAATTGTATTTCTTCTTGGAAACTTTCTTCTTGCCGGCTTATGAAGTTCGTTTACAATTTTATCCTTTAATCCTTCCATCTTCAGATGTTGTTTGTACACCGCTTGAGAAAATACTAATCCTCAAAATGGTTTATCACCTTTTATATTATTAACAAATATGGGTCAAGGCCATATTATATTTGTGTAAAAAAGAGGGAACATGGCATTGAACTTGCCATGCTCCCTCTTTTTTACGGAAAGGAAAAGGAAACAGGTGGAAGGACGAAGAATAGGTTTTATTGGTCGATAGGAGTTAAAGAATAATGTCCAAAAGTTAGAGTGTGTATATTGTCTTCCTGGATATGTCTCTTATCATCCTTGTAGCTGAGTCCCCACTTAGTTTGCTTGACACTGTAGACTTGATGATTAAAGCTTCTTATTGTATTAAAAGTTGCAGTTGTTTCCATGCTTTCAAATAAACATCTTTTAAAATGTTCAAACTGTACATTCTTCTTTAAATATGATGTTTTTATACCTTTTGCCTTCTTTACAACTTGATGTTCTTCTTTTTCACTAATGTACAATTGAAAAGAATACAGTTTAGACATTAATGCCACAATTTCTTCCATAGGTGCACCATTTGTTTCATCTTTAAATTTTCCTAAAACCTTCTTGTTTATTCCATTGTCGTAATTAGGGTGATGTTGTGGGTAGTCAGAAAAATCAAAGTCATTTTTATAAACAAATGTGCGTAAATCTTTGTACATATCATTGGTTATAATCCAATAGATGAATGCATCAGTATCCATGTATGCTATTCCGATATTATCTCTACCATAAAATTTCACCATTTTATTATAATGAAAATCATACATGTGAGTTTTTGATATGTCTAAAATGGACATTCCAACATATATGGGTCGATCCATCTTAATTGAAATTTTATTCATAGAAACGGCTACAAGGTTTTCATTAATAATTATAGAAGATGCAAAGTTTGGTTTTTGCACCAATTTCTGTAATTTTGTTGGATCAACAACCAATCTTAAGTCTTTGTGATTTCTTTTGTTTTCTAATGTTTTACCGAATATCGCATTGTTCATTAATTTAAAGAAATCTTTTTGAAAATTGGATGTTGCTGCAGTTCTTCTTCTTGTGTTGTTATCTATATAAGATTTTAACCAACAGGATTGTGAAAATTGCAGTACTTTATTAATTTTCGTAATTTTCAATCCCATTTCTAGCGCTTGCTGTACTGTCCAATAATGAGCTACATACCTAGTCTTATTGTTAAGTGTCATCATCAATTTTGGCCATCTACCAGTGGGAGATATTTCTGTTTTTGCTAATAGTGGTAGATCATAATGATGGTCGTGGAGATGTTCTGGGTATTCAAAATCAAAGTCAAAAATGTAGCCAATATCCCCATATTTAGGGATATCAGCGATGTTATTGATTGAATTTGGATCAACCCATTTAAAATTGTCATATGGAAGAGGGTTCGACATGGCCCATCCGTACAGATTATTTGCATCAAAATAACCTATAAATGTGCTAGGTTGTGATGCGTCGTAATTTGGAAGATATTTATTGTTTGCTTTTACATATCTAGTTACACTTTGGGTTAATCCTCCTCGAATACCGGATTCAATCATCAACACCATGTCTATGTCAGTTAATAGTTGAAGTTTGCATTTTGTTTCTTTTAACATAGCCTGCCATGCCAATCCGGGAGCTGTGTACGAATGAAGTGGGTCTAATCCATATGCTGTAAAACAGGTGTTTCTAAATTCTTCCATTATGTCGCAGAGTAAAGTCACATCTAATTTAACATAAAAATCTGAATATTCGCCTAAGGTTCTTATTTCTAATTCATTCCATACTCTACAAGCGTGTTGATAATCCTCTTCACTGATGTCCTCTTCATGTAATTTATTCTTAAAAGCTTCTTTAGGTGGAAGTGACGTTTCTTCAAATTTTTCCAAATTGTCAATGTAATCATAAGGAAAAACGCCTTTACGAAGAACTAAATCTAATTTATCATTGTTTACAATTTTTTTTGTTTCTATTAAATCTTCTTTTCTAAGATTTTCAGAAAGTTTTGATAAGCTGCACGGCATAAACCGGTACGAATCTACAAATTGCAACTTCATATTTCCAATTTTTTTACTAAAGGTTATAAACTTTTCAGTTGTTTCTGCAAGAACATCAATTGCACCATCATCTCTCCCCAATTCTGGTATTATAAAATGACCATCATAACCGCTAAGGTTATGCAATATTACAGGAATTCTTCTGGTAATCTTATAGTTTATGTTGCATGCATTGCATGCTGCACCCCTATAATATCCTGTAAGATGATCGTGATCTTTAACTTTATAGTTATTTAAAGTAAATTCATTTTTACATAGAAAACAGTGGGTAGCATTTTCATGTTGAATTTCCTCTTCTTCCTCCATTGGTATCATTGGTACTATATTATTATACAAATTTTCAACATGGCCAGCTATTTCATATAGATGATTTAAAAATGTTCTGGCAACATCTTCACCACGATACACCACGGGTTTTGATGACAATCCATATGCATTCAAATGTTCTTCAACCAATGTGGATTTAACCAATAAACAAAAACTGTTAGGCTTGTGCATTTGATATTTTATACTCTTCCTTGCTTCAATGTTTTCATCTTCAATTGGAACAAGTGTTGATTCAAAATCGGCATATATTACTATAGGAATGCGATACTGATGGAAAACTTTTTCAAACTGTAAATATGATTTATTTAATGGTGGTAGAATAATCTTAGCTTCAAAATTTTCATTACACAGTTGTTTGTGCTCCAGTAACCAATTTTGTCCTCCATTTCTAAGTTCTTTAAAACAAAAACATCTTTTACAAATTATTTTTCTATGTTCATTTCTTGATAATTGTTTATTGACAAGTCTTTCAAATGATTTTATCCATACATAGTGTGATACTTCATCCTTTGTAATTAATAACAAATCCGTATGGTCTGCAAGTTCGTTTTTTACCACTTTCAAAGGATACACCTTGTTAGAACTGTCCAAACCAAATACATTTACAGATATTCCAGGGTTTTGTTTTTCAAATTTAGAAATATCCTTCAAGGCTACCGGATAAGACACACCTTGAAAGTTATATCTGTATCTATAGTTCTCATATTCTTCGCTGGGTCTTTGTGCATCGCATGATATGAATTTTGATGTCATTGCATACCGGAAACATTCCGTATCATGATTTTGAACATTCACACATGATTTTGTATCTTGAATCCTTTTTGGAAGAGCTATATAACTGCTCCCCATTACCCCATACCCATGCTTGTGAACTCTAATATCCATACTTACTACACTAACTAAACTCCAACCTGATCCTCGTCCTTCATGTTCTTGGATTTTATTGATGATCTCATCAAAACATTCTTCTACTATTGAATTAATATCTGAACTACTCATGATGGTTCTGTTTTTAGTTATAAATCCTCTTGGTGACAATTCTTCTTCAACGTTTATAAACATAGCATCCAATAACAAGCCGAATTTAATAAAATTTAATCGTTTTAATTCTTCTTTTAAAAGTTTAACTACAATGGTTTTTGCTTCGGCAAGAAATTTGTCTAATTCTAAATTTTCATTTTGGATTTTGTGATGTGTTACTACTCTTCCAGGCAATGCATGAATACTTAAATTAGGTAGTGCATTAGATGGTCCCGCTGTTTCTTCTTCTTCTGCAGATGCATTTTTATTTTCATTTTGTGTTAAATTTTCATTTATATTATGATATAACTCCTTATGAATGTCTAGCAATATTTCATCTTCATAAGTTTCTAAACATATATCACAACGATGCATTTTAGTGATGTTTATCCTATGAAATTCGGCATATAAATGAAATGCATCTTTTTCATACCTCCTTTTTATGCTGTATTACCCCACCACTTTTTACCCCCACCACTATTTTTAATCTTCTTCTTCTTCATCTTCTTCTTCTTCATATGGAAATAATTGTCTTGCACAAAAAATTAATCTTCCACGTATTGATTCCAAATCTGGATCGTGACTGGATGTTGGAGTTTCATTATGAATATTTTCAAATTCCAATGATGGTGTGTATTCATTCTCTGTTAACTCCATTTCTACATCTTCACTCCCTTCATTTATTAATTCTTCTTCCATACTGTTAACACTATCTGTTTCTGAACTGTCATTATCCACATCTTCCACATCAAACTCCTCTTGTAGAATTTTACACAATATTTCTGCAATAGGTTTACTTGGATAGTCGGTGGTATCCACAGGAGCCATGTCGATTAAATGAAAGAGCTTCTTTCTCGTAGCTGCTTTTATATAAATTATTTTATTAGGTCAAGGTCAACAACACTTAAAGCGAGAATGGGGAATAGAGCACTAAGTGGTATGTTAGTCCATTACCACAAAGTGATCTATTCCCCACTCTCTAATGCAAGTCCAATTAATAACCAATTTATATTCAATATTTTTAGTAATTTTGCAGTTTCCTTTGTTTAACTTTTCTTTATTGATTGTCTTTAATCACACAGTTCATAGGTTCTTCTTTTTCTTGGTGAAACAATTGTTTACGTTCATGTTCCAATTGACGTATTCTTTCATTTTTTATAGTCAACTCTATAAGAAGTTGGTTGATGTAGTCAGCAGCCATGTCGATTGTTCTGGTTCTTACTTCTCCCAATTTCACTCCTGGTATTAGCCTCTGTAGTTTATAATATTTTAGTTTTATTCTTGTTTCTCTTGCCTTTGCCATTTCTTTCATCTTCATTTTTCGAGAGTCCACATATTGTTTTTTATTCTTTTCACTTAATGAAAGATCCAAAATGATGTTTTCACTATTCATGTTGTCTTTTCTTATGTTATGTTAGTAAACGCCTGTTTAGGATAAGAATGACTCCAACCGAGCGTTGGACTTCTTTTATCTAGTTTCCCCCACTCAATTACCTTCCCCCACCATGTTTATTTAGGTCAAGGTCAAACATAATTAATGCGAGAACGGGGAATAGAGCACTAAGTGACATGTTATTCCATTGCCACAGAGTGATCTATTCCCCGCTCTCTATTCTACAACTAATTTTTTTCCATTTATATTTTATTATTTTTTTGTATTTTTTTTTACCCATCATTTTTTACACAGCAGGAGGTTGGTACTTCACAGGAGAGTCTCTATCAATATCATTAAATGCGTTCCATGCATAAGTAGCAGGAAGATCGTTTGGCTCCATCTGCAGAACAGGGAGTTCATTTGCTGGATTCCATACATTTAGATTTTGCAACTCCTTTAGTTTATTTTCCAATACAATTTTACCCAACAGTTCTATTATGTACTTGTTTGCAGTCCTCAATGTATGTGCTCTTGTACAGCCTACGTCCAATGAAGGTACTAAAAGCTGCATTTGATACAATTCAGTTTTCTCTTTTATATGACGTTCCTTAGCTAAAATGCTCAATTCCGGATGTGTTATAGGTTTACCTTTTCTTGACAAATTTACAATCTTCTTTGACAAATTTAATGGTTTTCTTTCACTTGTTGAAGGAGTTGAATAGTCCCGAGATTCAGCCATTTTTTTCTATGATGTTCTTCTTTTAAATGGTAGTAAGCGAATAACTCCTGCTGCGTATAAACCTTGTTTTATACACAATTCCCCCACCATTTTTATTCTCCCTCTACCAAGTTCTGTAAACATAAAACCAAACTTCTAATTCCGCGTTAACATTGTTGTCTTTTAAAAATTTAACAAAGTCCGAGCTGGAAGTTGACATATCTCTATTTCTTAAATAGTCTCTTACTATGTCTTCATCCCCTTCCTCTAAAATGTAACAAAATACCTTCATTAGAGTTCCATTATCTTGTTTTGAATGAATAAAATTTGAAACTGTTGTCCACTCCTCTTCAACTATTTTAAAGCTTGTCACTTCTAGTTCAAAATTCATTTTTTTTTTTTCTAAATTACAAGTTACTTTTTCAAACAATATTACAAGACTAAAGAAATTGGTGAACATCGAGCAACATATATAACCAATACCCCCCACTTCTATTTTCCCCCACCATTCAATAAATTTCCCCACCATAGTGTTACATTAAACAGTTTTTTTTTTTTAATATGATCTACATCTAATAAATCTAAATAACAGTTGTGCACAGATTGTACATTTTTCATTCATGATTTCAAACCTTATTAGTGGTGCCTTAACACGATGGTCTACATATCCTCCTTCAAGATCAAATTCATCCCAATCATCTATAGCTGCTCGTGCACAATCTTGACAAAGAGTCGTCCCATCTGCAAATTTATAAGCAACAATAATGCCAAACCCATAATTTTGTCTTCGGTATTCATGAATAGCTTCTCTAATGCTGTTTGGAATAACACATTCTCCTGATCTTATTATATGGTTAAATAAAAAACCATCACAAATAATTTTCCTCAAACAAAGTTCAAATAGAGTATCCACCATGTTTTATAAAAGAGATTAATATTTCAACTGAAGTGTTTACACATGTTACATCCGTCTTAAATACTTTATCCCCACCATATTTTATATATGTCAAGGTCAAATTATATTAATGCGAGAACGGGGAATAGAGCACTAAGTGACATGTTATTCCATTGCCACAAAGTGATCTATTCCCCGCTCTCTATTCTAAATCTAATTTTTTGAATATTTTTTTTATTTTATTAATTTTTTTATTATTTTTGTTTTTTATAAGTTTATACAGATGTTTAAACTTCTTTCTTCAAATTCCCAATATTTCATTTCCTTCTTCTGCACCCTCTTCAACTACGACTTCATTATTTCCATTTTTCAAAAGCAATAGTTCATTTTTCAATTTCTTCATTTCATCTTCTAATTTTGTAATTTTAGACTCTCTATCTTCCAATAATAATTTCAAATACTTAATATAACTACCAGCCGCATGTACAGTCTTTACTCTGTTTTCTCCAAGATGCATACCTGGGATTTGGATTTGTAGCCTATAATACTCCATATTAATATTAGACTGAATTTGTCTTGCTTGTTCGCTTTTCTTCCTTCTAGCTTCAGCTTCTTCATGAGATGCAGCCAAATCAGATAAAATTGGACGATACATTGTTGGTGAATGATTTTACAAGAGTGAGAGACTATCCGGTTAAACAACACATTTATTTACTTTCCCCCACCACTATCCCCAGTAGGCCAAAAATGTTGAATACATATTTCAATAGTTACACTGGCACCATTTTCAACTAAAAATTTATAAAGAAAATATGGATACTCACTGGGTTTAATATTCATATTGTCCATCATAAAGTTAAACGCCAATCTTTCCGAATATTCATTGTGATATTTTCAGTGACACCAATTAACATTCCTTGTTTTTGAAATTTAAAACCAATGTCTGGAATTTTTTTACAATCCTCCATGTCTAAAAGTGGGAAATAATATGTAAAGGAATTTACCGGTGGAACCCAGGGTTCTTCCTTACAAAAAGCTTTAAACATTGCTTCTCGGTCCTCCATTATGAAATGATTTTTAAACTGTTTTCTTTCCTGCTTAAATAATCAACCCCCCACCATTTTATTCAGATTCTTCTTCTTCAGATTCGGTTAACTCTTCCGGTTGATGCATCATTGATATATTTCCAGTTTCATTAGTTGTTTCTTGGTTTAAATTTATAAATTCTTCTACTATTTCTTCTATTAACTCTCCAAATGTAACATTCATCTCTTGTTCTAGTTCTTCTTGTTCTTGTATCTGACGATGTGTAATAATTTCAGTAATGTATATAAAGGTAGTAGCTCTTGGAGACATAGTTTAATAAAGTGTATGACTTTACTAACAACACAGCATATAATGAATAAAAAACCTGATCAACTCTTGCTTTTATAGCAAATATGGGGAAGGGGAAAGAAAGGGGGGGGGATCAGTAAGAAAAACACCAACATATCATTAGTCCGATTCAGAGTCTGAAGATTGTATAGGGGATATCAATGTATCAATTGACGAATCTAAAATGAATGTTTCAATTGCTTCTTTAACAATTTCTTCATCACTATCATTTATTAGCTCTTCAAATATTTCTTGTTCAAAAGACGAAATTTCTTCTTCCAATATAGAATCATCCAGACTATTATTCAATTCTTCTTCCGAACCTTCATTTGTCTCTTCTATCCAAGTTATATTTTCATTTGTATTAAACTGATTTTTTACTTCAAAATAATTTAAAAAAGGTGTATCCTTAAAAACCATTATTAACCTTTTCTCTTCACACCAAAGTAATATCTTATAACAAAGTGATACTGAGTATGAAGTTGCTGTCTTATATATATTCTATTTTCCCCCACTATATTTCATATAGTTAAACATTTGTAACATAGTATAATTACTCTTCTTTATCAAGCTTATAATACATTGCGGCTACCTCCAACTGAAACTCCATTTCTTCTACAAAATTACGTAATTGCACCATCCAAGGAAATAAATTATTTAAATTTTCAATTCTGACTGTACATGAACACAATAATTTGTAATCACCTCGACGATATACAAGCACTTTAACCCCTACACCCATATCTTTCAAAATTGTTTCTTCAATCTTTCTATGTAATCCATATAATAGTGGGCAAAGTTCTGTATGTTTAGCAAAGAATGAATCCAATCTTTTGGACATGTTCACTATATAGCAACTGGTTAAGTTCTGAGCAAATATGTTAGCTGCGGGCTTTTATAATGCAACTAATAGAAGGCAGGAGGGGGGGGGGGTAAAGTTCAAGGTCATGTGAAAGTAGGTCATGGGACTTAGAGTGACCAAAAAATAATGGGAGAGAAACGCAGCGCACTGTTATATAGCGCTGGTTTCTCTCCCATTATTTTTCTAACAAAATTTGGAAAAAGCTAATTCTTATCACTCTTTACTACGACCCCAGCGAGTCCAACCATCCGCACCTTTGTAGAGATAGTCTTTCGCATCAAGTGTTTTGATCGCTTTTTGGTTTCTCATAGGTACAGAGAGCTTAATTACCCATTTGTAGCCGTTACACCCTATTATAATTCTATTGCTCTTTTCTGTTCTACTTACAAAAAAGTACCTTAAACCTTCTCGCAATCTCTTCAACTTAGAAGCGGGGTAGGACTTGCTGGAAATCACAGTCGGTTGTGGCACAGAAATATGTTTTACAAGATGTACACGGCAATACTTTTCATTAAAAACACATTTCCTACCACAGACCGATCCTTTTTTAGAACCCCTAAGCAGCTTCTCAGTGCATTTACGAGGATTTTTAAATGCCCTGCGACGCTCTGCTTTTAATAATTGAAAACGCTCTGAAGGAGCAATTTTGAAAAAAGACTTTTTAACTTTAGAACTAGGAATGATAGGATTAATGGACTTTGGTTCAGGAATTGGTGTTATTAGTGGTGGTAATGAGGTGAAATTATGAATAGATTCTAGAATTGAAGGAGTATCAGAACGAACAGGAAGCTCCATCTGTGGTGACGTTGTAGGTGTAGGTTAGGGTTGTAGTGGTGGAGTTGCCGTAGGGTGTGTTGGTGATGGAGGTGGAGAAAAAATACTCCCAAGAACCGCCATGGCTTGGAGAAGAATATTTCCCGGAGCAGTTGTAGCAGATGTAGATGGTGGTGTATCCATCTGCCGCAGCATCGACTCCGGGACGTTCTTCAACTTCAGTCTCTTTGCCGGTTTCTTGTTAGCAGCTGGTATGTTCATAGTAGGAGCAGGCACAGAAGTGGCAGCAGGAGCAGCAGGCGTAGTGATAGTAGTAGCAGAAGTTGTTGATAGAGACATGGTTCTGAAGTGGCAGCGTTAGCGGCTGGAATCAGAATAAACAGACATGTTAGCTAGCCCCGCTTATATAGGGATGCTAAGTGAAAGTGACCTCGGGGGGGGGGGGGGGGGGGGCTAATTGTAATTTTGGGGGGGGGGTTAATTACTTTAATTTAGGTCAAGGTCACCAAAAAATAATAATGATCCAAAGTGATGGAGGCGGCCACGGCCGTCTCCACCACTCTGTATTCCTCAAACACTCCCAATCCCAACCCCATAGTTACGTCTTGCAAGGGATCCCAATTTTTTGCCCGCACGCACGTGGCGATCCAGTTTGGTGGGCTGTGATACGGGCGGTCGGCCTCGGGCCTGGGCACTGGACCTGACCATGCCAATTGTACAATAGGGAATCTGGAACAGTTAATGCAAAACGCAACTCTAACCTCCCACCCTTAATCTAAACCCACCCAAATATAATTATTTCCTAACAAAAAATTAAAAATTTAAAAAAAATAAAAATATGCGCTGCCTATGGCACAACACGCATGTCCCACCCATATTTAATGAAGTTCAACAGAACTTCTATAATTTAAATTTAAATTTAATCTACCCTCCTAACAGCTAGCTGTGAAAGGTTATTAGTACACACACACACACACACATGCACACAAATACACAATAATTACATCAACACTCAACATTAAATGCATAAACACATTTTTTAAACATTAGCAATAATATAACACACCTTAATACTAACATCGCAATGCGCAAATTAAAACTTAAAAATAACACAACTTAAAACTAAAAAATAAATAACATTTTATACACACACACAGTCACACACAACAAATATTAATATTAGAACCCTAACAGCAAGAATAACTCAAATATATATCGGCCGCCTATATATTTAAGTTACCCTTTGAGTTCGTCCCGAAGCTTCGCGTCCGGAGTTTCGGTACGAACTGATTCTAAAATTCTCAACAGAATATTCGTAAACTTTCAAGATGGTGGGGGGAACTCGTAGGGGTTTGAGGGGCTTACAACGTTCGAAGTACAACTTCAATAGGAAATTTCCAAGCAACACTGTTTCATACACGTAGCGGCGATTATTACGAGTAGGTCATCGATAATTTAAGTGTAGTGTTGCGGCTTTCAATAATGTTGGCCAACATTTAATTATAATCTCCACCTAATCGAACCACAATTTTCCTTATAGCATTACACCATAGTTGTTCACTGCTATTAATTTAATAACAGTAGGAAATTATGTGTTCCCTTTCGCCGCTCAACTATGATTCTTATCTATTGCCAACAGCAGACCTAAATTACCGTTACTCTATCAGTTTAATTTATCTTAAGTATATGTTGTATTATCTTAACCACAATAGTTACCGTTTGGTAACACCAAATTAGTATTACACAAGCTTAACTACTATTACCATTTCAACATAAAATAAAAGTGAAAGAAGGGGGGGGGGTTAATTACCTATTTGGGGGGGGGGGGTCACTTTCATAATAATTACCACCTGCTGTTATAAATACCGTTACACGAGCAGCTGCACCTCTTTTCACTCGCGGGACCCACAGCTGACACAACACCTCGGTAAGTCGCTACCGTCTAATAATATTATATATGCTTTCTTTTAACTTACTCCAATTAGGTCTACTTGTTTTTAACACCCCATGCATAACTTAGTTTTCAACTATTTCTTTTTTATTTACTATAAACACATATTACTCTCCCATTACCAATTTTTTTATTACTGCATAAATTAACGTCACATCAATATTTTTTTTTGTTATTATTTAATATTTATATTCACCTGCTGCTAATTATTCATATTCACATCTCCTTTTTTTTAAACTCTTAATTATATTTAATCCTTTTAAACATTTATAGTATTACATTACTGTTAGTCTTATCCATGGTGTTAACTTACCATTTTTCACATTAATAACACATATAATTATTGCTGAACTATAATGTTTGTACAAATACTAGTTCTTACCGCATCAACTTATTAACAGATTGTTGTTTGCACTTGTGCAGCTCATAGCCAATTCATACAGAGTAACAAATTCCTTTTTTTTCAACTAGATGTTATCTTAATATTTTTAACAAAATAGTTTTGAAGTATTTCCCTCTCCCTTTAATACAAACTATCGCAACTCTACCGAACAAATAACCGGGGTGACCGCAATCCCACCCTTTTTATCCCATCGGCTGAGGGGGGAGGGTAGAGGAGGGGTTGTTCGTGACTCACAAATTGCTTAAATACGGGGTCGGTACCGCGAGCGTCTCATTTATTCGCCGGGTTTCGTAGGGTAAACTTCGGTCTTTACTTTTCTAACAATTTTCTAATTTACATTTCTTACTCTAAAACATGTGTTCGCGGTTAATATGCTAATCACTCTTTATATATTCAAACACATTTACAGACACTAACCATTTATCAGTTTGTTTTTTTTTTTTTACGCAGTGCACATTTAGTCACCACTATTACAATGGCTTCCCACACTTTACAGCTGAAACTTTTACGCACCAAACATATTTTACAAAAACAGTCTAACTACACAGTTTCAAGACCTCGTAATACATTCGCTAAACTTAAGAAACAGTTCAGCTTTCACCCCTTGTATTTTACAAGATCCAACCTTCGCAACAGTTATTCTACTGACACTATTTTGCAAACAGTCTTAACTGATATGCTGAAATATCAACATTACAATCTTGTCACACCTATTGATGATGTTATCCAGTTATTCTTATTCACTATATTACCGGGTTTATATAACCGTTCTTCATCACACACATCTCTCATTCTACTCTATCAACTCACAATATAACCATCTAGCAGCTCTTATTTCTTCAAGTTATGGACACACGGCAGGGTGCACCCATACAATCTCCAATAGTGACATCCACTACTAACGATAACAATGGTGGTGTTCCCACACAAAATTCGCCTACATACACTACCTCCACCGACTCCCGACCCGTGCAGAGCAATGAAATCAACAGTACGGCTGCAAACGATGTAGAAGCCATCCTACGATCACTGGTAGGCTTTGATGAATGAATAAATTTATTTCCCGGAGCCCCACCCGTCCCCAGACTCCCCACCTTTTTTAAAACCCCCTCCAAATGACCTTGACACACTTACCAACCCCTCCCCAAACCCCCCAAAAAACCCCCAAATCAACAACACACACCTGCCAGTTACAACCGCTGACCTTGACCTGCGCCAGAACCGGCAAATCCCTTCTACTGACTATACTCGTCGATGAGAGAGATTGTGTGTTTAATGTTTATGTTTAATATTTTATGTCCATGTTATTACTCCTCAATTTATATGCAATTTATGTGCAAGTGCCGCTATTAACCGTTATTGCCTATGAATACTGATAAAGCCGAACAATCAAATCTACATTTGAAAACACCTATTCATAGAATTCGATATAATGGTTATTCGGTTCTCAGAAATAAATCATGACCATTGCTTAATATTAACCAACAAATTTAATAAAATTAAAGTCTATCAATACATTTCCAAAACACTTGCCAAAATTCAGAGATAAATCATACCTTGTTCATACTATACAACAACCACATAAATTATAAACCTTTTTTATTCAGTAATCTCTGCGTGTTTTGTATTTGTTGCATTCCTCCATTGCATTTGCATTTTTACACTTCAGATGTTGCTCCAACCCACATTAGACTTTCCTCAAGTAGGGAAACTTTATACGTGGAGTTCTCCATATCTTGAGCAGGAACTGCGGGTGGAAGACGATACAAACTGAGAAATTTGGTCATTAGCGGAGATCAGGGAACCGGCGACCCGAAAACGCGACTGCCAGCAGAAAAAAAATCACCTGTGTTGGATACAGTTATTCTCGAGTAAAATAAACAACCTAATTCTCTCTACACGCAATTAAAAGATGATATACTTGAATACAATTAAACATTATAAAACAAAACATGAACTACAACGATTAAAATTTTTGATCTAATTTGTGTTTTTAGAAAAGGATTTACAATATATGAGTCGAAAGTGTTTTAGAAGATAAAAAGCGAAAAGAAACAAATAATAGATTAGAATTTAGAAACCACCTATAGGTTACATTTTTATTATTGTTTTTCACATTTTAGGCCTTATTCGTAATGTTACATACTTAATTTGACTTCTAAAAATATAGACTATTATATTTTAATGTATGTTTTATACATATTTTTAAAATATGCCATTTTATAGAATACCTTTACACTGAAAATAAATATTTATTCTTTTCTGTGCTCTCTCTAATCAAATTTTTCGAATAATAGTGAAAACTATTACCTTAATGGAACACTTGTTTATTTATAGCAGTTAATAATTTATTTGCTTAAATGGTTAAAAATCCTTTAAAACTTATTGAAAACTTACTTTTTTCTCTAACATTGAAGACATTAACAATGAAGAAATAATAGGAAAAATTTATTGTTTTTTTATTTTATTTATTTTGCATGAGGAGGTGAACTTTTGAATTGTCCTGTTGTTGTGGACTTTGTCTACTATTTATTTACTCTGTAATTTTTTTACAGTACTCAAAAAAAGATTAATATAGACCAATACTTCTTCTTCATGTCTTCTCCATTGTAGTCTTCCAGGGCTTGAGACCAGTCCTAATCGTAATTTACGCGGCAAAAGAAGACTTGTCATGAGGTTAAAAGGCAATGGGTGGGAACTTAATGAGGAAAAAAGATTAGACTAATTTGATTGGTGAAAGGATTTCGTGTAAGTCCGGGATATTACAAAAAACATTCTTCTAACAGATGATTTTTTTAACTATAATCAAAATTTTGGATGATTGTTGTTGATTTCTCTCAAACTTGGGGGAAATTTTGAACAAATCTTTCAACTGATATAATAAGGGGGTTTTCTCAAAAAAAGTGTAAGTCTATGTTGCACTGAAGGGTTTAAGTGTCTATTTCTGGTGTGGTAAAGATGATTGTGAGACTGAATGAGATTATTTTCTCTGACAAAACAAATTTCTTCAAACATAAAGAGATTAGGGACAGTCATAATTCTTAAGTTTACAAAATGTTGTATACATGAGTCTTGAAGTATGATTCTTAGCATAGAGCAAATTTCTCTCTTCTGAATTACTAAAATATTGTTCAAGTCGTGTTTACTAGAATTTCCCCAAAGTACAATGGTATATCTTATGTACCTTTCAATTAAACTAAAATAGACAAGTTTTGACGATGGGAAGATTGTTCAAGAGTACTATGTTTCGAAGAACAAATTTTGTTCCCAGACAAAATATTTGCAAGTTTACTCACATGTTAATTCCATGTGAGACCACCGTCCAACCTCACACCCAGGTAAACCCCTTTATCCGTCTGATCAAGAAATTTATCGTCCAAGCTGACTAGGTGGGTTCTAAACCATCTGTCTCTAAAAATCTCTTATTTTGGTCAGTTAAAAAAAAAAAACATATTAGGTTTATATTTAGGTTTATATTAGAAAAGTATTGAGACAGAGTATTAGAGTGTTATTACCATGTTCTAAAATTTGTATAGAGTTTTATGGCTAAAAACAAAGAGGTGTCATCAGCACAACTCTTTATAGAACTATACTATGTATATAATCAGCTATATTATTAATATAGATTAAAAACAGAATTGGGCCAAGAATCGACCCTTGATGCACCCCCACCTGCAGGTGAGATAATCTTGATGATAATCTTCCCTCAGTCGCTTTAGAAAAATCGATCACTGTCCTTTGACATCTATTGGGGAGATAAGAGGAAAACCACTCTAAACCTAGAATTGAGAGCTTGTGAATCAAAATACTATGGTTGACGCAATCAAAATCATATTGACGCTTAACTGTTTGTGGACTATAAAAAAGCCGAGTCCAAATTCATCTCAAAATAAAAGTCATGAAATAGTCGAATCAAGTCCTCCCGCCATCCAGTCATAAGACACTACTATTCGCAGTTGTGTTCACCGGTGGTATGGAGCCAGTGCCGCTGTAGGTGTGGGTGTCGTGGGATCCCTGCCGGTGAAAGTGGTGGCGATTGTCCACCGGCTGCAAATCCATTTCCCAATGGTTTCCCCAGTTTTCCACCCGCAGATGACTTGCGTTTGTTTACATCTCGAAAGTGACTCCGTTTGTCTGTGGACTCGACATTTTCCTAATATCGATATGATATGCTTTATCGGTGAACGGAGTCGATAGATAGAATGTGTTGATGCTACAAAAATGGCTATTGGTGTTGGGATGAGGGCTTAAAGCATGGCACAATATCAATGCGTTCTATGGTGTTCTTAAACAAAGTCATATAATCGTTTAGATGATCATCTTGAAATAATTGCCAAATCTCTAGCGAACCAAATTTACTCGACGACCCATTTTTGTGATTTGAAAGGGTTATTAGTGATTTTGACTAATGAAATGTGGTTTCCCAAATTACAATTTGGTCAGAATATCGTCTTGATAAGGTTATAAACCTCACTGAAACCTTGCTGGAATACAAAACTTTATAACCGGGAAAATTACAATTACTAATGATATTTATATAACTTCTATCTTTTATTACAGTTATTAGTCAGGAAACGAAGTTTATAGTTTGGTTTTTACTCCCCCTACACTATTGTTCAACGCCGAAGGTTATTATATGACGTAATTTAACTATCATTCCTTATTTGTTTGACTCTCTGTTCTTACAGATGTTTTTTCTTTTACTTTAGAAATTTATACTCTATGAGGCCAGTGTAAATCAGTGTGAAACAAATATTTATAAATAAAATTAAATAAATAATTATACATCTTTTTGTACATTCCATTTTCATACAATTAATCTTCAAACAATTACCAACGATAAATTAAATAATCCAATGCAAATTAAATCTGATTTACACATCAATAGCGTTGAAAATAACTGCTATTAACTACATATAGCCTATACCCTTTCCCTCTCGGGTTGTGTGATCAGAAAATGATCAGGGAGCTCCAATATGGTTTACAATTAACTGTTCAATTGTTCAATGCTTTGAAAATAAGATTTAAAAACAAAAACAGTTTGTTCGTTTAATTTTAATCAAACAAAGACGTCAAGCATCACTTTCGTTCACCAACTTAAAATACTTTCTATGAAATATCTGTATGGGTTTAAAGTAATGAAGATATTTTATCAAAGAAGCGGCCAATTGGGAAATTAGCTTAGATATCAACATGCGTATGGAACTAGGAACCGCACTATGAGAGCTTTTCGCATACCTTAAATAAATGACCTTAAAGAAGACTGTTTCTAAAATCGTTTGTATATTTGGGTCAGAAATTTACAATCAATTAAACTCAGTGAGGAGCCTCAGGCCAGGCCATTCCAGTATGATATTCACTGTCGGTTAGTATTATTAACATTGCCTTGTGAATTAAGAGAGTCAAGTAAACTCAATATATTTTATAGAAACGTAAATCGGTGGCTTATAAGTGTGAATAATATTCAGGAAGTCTTACATAAAACGAAATACAATAATTTAGATTGGATTTAATAGATTTAATTGTAGTTCGAGTTGTATTAAAAATAAAATTCAATTATTATAAATTCCAAAGTAAATTATTTTAAATTTCAAATATTGTCAGTAAAATGTTTATTCTAATTTGGTTGTGTTAGTTAAGAATTAATTACTATAAGATGTGTGTCCTTCACACAGGAGCACCACTCCTTATCGGAGATAATTAACTGGACTGCAACTTTTATCTACGTTTCTGCCATCAGAATCCGACAAGATGTCATGTAATTTCCCGTCATTGTTATATTGAATTATTTGATGAATTATTTGATGGCTACAGCCTTGAAACCTGATAACATTGATCATATGTTATATTTAATTTTGTTGTCACATTTTACTGATATAAATATTGAATTCTATTGTAGCTATTCAGCCCATCACAACAGTCCCCCACCCGGTGGATCAGAGTAGTCCGTCGGATTCGCAGTCAGTTTCATTTGTTTATAGTTCGGCAGGACCGGGAGTTTTGGACGGTAATTCACTCGTGAAAGCAGCGGCATCTGTTATTGTTTTGCCCCCGGGCGCCCAAAAAGGGGCATCGGCGCGGAAAATGGGCGCCGCGGCCCGGATTGTTATCCGGTACATCAGATCGGTACATATGGGCTGGGGAATCCGGGAAGGGCTCTCATTAAAGGGGCAAGCACTTTATTTGGTTGGAAACCTATTTAATGCAAATTAATTTAATAAAAATTGAAACATGCCAACACAACTCAATAGCTATTTGTGTATTAAGAGCGCAAATAACGTCATTGCCGCTCGAGAATGTAGATGGCCGTACGAAGCGTCAGCTGAGTGCGGCCAAACATTTCGAGAGCGGCAATGACTATTTGTGCTCGTAATTCACACAATATTTTTCCTACCACCATAATTACAACAGATTAAATGTTTTATTGTATATAAAATGCATTTCGGTTGTGTTTGATATTTCTGTTGTGATGAATGTAAACATAACCTAGATCGTCAATATTTGACAGGGAAACTATAGGTGTGTAACCGGAAGTTAGTGTTATCGAAATACTGACCGTGAAATCAGCTGATTCAGAGCAAAGCAACTACAATTAATTTGTAATAATTATGGTGATTGTCATGTGATTCTTGACCAATAGAAACTAGTCTGTGTTGTGACGTCACCTTCTTTACCGTTCTAACCTATTGTATATTTAAAATAACCTTGATTTAGCGTGCGCCAATGTTCCATTACCGCTCTAGAGCGGAAAAGGACCGGAAAACGGAAATGAACTGTTTTGCGTAGGATTACAGCTGTGGCAATGTGATTGTTTCTATGCAGTGGTAGGAAATAGCTATTTGTGTATTAAGAGCGCAAATAACGTCATTGCCGCTCGAGAATGTAGATGGCCGCACGAAGCGTCAGCTGAGTGCGGCCAAACATTTCGAGAACGGCAATGACTATTTGTGCTCGTAATACACACAATATTTTTCCTACCACCATAATTACAACCGATTAAATTAAATGTATTTAATAAACGTACACAATTATATCAACTTTAAATTTAACTTCATCAACTTAATAACTGTAATAAATCGTAATCACTTGCATAGATGTGTAACCGGAAGTTAGTGTTATCGAAATACTGACCGTGAAATCAGCTGATTCAGAGCAAAGCAACTACAATTAATTTGTAATAATTATGGTGATTGTCATGTGGTTTCTGACCAATAGAAACTAGTCTGTGTTGTGACGTCACCTTCTTTACCGTTCTAACCTATTGTAGATTTAAAATAGCCTTGATTTAGCGTGCGCCAATGTTCCATTACCGCTCTAGAGCGGAAAAGGACCGGAAAACGGAAATGAACTGTTTTGCGTAGGATTACAGCTGTGGCAATGTGATTGTTTCTATGCAGTGGTAGGAAAAATATATTATTAAGCATACTTATGGACATATTACGATAAGATTCAACTTCCATGACAGAAACTTGTTAAATGTTCACCTTGATGAGAAAGAGCTGATCCCAGTCTTTATATTGATCTAAATTCTTTTATTGTTTTCCTACTACTGCAAGGAAATAATCACATTGCCACACCTGTAAACAGTACGAGCACAGTTCATTTCCGCACTTTAAATCAAATAGCTATTTGGTGTCAGCTGTTGTTACAAATAATGCCACAGCTGTTGGTGATTGTTGTCGTTTAATAAACCATGTTTTTTTTTTTTTTTTTTTTTTTTTAGTTTAAGGTTATGTTTGATAGTTGTTAATGTTCCAACAGAGAATCTAACATAACCTTACTAATTATTTTGTATAGAATAAAAACAATATGTTTCAATTATGGTGGTATGAAAATCTTTGTGTATTACGAGCACCAATAAATAGTCTATTTGCTATTTACTGTGATAACGTGATTGGTGAATGATATTGTTGTGATTTTCTGTAGCTACCCGAGACTCACAAAGCGACAAAGCTTTGCCCCCAGGTAGAATGGTAGAATGTAAGTAATACAAAATGTCTTTAAATGTCATTAAAAATCAGAATTCACAGTACAATTCAGAATGAAATAAATAACAACAATAATTTTATATACGAAATAATAATTCTCTTTCTAAAACACATAAAAAAATTTATAAAAAAGAATAGAAAAGGATGTTATTGTTCTCTTAATATGAGAAAAGAACAGACGTTCGAAGAGAGAAGTGAAAGTGACATCTTAACGAGAACAAGTAGTTATATGTTATTCTTATACTCTAAAACAAGCTCCGTTTGTCCGGGCAAAGTTTTTTTCGCTCCAAGAATTTTTGATTTTTTTATTGAATATGCGGGTTTTGTCCACCATAAATCGATTGGAGTTGGTCCCATAGCTGGGAAAAATCTGGTTTTCGTGATAGAGCCCTTCAAAGTTTCCATGTTATCCTTATGGAGAGTTTGTTAATTGAACAAAATCAGCTGATAACTGTAGATAAAATAAATCAATGTATTACATCTTTAACCTGTGGTTTTAGGAAAACATACTAATGTGCAGTAAACCTTCCGCCTGGCGAGTGAGCAGAGCGAACGAGCTTTGTGTGAGAAACGAAAGTAATAATTTTACCAAGATTAAGCTCGGTCCCCCTGGTACTATACAATAACATTCTAGGAATTTTTTTAAAACTAACCAACAGACTGCTTTTTTCACCCTCCATAGAGTTTTTGTGCTAAATGTCTGCAAGGATTGGTTTTTATTCGGCTAAACAAATTACTGCACATGCCTCACGACTCAACCACTGCCACAATAAACTATAAGAATCGTTTTCTTAATCACCGCTCCGTGAGGACCCTTGCTGGGCCTGTAGTGGCTGCCGGGCTCCCCGATGTATTGGCTAAGTTCACTACTTCGTTAGGACATTTGCTAAATAAATAGTGGATGAGGAATTTGATTCTGTGGTTTTAAATTGGAGAATCCTCTTAGGCTTGGTATCTTAGCTGAACCAGTCACAACTTCTTTTGAGCGATGTCCCTGTAGGATGTCATCAAGAAAACTTAATAAGCCTCTGTTATATCATAAAACGTTTTGAATTATGAGAAACGTGAAGAAAAGATCGAACGTATCTAGGGTAAATTGCACTTGTAAGTCTATGTAGTATGGTTTTAATTCAAAGTTTTATTGACTGACATTTTCGGTAAAATTCTAATAACGGATTTGCGACACTATTGTAAACTAAATATTTGATGAAATTATCGACCTATGCTTACGTGGATTTTGAAGACTTCCTCGGTGGCGGTGTCTTTTTTGGTTAGCTAAATGGATAACTTCCAAAAACAATACTTAGAAATTATCTTTTATTCATTAACTAACCCACCAGTCTTGTAGTTGTGGTTTGATTCTTGACTTCGTACCTTGTACCACATGCCGGTGTGGGTGTACCAGTGACCGTATAGTGGTCATTTCTATAATTACCACCCCAACCCAGATAGGCGGAGGTAAAGGAGAACGGTAGAAAGTAGCAAGGGAGTCTGCGACAGCGGCACTTACGATGAGTTATGATCATCCGGAGTGTCGTAAACATCGTGTACGATGAGCCCTGCTCGTATACGACTTGTATACAGGATACAGTCAGTCAACGGGGAAGTGGGAGTCCACCGTCTAAATCATCACAAGTAGGCGGCCTGACGGCGGGCGCTTCATTATGACTCTCGCGGGGACGAGGCTGTTAAAACATGGAACAGTTTCCTCCAATGTGTATTGCTTTTCGAATAATAAAAATAGCTAAAAATAAATTATTTATGTTAATGTTACGATTAGAAACCTACACAAGTTTCATTCTTGCCGTTGAAGGGTTTTTGTACTTCTTTCTAACATCGTGTATATTCGGTAGGCCTATCTTAAAAATTTTGCAATCCCTGTAAGGCTAAAAATGTTGTTCAATGAAGGCATTAAATCTTAAATGCCTTCCATCCTTGCGTCCAATTGACTTACTTAATTCACATTCAAGCAAAATTTTAAGTAGTTAAAATGAAAAAGTTTCTTCTTGAAATTCTGGAAAATGTTTGCATATTTCACTGTCCAATTTTGATTAGGTCTATCAGTATCAAGCTCTATTATAGTCAGGGAAATTTACGAGAAAATAGGACCGAACCTCGGACAAATTGTACTCCCAAATATTTTGTCGTTGATGGGTCAAGTGACAAGTAGTAAACGTGGAAAAAAAAGTTTACCAAAATCGGACCATGGGAAATTGGTAAAAAGCCACCATTTTAAAAATCTCATATACCTACCATGTTAATGGGCTGGGTGGCTTATGAAGCACTTTACACTTCTTAGGTTATGTGTGAAATTAGTTAGAGAAATTCAACTTTAAATATCTTATTTGTGACGTCAATGCTAAATTTTGAGACATTTCATAACATTATAGTCCTATTGGGGGACGGCCCACCAGGAGTCAGAAAAAATTCCTTAATGTAAGCACAGGTTGATATGTACATCAAATTAAAGGTATTGTTTGGTAGAATTCAGTGCCGCAAACCCGACCTAAAAAGGACAACCGCGCTCGAAATGGAAGACGATCAAATTTTGCATTTAAATCATAAGATTAACAAAAATATTACAATTTAATAACAAGTTAAATGCAGCATATATGTGTCCGGATGATACTAATAACTTTTGAACGGTACTTCTGATTTTAATGAAATACTCTAAGAAGATGTTGTACTAAATTATTTTCATGAGTTTGCCATCCAATATAATTGTATTTTTCGAACAATTTTATGATTTTTCAATAGGGTAAAAAAGGATTTTCATCATATTCTTATACGGTACCTCAATAAAAAAAAAAAAAACAAAAAATTCAAACTGAAGCTATTTAAAAGGGATTGAAAAACAAAGAATTTAGTAATTTTTCACTTGAAACTCGGCTTAACTGATTACGGAGAAAGTACAATAATATGTTTCCCAAGTTATTCTAATGGGAAATCAACACAACCTTATATCGTATGTCGTTTATTTATTAATATAACTGAATATAATTTTCTATGTATATTCACTAGGAAGGATTTGACTTATATTTGGCTACACCTCCATGGTAGTAAACCTCCATACTTATTCCCATGGTGTTTTTGAAGAAAACAAAAAATACCGAATTCTATCGAAAGTTCGCTGAGTAAGCAGGTCTGACGCGACGGGAGTACATGAGTACATTTATGATTATTTTTTATTATACTCGGAAATCTTAAAAAAATGAACAATTTGTTATATTACATTTTTTATTACGTTTAGAAATAAGGAAATACATTAAAAACGGAATATGAAGATCCCTGTGTTATTTCTATGAGAAACAATAAAATGGTACTTTTCTCTTATTAATGAATAATATTTTAACAACGAATTTGTTGTATTTTCACTGGTTATTATTTTAATTAATTGTGATTGCATAAAACTTTCCAAATTCAGCAAACCTACACACACCTGCACTTGTGCATGGTTTCTTGAAAATTAAAAACTATTTTTAAATAGTTTTTCCATTTTATTGATTACGCAGGTCTGCTGCTACATGGGTTATTTTTTACATCATACAGTTACTACTTATCTTTATTGACTCAAATGAATCAAGAAACTTGATTTACAGTGGGGTTTTATTGAAGTAAACTCGGAATAAGTTGTTAAAAATAGGCATTGTCTGCCATTTTGAAAATTCGATAAAATGGCGAACTTCCCATGGAGGAATTTCGGTAAACTTTTGATATGTTATTGATTTTACACCTACTATACCAATAAAGCATTAAAATTTGGGAGTACAATTTGTCCGAGGTCAAAGTCTATTTTTCCCCTACTATTATGGGAACTAAGGGAAATGATTCGATTTAATACAAATTTTTCTGTATCCAAGCAAGAATGTTACTTTGTTATTTAAAATCTTTAATGTATAGAATTGTATTCAGCGTTATGATTATGAAGAAATCAACCAATCTTAGTTCTATTTAAATGGTTGTACTAAGGATATTTTCGGGCGAGTGCTAAAGACGGATGTAGAACAAATTAAATCTCGGCACACCAAAAGATGAAATAAAATTCAAAAGAGAGCGAGGGAACCGACATTTAATGTACATACATAAAAACGAAAGCGAACATTTAAATTGAACTTGCTGTCCAAATTCTTGTTCGTAAACAAGATTTAATTATATTCGCAAATTAATTTAGATTGCGGTCGTCTTAAATACCAAAGAGTAAATATTTCTTGCAGTTTGATCATAAAACCTAACCAAGTCCAGTCCTTCCACTTTCCTCTTCAGTGCCATTTTTTGGGCAAACCTCAGTTTCTCTTTCACTCACGTACGGAACGTTCAGGTCCAGACGTCTCGTCTCTCTTTAGATTGTTGCCTCCCCTCCTTCCCGTGACGTTGTTCGGACTCCTCTTCTTTATTAGGGTATAAATCCTTTACAAGGAAACTCTTTAACTTTTAATCTTCAAAAGTTGTAAAGCCCCGAAGAAAGTGAAGTTCCCAGCTAATAAAGTGACGATGGAAAAACTTTTTAATTTACTGACGGCAATGAAGTTTATTGTCCAATAAGCAGGGATTTGCGTAAACATCATATTAAGTCATAAAGACAATTTGTAACCCATTCAGAAAAATATTATTGAAAATTTAGTAGATTGTAGACATAAAGAAAGAATTATTTACAACTTTCACTAGGTGAAAAAGAATGTGTTGCTTTTAGAAAAATCATCTTCATAAAAACTTGAATTTCTTTTTAAACTCTCTAAATAAAAAAAAATTTTTTTTATCCAGGCAAATCAACATATTGTGTGGTCTATGAATACATGAATGGTACCACCACTGATTTATATGTTATAATTTAAACCTGAATGACAAGGTTCCCCATCTCCATAAATAGCCCCAGTTTCCCACACAAAAGTAAAGGAGAGCTTGTGTTACCAGTGGCTATCCGATCAGAAATATGTGTGCACAGTAGGTCGCTGGCAAGTCCTCATAATTGAAGTCGTGATCCGGTGAAACCTCGCGGCCACTGGCTCCACACCGGACTAGGGACTAGGATACCGCTGCAGCTCGGACCGCATGGCGAACAATTATTGCTCCACGGGCGAATAAAAATTGGAGAAAGCACTATCAAGCCCATTCGGTCTGCTGTTTATATTACAACTCTGGAGTTTGGACTTTCTAGAGGGACTGTGGAAGATAACATTGGTTTAGTGTTTATTGCGGGCGAGGAAAGTCGGATGGTTGTCAGGCAAAGGAATCGTTTGAGGAATATATATTTTTTTGCCATATCTACACCAGAGGCATTTTGTTAAGAAACGCTTTTTGGGAAAGCGGTCCAAATCCATCAAACTTTGTTGGCCACCACGGGAATCGAACCCATCACCTCTTGAACTGAAGTACAAGACGCTAACCGTTAGGCTAGCCGGATACCCAAACATTTCTTCGTATTATGAAGTCGTTGATAAAAAGAAGAGGAGGTTTCTTGGATATCGCTTGATGTTGGATTGTTCATCGTGTTGACAACAAAGCATACTTTCTTTTTCTTTTTTAGTAATTAATTTTCATAACATAAAGCAGTGCACTGTTTTATAGTTATTGCAATCACTATGTTGTAGATGGGAATATAACTACTATCAAAACAGCTAGCTTATGATTCATAGATCCCATCCTAAATGAGAAAAAATATACTATGCCAACAACAAATAATTTTTTTTCTTTATATTACCAAATAAATATTGTGTGTATTTTAGTAAAGTGAAATAAAGCAAATAATGGAAATCTCTTTTCACTTAAAAAAGTTCACTTATTTGTTTTCTTTGCACATGACCAATGGCTTTATGTGAGTTGTGAACCTCGGGGGCGATGTTTTGTTCCCGGGACGGGACTTGGACCTTGGGAGATCTCTCGGATCCGTACTATAGAAATAAGAAAAACCAATAATTGTGTTGTGTAAAAAGGAATAATATGGCTGTGGCAATGTCAAAATAAATTGATAAAATGTTTTATTGTATTAATTTACGTTTTAAGTTTTCTCAGCTCAAGGTCAATAAAGTAATGGCAAATAAAGGTTTATTTTACCTGAGCTCTGTCAAAATGATCCAATGCGTAGCGTACCACTACAGCCGTTTCATGCACATCGGCACATCTTCAGGTGGAAAACAGCAAGTTAAAACATTTTCATATCCCTCGTGGTTGAGTTTGTCAAGAAATAAAAAATACACTTAGACACGGAACACTTAACACACGATACATGACACGGAACGAAATAACTGGACGACACGAAGTTAACACTTATTAAATACGAAATTTGGCCAAATGAATTCGGACACGTGATGCGGAGCCGGGAGATGGTCCGTTGCAATAAGTGTTAACTTCGTGTCGTCCAGTTATTTCGTTCCGTGTCATGTATCGTGTGTTAAGTGTTCCGTGTCTAAGTGTATTTTTTATTTCTTGACAAACTCAACCACGAGGGATATGAAAATGTTTTAACTTGCTGTTTTCCACCTGAAGATGTGTCAATGTGCATGAAATGGCTGTAGTGGTACGCTACGCATTGGATCATTTTGACAGAGCTCAGGTAACATAAACCTTTATTTGCTATATTAAATGATCCGGAGGCTAATCCATCAATAATGAAAAATAATAAAGGAATGATTTTCAAACTCTATTTCTTACTAATTTTATGGGTTGTTAAGTGGTGAATATTTTGTAGATCACGTTGAAGAAGTCCATATAAATATAAGAGAATTATCTAACACTTGGTTCCCTCGGCGAACGACCCATAATGTTGTTGTTATTCGTGGTTAAGGAGACCCCGGCCGAACCGTTGAGCACGTCTGCCTCTAATGGGCATTTTGCGCAAGGCCCCGGAAGGATGGGGTATCGAAGGAAGAGAAAGGGTGAGACAAGGGACTGTCCACTCATGTTCCAGTTAGGGGTTTCTATGCGGGTTTCTATGCATTCCTCACCCCCTGCTGTCTTGAACACATGTTCCAGCTAGGGGTTTCCATGCCCATAGCATTTCTCCTCACCCCCTGCTGTCTACATATGTTCCAGCTAATGGTTTACATGCAGTTTGCATTAACCCCCCACTGTCTTGAACACGAATGGATTATGAAGGAAGGGAAATTGTCATAGTGAACAGCCAAAAACACAGTGTTATGACAACTTCGCAACTAGTATAAACCAGTTTTAAAGTTGTCCTGGGACCGACCGACCCATATCCCGACCTTTGTCCAGTCCTCGGCGCACGACCTCCCCGCACGTCCCGTGTTCTCCAACCCATCACCTGTCATCCCATCTCATCACATCTCCTGGCGTCTGCTACACGAGGATTCCTCGTGAGGTTCTCGCTCACTTTCACTCATTTGTTTGTACCGTTGAAAATGTTCAGAATGCATTTTCACTTTTCAAACCATCACGTGAAAGCAATGTTGTTACCATAGGTGAATGAGAAACGTTCAGCCGTCTGTTCAACAGTTGGGAAAAACGTAACACAGATGCTCGTACATCGGTTTTGATGAAAGAGTAAAGGCAGATTTTTGAAGTCATAGACTATCAAAACGTATTTTCATCACTCCGTATCGAAAAAGTAGCTGTTTTTGATGACAGCTGATATAAACGAAAATAACTCTTTATGAAACTCAAATTTAGAGCAAGAGAAGACCGATCAGCTGATTTTCCTTCTCCCTAAGTTTTATTTCGATGCTCTTATAATGAGTTCTCCATTTTCCCACCACTACGTTTTTTTTTTCTTTTTTGTAATATAAATCAGGTGTGGTAACTGGATTAAAATGCAAACAGAAATAGGAATAATTAGTTTTGCTGTAATGTTAAAATTGAGAAATTAAATAGTTTAAATTTTATTGAGGGTTGTTATTTTGTTTGTGTATCTTTTGTTTCGTGATGAAAAGTAAAGTTCATAACTTGACCTGAAAGTGATTTTCTGGTACTTGCTCAAATTATTCCCATCCGACGCATAGCTGGAGTAAAACTTGAGCGTGTACTGGAAAATGCCACTTTCGGTACTTAAAATGAAATATACTATACCACACAACAAAACTGCCAAACCGGTGTTTCAAAGTTTAAAATTCTGATATATTGTAGAAGAACTCAATATAATTACGATTTCAGTGATGATTATATTCCTGAAATAGAATGGATTGGACAGAAAATTAAATTAGTCTTTAGGTTAAAACACCTTCAGTAGTCTGTATCTCCTCAGCAATCTCCTCAGGGTCGCACAATGACAAATGTGAATGCGCGGTTTTTGGCCAACGAGGAGGTGGCTTGTTGAAGACTTATTTCAACATTTAATTCATATTTAAGACATTGAAAAGAACTAAAATGGTCAAAATTCTTACCAGTATTTGAAATACCATAGCTTTATACATTGCAATTAAATAAAAATGAAATTGAAGCCTGTCCATTTAAAAAATTCAATTGAGGTAAAATTTCAGTCTAACAAGCCAAAATGCAATTTCGCTGCGTTTATAACATTCGAGAAATATCCAAAGCCTGATTAAATTCAAACAGCAACTTACATGTAATTTAGGGTTTCAATGAGCTACCATAGTAAACGTTCTAAAATATACACAAACAGGAATTCTTGCCCATTCCATGCCGCGCATTCCCCGCTTATGGCTGTATGTTTAGCGAGCAGTATTTAACACGTTGCTCACGTAGCGTCACATTCCGGTCTGTCACGTACCGGTCGCTCACGTACCGACGGCGACGGCGGCGACTGGAGTTGTGTTGTGTTTCGCAGCTTGGAGGTCACAATCGCATTCCTTCCATTACAAATATTGTTTCAGCTGCATGTAACATGACTTCACCAATTCTCAAGATTTTTTTTTTATATAATTCTTTAAGTGGCGCTTCTCACTTAGGAGAATGGTCAAACAAAAAAAGTTGTATGTGTAATTGATTGTAAATCCATTATTAGTGAAAAAACGTGAATGTATTAATTTTTAGGCTAGATTTTGAATATACAGAGACTGTAAAAACCAATTTATGGCTGTTATGTTATAAACAAAGATATCATCTGTTTAAACTGCAACCAGATTTTACATTTGTTTCTGAAGGGTTTGGAGGATCATTTAGTTACACAAAACTTTAAAAGTATGCTTTGAATTAAATTAGTATTTTTCTAAAACACGTATAGTACATTCGACTGGTGTGAAGCAAGGATCGCTGTTCGGACCCATTCCTTTTCCAATTATTTCTCAAGATCGTCAGAAAGTGATTCTTCCAGCACCATTTCCCCAGTTTTCACTGACATTGTCAGAGTTATTGCAAGTCATCGGATACAATGCGGCGTTTACTCCCACCACTACTCGTTACTCACCGCTCATACTCGCTACTCGCTACTCGCTACTCGCTACTCGCTACTCGCTACTCGCTACTCGCTACTCGCTACTCGCTGCGAGCATGAGCTAATCTCCCAAACATAAGGTACAACCTCAAGTAACAGAACTGTGGAGAGTAAATGAGCTGAGTTATTGATTATTGACTACTTACACAAGAACTTAATCTGGTTCGTTGTATGACTCTTGAATATTTCGACTTCTTTCAGACAGATTTAGGGTTAACGAACGACTACAAAGCAGTCGACTAAGTAACTGACCATTAGCCCTGACCGCAGTAATCGTGGTCAACCCTTGAGTCACATCACAAGCTTCTGGCTCTCCGTCTCCTAATGCTGACCGAGACGTTTCTTATCCTCAGTTAGATTACACTTTACTGCCAGAGTTAGTCACACTCTTGGTTTTTCCACACTTGAAGACATCATAAGGACCAACTCCTGGAAGGGAGAAGTTGTGTCTTCATCAGCGCTTTGCTCAACCAACACACGGTAGTGGATCGTAGTTTGTTTTTAACTGCACTTTGTAAAATTCAGTGAAACTCCCAGTTTACGTTAAGTTAAAAATGTTTTGTCAGAGTCAATTTCAACAAATTGGAAGGCAGCAAAGCGTCCCAATATATGCTGAGTAACGGAATGGGTTCAGCATAGCACAATATTTTTTTTCTGTTGGCGTATACAAGCAGCATGATTTCCAAATTTTTCATCACGGGTGGCAACATATTTTCAAGTTTTAATCTATACTAGTGAAAAATATTGACATCTTTTGAGTATATTGGTCTAATCTATCCTGTACAGTTAGCGAGGGGCAGATAGTCATGATCTATCCTGTATAGATGGCAGCATATCGTCCTAATATGTGTCCTGTACAGACGGCAGTATATCGTCTTAATCTGTGTCCTGTACAGACGGCAGCATTTCGTCCTAATCTGTGTCCTGTACAGACGGCAGCATTTCGTCCTAATCTGTGTCCTGTACAGACGGCAGCATATCGTCCTAATCTGTGTTCTGTACATACGGCAGCATATCGTCCTAATATGTGTCCTGTACAGACGGCAGCATATAGTCGTAATCAGTGTGCTGTAGGGAGGGTAGCATATCGTCCTAATCGGTGTCCTGTACAGACGACAGCATATAGTCGTAATCTGTGTGCTGTAGGGAGGGTAGCATATCGTCCTAATCTGTGTCCTGTACAGACGACAGCATATAGTCGTAATCTGTGTGCTGTAGGGAGGGTAGCATATCGTCCTAATCTGTGTCCTGTACAGACGACAGCATATAGTCGTAATCTGTGTGCTGTAGGGAGGGTAGCATATCGTCCTAATCTGTGTCCTGTACAGACGACAGCATATAGTCGTAATCTGTGTGCTGTAGGGAGGGTAGCATATCGTCCTAATCTGTGTCCTGTACAGACGACAGCATATAGTCGTAATCTGTGTGCTGTAGGGAGGGTAGCATATCGTCCTAATCTGTGTCCTGTACAGACGACAGCATATCGTCGTAATATGTGTCCTGTACAGACGGCAGCATATTGTCCTAATTTTTGTTCTGTACAGACGGCAGCATATCGTCATAATCTGTCCTTTATAGACTGCAGCATATCGGCGGCAGTATATCAACCAAATTTGTTCTGTAACAGCAGCGGCATATTGTTCTAGGCTAGAAAGCGGCCAGTACCAGCAGCGGTGCGACGGCGCGGCAGTTACCAGGTTTACACCTGTGGACTACACGCTCCGCCGCCGCCGCTGATAGAGAGTTTCTTCTGCTAATGGCTCTTCTCCCGACCACACACATAAAGTGGCCGCATTCAACCACTTATAAGTCATGCTGATGTTTACCACTGTCATTGATCTTAATTTAATTGAACTGATTAACCTGTTTTATGTTTGTATTAATTAATTGTTGTTTTCCAAACATCGTTATTTTATTATTAAGCTCGCTTTGTGAAAATTGTTAATTTATACTATACCGGATTAGAATCCTTTTTCCTATTATAGGTGTGGATAATCTTGTATGTTATCATCCATGCATACACTTAAAGGTGTTTTTAATTTGCATTATGAAACAGGTTGAGATAAGGGTTTCTAGTAATTATATTACTTAATAACTGTTAATTGGTTACAGTGTGATAAAATATACAATTCATATCTCAGTTTACAAGTGTTACATCTTGCGGGAAAACTTAATAACGGATAGGCAAACAAACTTTCAAAACTAGGGATGAAACATATTTCTAATTAACCGTTTTAAAGTTAGAAATGCAAATTCATTTATTTTCCTAATCTCTTTAGTATAAAATAATGGAGTTTTATTGCTATTAAAGCAGCAAACTAAGTAGGTTTAATTCAATAACAAACTTTAAATTAAAATAATTATCAATCATTACACGCCAAATATATAGTCATTCTAACTACTTCTGCTTATCAATTACAGGAAACCCTAACAACCCACTCTGGTATCACTCGGCCAAACTACTTTTACCGAAAGGAAACGGCTAAAACATATTCATTATTTTTACTCATGAAATATTAAAACAGGATTATTAATCGCTGTTTGATGTCTCCGTCCTCTCTCTCGGCTTCCCGGCGCGGCGACGTCGTCTTGGGAGGTGATTAGGCCTCGATCAGCTGATTGTCCTACTCGCGGCGCGGCGCATGCGCAGTAGATGATGCGTGACACCGCGCAGCGCTATATAGGCCACTGGACCGGCGCAGTGCACAAGCTCTCCAGTCTCGGTTTATGTTTACCATTTAAGCGTATTTTTGGGTTTGATTACATAAAGCTGTTAAGCCTTTAAAGTTAGTGTCATAAATATGACAGTAAAAAGTTCGACGATGACAAAATCGCACGACGACAAACCTGGATTTTTGCCCAGATTTGGTTTTTTTTTAAGAGGTTGGCGTACCTCTTTTTTGCCTTACTTTGCCCCGTCCACATAGACTACTGATCTGTGCGTGGAACGTATTAGACAAAGTAAGGGGGTGAGCCGCTACAGTACAAGGTAAAAGGTACTGATAAAAGTCACTGGCAGAACGCGGATTCTAACCCACGACATCGCTGCCATGGTCCCGAAGTCCGGCGCTCTAACCACTACGCCACCGACTCACCCATGTGTTTAGTTTGGATTTGAGCTTGGACCATTAAAAAAATGTTAAAGGTAAAAATTTACGCCTTACGTACTAGCCAAAGTTGGAGCTTTTTCAAATGGTCCAAATTTGACATCGAACAACTTGCGTTGGGTGACTTTTAAAAAGGATACACAATTGTGTTCGAGCGACTTTGATGGTGTAAGTTGTTGTCATAAACAACCATAAAGCGACAAATTCGAGTAATAATTAACAATTTATACCTCGAGAACACAAAACAATTCAGGAATATTGAAAACATGATCCTCTAAAATAAAACAAATAATTTTTACCTAGTGGGGAAACATTATTTTAACTCCTGTATCTATTACTGATTTAGATCTTTTCCTCTTCATCAGCAACAATTGTATTTAATGTGTAATATAATACGAACATTAAGTTTTACCCCTTAACATTTTCCAGATATATTCTAAAACCTATTGTGCCCATAATGTTAAATATATAAATAAAGACGATACACACTGTCATGGAACTCTCTGAAACCCTTTTTTTACACATGTTATTTTAATCGAAACAAACATATTTTACAGTACAGAATTATTCCTCAGGTTTTCTATGTGTCTTATCGTATGTAATTTCATTTTATTCATTGTATCTTCAATACCCCTTGATACATATTTTAAGTAGGCAGTAAACTATTTTTATAATATTTCCATTTATCTTTGTACTTTTAAAATTGTCGTAAAGAGTTGCAAAAGGATTCGGGATATATTGTATGAAATATTTGAGATTCCCTAATTATTGTGCAGCCATTTGAAAAGCGAAAGTTGTAGCTGACGAAGAATTCTTCAAATTAATTCCCCATTAAGATAATTGGTCGTTACAGTTGGTGGCTCTTCAACCTGGAACTAATGCAATTACAGAAGAACCGAACCGATCGTGTGGACTTGAGCAAGGGATTTGGTGACCAAATTTATCGACCTTCATTAAAAAATAAACCCAAACAAGAAGATTAGATGGCCGCTTTATGCCAAAGATATTAAATTAGTAATTTTTATCAACAACTATAATGTGTTATAAACCACCAAATTGTTTGACGTGCCCATAACAAACCAAAACGTTTTATATAAAATCAGAATAATACATGGATGAGTATTATCAAAACAAAACACTAAACTGTATATTTTACTGTTCTAAATCAGAACACTACATATATCTGATTGTTGTCAAACCAGGGGACTACACGTCTAATTGTTATCAAATCAGAAGGCTACATTTCTGGTTTTATGAAATAAGTAAAAGATGTGTGATTGTTATCAAATCAGAAAAGTTTTTATCAAATAAAAATAAAATAAAAACATTGTTCAACGAATGAAAATATTACGTCTTTATTTGATACTAAAGCAGTGGTTTAAACCTACGAGTATTATATTTTGGATCGAAACATCTAATGATTATTACTCACCGTCAAAGCAATCTAAGATATGTTAATCCTTAGTTTCGCTCCTCTTCATAGGTGAATCATCAGAGCAGTTTTGATTGAGGATAAACATAATTGAACAATCAGGTTTTGCAGTGAGATAAAATGAGCATACTCAAGCCACATAAGCAGTAAACCAGGAAGGCACAGCTCCAACTTTGCTGCTCACATACACAACACCGGGCGTTCTTATGGATCTGTGAACGACGGTCTTGAAGTCCTCCACTATTGTAAAAAGGCGTAATTTTTTATAGATTGGAGGAAATTGAGATCTACATGAACCTTACCTACCCATTAATATACAGACAAATTTCACAGCCAATGCCCTATATGAACAAATTATCAAAGATGGTGAAGATAGCAGATGATCAAGTTGGCCGTGATGACCTGTCAGAACGTCAAATGTTTGTCAGCTCGGAAATTAAAGTTAGTTTAGACCGACCGATGCGGTATTGATCTTTCTTTTAAATGTATATCGTTTATGTCCATGTTGTTTATGTGTTAACGTGTTTTACTGATGAGAACTGAGAGTTCGAATATATTTGAAACTTAATCAAGACTGTGCAGATGATGCTCTTATGGAGAGGGGCAAAACAATTACCCACTAAGAATGAACCTATCTTGGATTGCATTAGCAGTGAGCAATAATAAATAGGACACTTAAAATTCCTAGTCTCCAAAACATTATCGTGATTACTCTGATTGAAACATTCAAACATCTCAAGCTCCAGACATTTTCCTTTCATCCCTCGCACCGCGCGGTGCCCCGCATAACAAAGTATCAACAATAGCGGTGCAATGAGAGGTTAGCCTTGCATATGAACCAGGAAGTGCCTGTTGGCTGAACACCGATCGCAATCTGCTCAACCGTTGGAACATCATCGCTTTGCTACTAATGACTTGGCCTTGTATAAATAAAGTGGTGCTGTTGCATTATATAATAATTCTACTGTTACCGTAGCCTATCTAAAAAAGTAAAAAAAAACGTTTTATTGGTGGAAGATACAAAAGGTACACAAATCAAACAACTGGTTGATTACGACTATAAAAAATCTTAATTATATTAGTGCATATTTGGTCAGTTGACTGTAATAGTACTAAAGCTCTTAAACAGTAAAATATCCACTGTACTGTTTCAGGATAGTATAATTATTATTAACAAATTAACAGTGTGTATTTTTATGACTAAACAGTGGTAAAAAATATTACTTTATAAATGTAATTTAACCATATTCAAGTAGACAGCAAGATTATGTTCAGTATTTTAAACTAGTAGAATCTTTGTTCAAGTACCACATCTAACCCTCATCCCCTCGATCTTTTAGTATTTTTTGCCATACCTCCCCCTCAACCCCATTGCTCCCCTCTTTTATTCTTGTTTTTCCATTCCGTCTGCATCTTCATCCCTTCCCCTCCAATAGTAAACGTTTTTAAACCCCAGCCCAGCCAACTTTCCTCTTCTTTTCTCCTAGAAGTTGTTACCGTATCACTCCCCAGCACCAAGCTGACCACCCTCTCTCTTCTCCAAGTAGATGTTGCCAATTTCCCACTGTCATTCCCCCCTCTCTTCTCCAAGTAGATGTTGCCAATTACCCACTGTCATTCCCCCCTCTCTTCTCCAAGTAGATGTTGCCAATTTCCCACTGTCATTCCCCCCTCTCTTCTCCAAGTAGATGTTGTCAATTACCGACTGTCATTCCCCTCTCTCTTTTCCTAGTAGATGTTGCCAATTTCCCACTGTCATTCCCCCCATTCCCCCCTCTCTTTTCCTAGTAGTTGTTGTCTTACCGTCCTCCTCAATTTCCCCCTCCCCTCTCCTAGTAGTTGTTGTCTTACCCTCCTCCTCAATTTCCCCCTCCCCTCTCCTAGTAGTTGTTGTTGTAACCCCCTCCACCATAGCCGCCTCCCATACCCTGGTTCCTCGAACTGAGGAAGATCTTGACGGCGGTCCTGAGCGGTTTCTTCGCCTTCCTCGCTATCCGTTTGATCAGCCGCACTCTCCTCCTCAGCTTCTTCTTGTCCACCTCCATCTGGGTCAGCGACTGCAGCCCCCGCTTGATCATCCCGGTGATCCCAGGCTCCACCCGCCCACGCTTGGGCCGCCCCCGCCGCCGCCCCCGGGGGATCGGGATCTCCGGCTGGTGCTCGTGGTGCTCCTCCTGGCAAATACAACAACAACATCTCAACATTTTATTTTCATTTGACTAAATATAATGTCAAAGTTCCATTACAAAACAAATTATTACACAGTATAAAACGCTTACCTATTTTATTGTAACTGTCTACAGCAGATAAATATAGGAAGGAATCACAATTTAAGAAGCACACTTTAGTACTCTTTCTTTGAGAAATTGTTTCGCATTCTATCTATTTTTCTCGTATTTAAAACTTGTTTTGCATGAAAATGGCCATAAGATTGTGTTAAAGGAAAATGTATCATTCGAAGATGTCTTTGGGGTCCATACGCTCGTGCGCTGGTGTTCAACAAATTATAGAGTTCGCTGTCCATCGGGCTGCACTTGTTTTTGGAGTCGCAGAAGCGCTTTCGGTGGCTTGCCATTGTCAACTGCTACTTGTCAACTGCCAAAAACGCTTCGGCGACTCCAGACGGAGAGCGAACTCTACAAGTTGTTAAAGGAAAATGTGTTTTATTCTGTATCAAGCAAGTATATTATATTTTGGATTAGTTGCCAAATGGTAGGGTTTTCTCAAAGTTTAATATTACCAGAGCTTTATACAATCTAGTATATACAATGATTTCATCAGGTAGGCATTGACCTCGGTGTCGCGGCTGTGCTCCTCCTTGGACTCCTTCTCGCTGAAGCGCCTCAGCATCTCCGTGACGTAGGCGTTCTCCATCAGCTTGTTGGGGTCCAGCACCTTCTTGAGGAACTCGGACACCTTCTTCAGCGTCTTCTTCAGGTACTTGCTATGTGGCAACAGGTACACTCACCTCGGTGTCGTGGCTGTGTTCCTCCTTGGACTCCTTCTCGCTGAAGCGCCTCAGCATCTCCGTGACGTAGGCGTTCTCCATCAGCTTGTTGGGGTCCAGCACCTTCTTGAGGAACTCGGACACCTTCTTCAGCGTCTTCTTCAGGTACTTGCTATGTGGCAACAGGTACACTCACCTCGGTGTCGTGGCTGTGTTCCTCCTTGGACTCCTTCTCGCTGAAGCGCCTCAGCATCTCCGTGACGTAGGCGTTCTCCATCAGCTTGTTGGGGTCCAGCACCTTCTTGAGGAACTCGGACAACTTCTTCAGCGTCTTCTTCAGGTACTTGCTCTGTGGTAACATGTACACTCACCTCGGTGTCGTGGCTGTGCTCCTCCTTGGACTCCTTCTCGCTGAAGCGCCTCAGCATCTCCGTGACGTAGGCGTTCTCCATCAGCTTGTTGGGGTCCAACACCTTCTTGAGGAACTCCGACACCTTCTTCAGCGTCTTCTTCAGGTACTTGCTCTGTGGCAACAGGTACACTAGTCTTTGTTCAAATTTGAAAAAAATACCAAATCTTTAATAATAAAATTGACAGACTATTGGGTTATTACAAAATGTTGAGTTTTTGCGTAATAAGACAACCGTGAAATCATAAAATACAATAAAACCAGTTCAGCACTAAACTTGAGTGACGTTTTGGAAGGACACAATAATCAGTAAATCTATACTGCCTTTTTCAATGAAACCTCTGCGGGATCTACTGATCTACTCTCTTATTTTTAATCGCAATCAGCTCCTAATCGGCTGTTTTACTAAGAAAATAGTAAATTTTATTTATCAGACAGTCAGCTTTTTGTTACACCAAATCCTTCTTGAGCGTTTGCTCTTTTACTGTATTACCAAAATACCTCTTTTGTTTACAAACAACTGATTGAAAACATATGAAATAAATTCATTGTTTGGAAATTTATATCTATACTTATACTCTAAGATTTTTTTTGTAGAGAACGCCACCTACAATTTTCGACTGATTTTCAAGTTTTTGGTGTCGTTGGGTAGGGCTTGGTCTGTACTGTAGTTCTTTCCGCCAAATATTGATGAAAATCAAACTTAAAATAAGGGCGCTATGCAAAAATTAAATTTGAAAATTTTCAATTAGAATAACAGTGGGATTGGATTGAGCATTTTAAATCTGTTAATGTACAGCTGTAAATATGTGTAGTTTTTTTATTATCACTGACACAGTACTTACAACTCACTGTGGTGAGTTGGTCGGATGCCGTTGATTTAGAACTAAATGTACCTTTTTTACTTTATCAAAATATATTGCTTGATTTCAAGCAACAAGTGGACTAGTATTTTTAATTTAAGAAAATAAGATAACGTTAAAGTCAATAAAATCTGCTAATATAGAAAATTTTGGCTTTTACTTTTTACAAACTGAGTGTAAATTTGCCCAGTAGAATGAGAATTCTACGACGAACTGTCCAGTGTCCAAACGTGTTTTTACCTTACTTTATTAAATTTACAAGATTTTATAATCAGTAGTCACCTAAATAAATTGAGGATTGTAAAGAAAATATAAATCATAACAAAGCCCTACATGTGCTTTTCAAAAGTAGGTCATTTTACAACAACTTAACCTTTACCCCGGCCTGGAAAACTTGTAAAACCTTTTACTAAACTCGTCTAGATAAAATGTTTTACTATTTTATGTTTATAGAAATAGATTTTTGTTTTTATTAGTTCTATTATGTGTTAAAAACTACTTGAGACTTTGGTGATATTTCTTTAAACTTAATAATTTTTTTTTCAAACTTGATTTAATCCACAAAGTTTTTTTAGTAAGTACTGATTTTACTTTAATGAATTTAGACATTCAAACATTTTGTTTGCTTAAACTAAGATTTTAATTATAATTTCAGGTTAAAATTATAATTAAAAATTTTTTATTTTTGCTTACGTCAATCTAATAAAATTTTTTAAATTTTTATCATATTTTTACATTACAATGGGATATACATTAGGCAGCGCCTGCATTTTGTGTCACTCACTTTGCCATACAGACTGGGCTATTTCTTGCGTCATTTAGTTGAAGGCAACCGCATATCCCAACACTTTACTTTCATATCTATCTATTTCATATAATAAATGAGGAGGGATTAACATCAATAAATCTGTTTTATCACCTGTACCTTAATTATATATTTCTCAACATTAAAATACTGTTCTTTTATAATAGTACGTTAAACCTTCAATGATAATCTGAGCTTCAATAGCCCGTAGTAGTAGAGGACCAGTAAATTCTACATCATTGAATGCAATGTTTTCCTCATTCCTTTGATAATTTCGTTAAATTTTTACGTTTTAATCATTTTAGAATACAAATTTAACTTGTAAATTAATAAATGATTGCTTTAAACCTAATCAGCTCAACAGTGCAAAAGGATTGTGTGTCCAGTGTTACTTAAAGGAATTAAACTATTAAGAAATTAAAATTTTACTCATCTAACAAACTTAGAATAAGTATAGGTTTAAGAGTATAATAACCCTGTAAAATCGATATATAAATTTAAATACTGAGAGAATTTCTAACAATAAATGTTGTAATACTTTTAGAATAAATAAATCCAATAATTAAAAAAAATAATTTTACAAAACTGTTCAACCATTAGCACCGTTAGTTCGATTAGTGCTTCTAGAGATTAGTATCATAGTATTGTTAGTAGTGTTATAACCATTAGTTCTTAGTGTGTTCGTGCTGAATTAAAGTTGTTTTAGAAGGACTTCGTAGACCAAAACTTTTTATTATCACTAAGAGTTTTCCCCCTAGTAATACAGTCAGATATTTGATTGCCCTCACCTTTTTGGTGTGTTTCTTGTGCCTGGACTCGTCGCTGTCCGTGGAGGCGGTTTTCCCCCAGTGTTAGATAACACTGTCAGATATTTGATTGCCCTCACCTTTTTGGTGTGTTTCTTGTGCCTGGACTCGTCGCTGTCCGTGGAGGCGGTTTTCCCCCAGTGTTAGATAACACTGTCAGATATTTGATTGCCCTCACCTTTTTGGTGTGTTTCTTGTGCCTGGCCTCGTCGCTGTCCGTGGAGGCGGTTTTCCCCCAGTGTTAGATAACACTGTCAGATATTTGATTGCCCTTACCTTTTTGGTGTGTTTCTTGTGCCTGGACTCGTCGCTGTCCGTGGAGGCGGTTTTCCCCCAGTGTTAGATAACACTGTCAGATATTTGATTGCCCTCACCTTTTTGGTGTGTTTCTTGTGCCTGGACTCGTCGCTGTCCGTGGAGGCGGTTTTCTCCTAGTGTTAGATAACACTGTCAGATATTTGATTGCCCTCACCTTCTTGGTGTGTTTCTTGTGCCTGGACTCGTCGCTGTCCGTGGAGGCGGTTTTCCCCCAGTGTTAGATAACACTGTCAGATATTTGATTGCCCTCACCTTTTTGGTGTGTTTCTTGTGCCTGGACTCGTCGCTGTCGGTTGAGGCGGTTTTCTCCTAGTGTTAGATAACACTGTCAGATATTTGATGGCCCTCACCTTTTTGGTGTGTTTCTTGTGCCTGGACTCGTCGCTGTCCGTTGAGGTGGTTTTCCCCTAGTGTTAGATAACAATGTCAGATATTTGATTGCCCTCACCTTTTTGGTGTGTTTCTTGTGCCTGGACTCGTCGCTGTCCGTGGAGGCGGTTTTTCCCCAGTGTTAGATAACACTGTCAGATATTTGATTGCCCTCACCTTTTTGGCGTGTTTCTTGTGCCTGGACTCATCGCTGTCCGTGGAGGCGGTTTTCCCCCAGTGTTAGATAACACTGTCAGATATTTGATTGCCCTCACCTTTTTGGTGTGTTTCTTGTGCCTGGACTCGTCGCTGTCCGTGGAGGCGGTTTTCCCCCAGTGTTAGATAACACTGTCAGATATTTGATTGCCCTCACCTTTTTGTTGTGTTTCTTGTGCCTGGACTCGTCGCTGTCCGTGGAGGCGGTTTTCCCCCAGTGTTAGATAACACTGTCAGATATTTGATTGCCCTCACCTTTTTGGTGTGTTTCTTGTGCCTGGACTCGTCGCTGTCCGTGGAGGCGGTTTCCCCCAGTGTTAGATAACACTGTCAGATATTTGATTGCCCTCACCTTTTTGGTGTGTTTCTTGTGCCTGGACTCGTCGCTGTCCGTGGAGGCGGTTTTCTCCTAGTGTTAGATAACACTGTCAGATATTTGATTGCCCTCACCTTCTTGGTGTGTTTCTTGTGCCTGGACTCGTCGCTGTCCGTGGAGGCGGTTTTCCCCCAGTGTTAGATAACACTGTCAGATATTTGATTGCCCTCACCTTTTTGGTGTGTTTCTTGTGCCTGGACTCGTCGCTGTCGGTTGAGGCGGTTTTCTCCTAGTGTTAGATAACACTGTCAGATATTTGATTGCCCTCACCTTTTTGGTGTGTTTCTTGTGCTTGGACTCGTCGCTGTCCGTTGAGGTGGTTTTCCCCTAGTGTTAGATAACAATGTCAGATATTTGATTGCCCTCACCTTTTTGGCGTGTTTCTTGTGCCTGGACTCGTCGCTGTCCGTGGAGGCGGTTTTCCCCCAGTGTTAGATAACACTGTCAGATATTTGATTGCCCTCACCTTTTTGGTGTGTTTCTTGTGCCTGGACTCGTCGCTGTCCGTGGAGGCGGTTTTCCCCCAGTGTTAGATAACACTGTCAGATATTTGATTGCCCTCACCTTTTTGGCGTGTTTCTTGTGCCTGGACTCGTCGCTGTCCGTGGAGGCGGTTTTCCCCCAGTGTTAGATAACACTGTCAGATATTTGATTGCCCTCACCTTTTTGGTGTGTTTCTTGTGCCTGGACTCGTCGCTGTCCGTGGAGGCGGTTTTCCCCCAGTGTTAGATAACACTGTCAGATATTTGATTGTCCTCACCTTCTTGGCGTGTTTCTTGTGCCTGGACTCGTCGCTGTCGGTTGAGGCGGTTTTCTCCTAGTGTTAGATAACACTGTCAGATATTTGATTGCCCTCACCTTTTTGGTGTGTTTCTTGTGCCTGGATTCGTCGCTGTCCGTGGAGGCGGTTTTCTCCTCTTCTTTCGCCTCGGGCGAGTCCCTCACGTCATCGTCGAACCTCCGCATAACAAAACCGTTAGTGACACAATAAACATTGATGTACCGGTACCTACAACTAAAACGATTTATCTGAGGGATAAAATATCCGCCCTAATAAGAAAATCAAGACCATATAACGACTTACGGAAGCGAATTATTTTAAAATAGAGATAATTATTTTAAACTTTCCATGCTGGCCCCGTTGGTAGTTAACATTGAAACAGTGTAAATCACAACAATTTAATATGAAAAGACCCAATATAAGAGTTGATTTAATTGTTTATAAACCTGAATAATTATCTCCCACGAGAAAGGCTCGTGGTAAATTTGAATGTAATTGGAATATTTCTCGTCAAATCACAGGACATTCTGTAGCTCGTAATGCTACACCAGTAATGAGTCAGTGATAGACAAATGGATGAGCGCCCGCTACTTCTTGACACCGATTGCCCATACGTTGCAGTGGTTACTAAGTTTCGTTACAAAAGGTAATCACAATAATAAACTTTTAATCCCTGAACACGTAAAACCTGACAACTTTATTAAGCATCAACAACAGTATTTATTTATTGTAGTGAAAGGTGAATACATTAGATTTCAAGAAACTGAATTTATAAACTGAGATTAAAAGGACTGGTTCTACTCAATACTGTATACTGAAATATTTGTAGTCATCGAAAAGTTCAGCATGTAAACCAAATATACAACCATCAATTAATATATCATCTACCATTTGATTTGTGTAACTAAGTGGGTAAAATTTAAGTTTGTCTTCCTAAATTATTTGCACCAAGATGTACAATTTAATCACGAAATTTACCACCATAGTAAAATCCCCTCCAATATTCCTCCTCGCCAGTAAATAATATAAATTGTTTTGGTTATCTAACCTCAAAACTCTGGCTGCAAATTGTTGCCAGAAAAAATCCGCTGTCTTTCCTCTTCTGTTTCGGATATAACGACATCGTTGACAGTTTCATGGCCCTACGTTGACAGATCTTCAATGTTATTTATGTTTTTTTAATTTATCTACCAAACAACACAAAGTACTATTTTTCTACCCAGGAAGACAAACTGAAACTTTACCTTAATATTAGAAAGAGCAGTTTGATTCGACATAGTAGTTTGTTGAGTCACCTGTCCTCGTTGATACCGGTGTTGATGTCCTTGTAGGGATCGTTGAACGTGTCCTTGAACGTGTCGGCGAACGTGTCCTTGGCTTCCTCCTTGGGCTCATCCCTGTCGCCGTCGCCTGCGTAGTCCGCTATGTCGTTGTCGTTGTCGTTGGCCGCAGCCACGTTGTCGTTGTCGTTGTCGTTCTTGTCATCACCCCCGGCGTAGTCCTCGACTATGTCGTTGCCAGCGTAGTCCTCTACCGTGTCCTCGCTCTTGTAGTCGGGCTCCTGGGGAACAAGAACAAGTGGTGGCCCTAGTGAACTTCACATGTAGTATTACAACCAGCAACTGGAATTCCGCAGCCCTACCCGACGGAATGCGGCTTGTACGGTGGCCAACGCGTCATTGTTTTGCTATTTTGCTACTGTCTATCGTAACAATCACCAACAATTGTTTAAAGTAAGGTTAAAATAATATTTTATTTTTTTCCAAAATTCTATATTTTTGTAATTTTTTTAATTTAATATCAATGATTTGGTAACTGGCTGAAAGACATACCACATATTTATGCAGTGCTTGAGCATGTGAGCAAACAACAAATATTTTAAACTCCAACAGATAAATTAAGTTAAAACATTTTGTAATAAAAGTTATTGAAAATTGGACACATAAACGTCCAAAAGGGTTGAAAACTATTCAAGAATTAAATAAATAAGTAGACTATTTGTATTATGGTGACCTGTTTAGTTATTATTTTATTTCAGAACTAACTTAGCAAAGAATCGACATTTTGAAAAGTAAAAGATGTATTTTAGAGATCAATGTACTACTAAACATCCATAACGTATATACATACACACAAAACATTTCTAATATTCAATATTCTCGTGAGTAACCTTCTTAAAGAAAAAGTTTTGTGTAGTCTTGTAAGAACCAGTTTTTTTCTTCTGAAACGAATCCAAATGCTAAAATAATAACAAATTAGCTATAAGACACAATATTTTTTACTGCTCATAGTGCAGCTATCAAAAATGGTCTTACACTGGGTATAATCAATGTATACAGAACCAAATAAGTAGGAACATCTCATGTTAAAAAAATTTAGTTTTGCACTCGAAAACTAGAGGAAAATAAATCACTAATTCTACGATTACTTCTCCTTAGGCTACTGTCACCGGAAGCGCTCTTTCTACCTCTTAAACGTCAAAATGAGCATATTTGTTTACAAAGAATCAAAACAAATACAAAATCAATAACAATTTTTTGTAAAATTATTCTAGTCATCTGTTTCTATTCAACCAATCAGCAATATTCTTACCACCTTGGTGGTGCTATAAGGTTTGGGGGCGGCGTTCACATTTCCCCATTAGGATGTCCCTACTTATTTGATTCTGTATACATTAGTATAATTTAACTAAATATTACATTTAGAAAGCTAATGTTTTTATGTCAACCAGTATGTTTATAGAGATCAACTGCAAACCTGTCTCCTGGTCCTCGCAGCCCGAGAATGAGAGATGGAGAGAGCAGCGGCTAGCAGAAAGGTGGTCCACGGGCTCATGCTATCACTAGCTCACATCGCTGTTGTAACTGCCACTGCTGATAAGCGAGATATTGCTGATAACGACTGGCTGTGTCCGCGCTGCGACTGCTTACGATGGGGAATAGTGGACTGATAAACGATATTGAGGCGTTGATGGGCTCCCATGCTGCAAAACAATATACTGTTTTGTAAACGGTCTATCAAACGTAGCGTCGATTGTATAAAATTTGTGAATATTTAGATTATAATTGCCGTACTTTAAAATAATCGTGAGCGATTAATTATTTTATATTTAAAGCCTACTAAAAGTTTAAAAGCTCTTCATTTTCAAAACCATACATATATGTGATATATTATAGTCGTGTAGTAATGTAGTAGATTATTACATACATATGGTCTTCCCGTTTGTGGGAAGCATGATAAGACAAATACAGAGTACGAATCTATACGGTAAAAAATGTCGTGTTGTGCGTTTACCTGCATAAAATAACAGCAATAGTAAATATGTGTGTAATGAACATTCTCCATTGAAAGTTAAGTGTATAAGAAATAATTAAATAAAAGATAAAAATAACTTTTTTAATCTAGCAGGTTGTTATAGAAATATCGTTATTCTTCCTTTTGTAATAGTACAAGACACATAAAATGCCTATAACAAATTCAGTAGTTGTCTTTGCATTATGTACTACATTAGTGTTCACACAAATTGGTAAACTAGGGAGTGGATACAGTAAACATAATATTTAATTAATTTTTCTGTCAGAAATCTGCCTTAAAAACATGAGCGGCTCCTACTTTGCTGTCATTCACTACCATAAGTATGTATGGTCACCATACTGGCTGACAATCAGTAAGCCTAAAATTTCGATAAAGATATCCCAATTGAGAAATTAGAGACATTATTTAACAATGTTTTGGCGTATTTCAAACACCAGTAATACTACTTTTTTTACAATAACAATGATTTTTTAAAGGGACGTCTTCAAAGGTCTTGAATAAAGACAATTATTTTGGCCTATGGCATATTGTTTTCTAAATAATATGCCAAATGATGACTTCAAAAAGTAAAATGTGTATGAGACTATATTGAATTTTAAGTTTAACCAATTATTTGAATGCGAAGCTTGATCGTATGCCATTTCCGGCTCGGTCCATCAAGTCAAGTTTGTCGGCATTGTAGTCAACCAAGTGAGGCCTTAATTTTATGTAGTCTACATTTCAAACATGAATACTTTTGAAAATGTCTACTGACTCCTGACGTGCCAACCCCATTAGATTTGGACACTCAGTGATACCGTGAAAAGTAGGCTTTTTCCTCAAATTTCTATGGTTTCCAACTTCTGGCTAAAACTATATCTATAAATGGTCGTTGGAAGGATGTAACACGAATTGTTTAAGCATTCCCAAAAGTCAAAAACCCCACAACCATATACTTGGTTGAAAGCTCTTGAATTGAAAACCCCAGAAAAATTGACGATATCCTTTCAACCTTCATAGGGATTCGCCCCAGACGTCTTCAAAGTTACAATGTCATTCTTTTGGAAGCAATATATTTTAGTGATTAACACAAGATTTAGGAATACTAATTTATAAACAGCTGTTCTCATTTAAAGTATTGAGGGAAGACTGACACCTAATAAAAAAAAAAAATAGGATATTAAAACCTTTAACACCTTTACTGAAAAATGGCGACCTAACTCAATAGGTAGTTTAAAGCCAAGTATGAATGAGAGATGAGTGTAGGATGATTGTGGCGCGATCTTGTAGTCTTGTTACTGACTAAGGCCGACATTCTCCTTAGACAGGACCAATATAACCAAATAATAGTTTGCGATTTACTTGAGTTACACTTCGTAGTCAGCCTCCACCTCCAATTCCGAGCCAAAGTCAATTGTTGTGCAAATTTATCATAATTTATCAATCATGTCAAACCCCAGCATATTGTCAGGTGCGAGCCAGCTGCCGTGTTTTACACGTCACAGCCACAGCCTGTACTGCACCAACCCACCGCCACTGTCATGTGATGGTGCTTATATCTGACGGAAGACTTGTCAACTGTTCAACCCACCGGGGACATGACAGGATACTGTGTGAGTTGGGGTGCATACATGTAATTTGAACTTGTTCTGTGAAAAGAGAATACTAGTAGCCAATTTTCAATTCCATGACGATCCGTGGAACTAGTTGCAGTCTGTTCTGATTGATTGTACGTTTAGTTTACTGTCGTGACACTGACATTATTTTCCCTGCTTTCAAATCATGACGTATAAAGCATATTATGAAAGTGGCAATGAGTGAAGTCATTTAATCATTGTTGTTAAGAGTGGTTTGACATTCTTGTTGGTTTTCGACGTTTAGAAGATAAATTTTAGAAATAAAAGAAAATTGAGTAAATTTAATAAAATAGTTCTTAATGTATAACAGTTAGTATTAAAAGTCGTCATGAAAATTTAGAACCTATTTACTAAATTTCATGGACTAGTTATACATGTAAATGTGTCATTGAAGTTACTCAGTACTAAGTTATTTCAGAAAAGTTAACAGTTTGCTATACTTATCGTAGATTGGGTTTTTAATGTCGTTCGTTTGTTAAGTGTTAACTTTAGCTATTATCTGAATAACCCTGTCTAAAGAGCCAGCTGGTCTTAGCCAGCAACAAAGCTACACAAAGCATCACACCCATTGACCCATATTATAACACTTGTCCTTCACTGGTATCGTCGGGATCGGCGTCTTAAAAAGTGAAAAGTGTGTGTTGCATTTAAATTGTATTTTATTATGTTTGTGAGTTATGTGTCTTTGGTGTGTTGTGTATTTTATATCGATCGTGGTTTTACGTCCTTTGTATAAGTGAACTACGTGTTTTTAGTGTATTAGATTGTGTTTTAATGTTTTTAGTGAGTTATGTGTTATTTGTGTTGTGTGTTGTATGTTAATGTGTTTAATTTTTTTGTTTAAGTTTTTTATTCGACGTGTATTACAATGTACATTTACAAACACATGTTTTTAATGTTATGTGTGCTTTGTATTGTTTATGTTTTGTATGTTGTTTGTTGTGTAATACTTACTGTTTGTGTGATGTATAATATTTGTATGTTTTGTGTTGTTGTTTTTCCATTATCGTTGTTACGTTGTTTGTTCCAGAGCAGCGCAGCTACTCTCATCACCTGGACTCTGGTCTCGGTGTCTCTCGCGGCTGATGACGTCACCCCTCACAGCTGCGCCTCTACCGAGGACAACCCCTACCTCTACTACGGGACCACGACCGCCTACGACAACGCCAGGAACCCCCGGGGCATCCCTTTAGTGCCCGGTCAGTGGGGAAGTAGGACTACACTTTATAGAGGAAATATTCACTGATTTCACAGTGCTAACAACACTGTAATGTGTGTGGATTTATTACACATCATGTTTGTACTTTTACATATGACCTTTGTGCCGTACATAAATATCATTAAAAATTTTAATAAATAAATATGTACTAACAACAGTTTTTGTAAAAGATTATGGTCGTAACATTACTTGGTACAGGTGCTACAAATTTTATGATTTGTAAAACCGAGAAGTAAGTTACTTGAAGGGAAAAAATAAACAAATAGACTATAGAAATAATGTAAAAAAAGTCAAGATATTCAATAAATCAATTAAATAAAAATTGTTTGTCAAAAACGTTTGAAGATGTTTCCTAAGGTTATCTTTCACGGTTCTTGACCAAAATTGTAATGACTATTGGCAATGCTGTAAAACGTTGATGACAATAAAGTTTCTTGATTCTTGCCTCCAGGTACTTTTATACTAAATAAACATAGTCACACAACTTTAGTGAGGAGTTGTCCGTCAGGCAGCACTGGTGATTTACTGAGTGGCAGTCACAAACCCATAAATCTCCTTCGTTTGAAAGATATTCACAGTTATACGTCATAATTGCATTTGAAAAGTACACGTTGTTGAGAGAACAGGCACGCAGTCTTATAAAATCTTCTCATTTAATTCTGATTGATAAATAACAACAAACTTGTGGGAAAGAAGAAATTTTATGATATCTTTTTTAGATTAAGTACCAAGGAGACCGAATTTATGTTCACAAAGCTCGTCCACTCCACTTACTAGCCCTCTACTTTTTTTTAACGAGCTCTTTCGCTTCGTTTACTAGTCAAGCCTATTAGGTTCATTTTGGTATAAAGCTTATGGACCACGGGTTAATATGTAACATATATGTTTACATCAAGGTACAATTATCAGGAGATTTTTCTGTTCAAAGTATAGTAGCTACAAAAAATTTCCATAAGGATGAAATGGGAAGATTGAATGGCTCTAAAACGAAAACCGGGGTTTCCCAGCTATGGAACCAACTCCAATCGATTCCTGGTGGCAAAAAAACCCTTATTCAACAAAAAAACTACAAATCCTTGGCGAGAAAAAAAATTGCCCCAACAAACAGTACTTGTTTTAGTCTATAAGATTTTGTATAGCCTACACCAATAACATGTTTTACCCCTGTTATTTGCAGGCTGCGAGCCGCTGCAACTGTGGATGGTGGCAAGACACGGCTCTGTCTGGTCCCACCCCAGCGACAAGCCCAACTTTGTGGACCTGATGGACTTGAAAGATGAGATTGTGGAAAACCACGAGCGAGGAAGTAAGCTATGAAGACATTCTATGAGGGCAAGAACTTGGTAAATCACTAAGATAGGCCTACTTATCCACAGAGAGGGTCGGGGAAGGGTATCAGAAAAGAGAAGAATATCACTTGTCTTTCAAAAATGTCAAATAATATTCCCAATAAATGAATCTCAGGTGAGGAGGAGACGAGCCGTGAAGTGGCTTTTGGTTAGTAGGGGAAATGCTTGGACCTGGGTCGGTTTCGTTCTCTTATTCATAACTCAAAAGTTGGACATGTCTTGGACTTGTTTTAAATTTATTTAATGAAATGTGTTATTAAGACCTTGTAAAATTAATTTAAGAATTTTATCTTAATATTAACTTTTTTTAGTAATAAAAATTAATCGGTATATATTTATTGACATAACTTGATCAAATTTGGTATTATTCACTTGGTAGGGTTCACCTTATATTTACTTAAAGCACCCATATGGTGGCAAACCTACCTACTCACCCCCATGGGGTTTTTATGGGTAAAATTAAAAATACTAGAATTCGATGCAATTTAGTATTTACGTGCACTGGGAAGACATTTTCCAATATCTACTTACAATAACCCCATGGCAACAAACCTAAATCCTCGCTTCCATGGTTTTTAAGGGGAAAGTTTAAAAAAACATCAAATTCTATTAGAAATTTGATTAGTACCCAGTTCTGCTACGACGGTAGCCTTTAATTTTAGACATCTAAAATGCCAATGTACTTGTATTTAATCTTTTTTTTATTTTCATTATTTTTCTAGCTTTTCTTAACAAATTACGCTGTGGACCAAGATGGCCCAAGGACCATCTTAGGCCATCTTGGGCCACAGCGACCTTTGAGTGTCAGCTGAAAATTGTTCATACAGGTATGCGACTACACTGCTACCTTCAAAATCAAGATTCCATACTTGGAGAGGAAAATAAATGAATAAAAATAAATACCTGGGGTGGCCCAAGGTACATCGTGGCTTAAAGTACAAGACTTCCCCTACCTCGAGTACTGTGATACATCTTTGGTCGCCCGGCTGACACTCCGTTGAAAACATCCCCAAACCAAACAAAGGCCCACTAGATGATCAAATTGTATTCAACACTCCACCTCCCCGCCTGACGAATTAATCACGTCAAGAATTCATTTCAAAATCACCCCCGCAAAAATTAATATCGCTAGGCTATAGATAAGAATCATGAAAAGTGGACATTTCAATTGCCAAAAATGAATTCCACTTACATGTATATGAATAGAACGATGTTTCAAGTTAGATCGCATCACTCTGCATTTCCTTGGTCTAAGTCCGCCCGGTTGGCAGGAGGTGAGCTGTGCGGGGAGGACGTGGCGAGGCTGGCCGCGTGGAGACAGTACCGGGTGGGCTCTCGGCAGCGGGACAGCCTGACACCGCGGGGACGGCGGGAGACCTACGCCTTCGGGCTGCGGGTGCGACAAGCGTTCCCCTCCCTCTTCGACGGCATTGATCCATCCGAGGACCTTTTGGTGAGTACCACTGACACCGCGGGGGCGGAGGGAGACCTACGACTTCGGGCTGCGGGTGCGACAAGCGTTCCCCTCCCTCTTCAACGGCATTGATCCATCCGAGGACCTCTTGGTGAGTACCACTGACACCGCGGAGGCGGAGGGAGACCTACACCTTCGGGCTGCGGATGCGACAAGCGTTCCCCTCCCTCTTCAACGGCATTGATCCATCCAAGGACCTCTTGGTGAGTACCACTGACACCGCGGAGGCGGAGGGAGACCTACACCTTCGGGCTACGGGTGCGACAAGCGTTCCCCTCTTTCTTCGATGACATCGATCCATCCGAGGGACTCTTGGTGAGTACCACTGACACGACGGGGGTGGAGGGAGACCTTCGCCTTCGGGCTGCGGCTGCGACAAGCGTTCCCCTCCCTCTTCGACGGCATTGATGCATCCGAGGATCTCTTGGTGAGTACCACTGACACCGCGGGGGCGGAGGGAGACCTACGCCTTCGGGCTGCGGGTGCGACAGGCGTTCCCCTCCCTCTTCGACGGCATTGATCCATCCGAGGACCTCTTGGTGAGTACCACTGACACCGCGGAGGCGGAGGGAGACCTACACCTTCGGGCTACGGGTGCGACAAGCGTTCCCCTCTTTCTTCGATGACATCGATCCATCCGAGGGACTCTTGGTGAGTACCACTGACACGACGGGGGTGGAGGGAGACCTTCGCCTTCGGGCTGCGGCTGCGACAAGCGTTCCCCTCCCTCTTCGACGGCATTGATGCATCCGAGGACCTCTTGGTGATTACCACTGACACCGCGGGGGCGGAGGGAGACCTACGCCTTTGGGCTGCGGGTGCGACAGGCGTTCCCCTCCCTCTTCGACGGCATTGATCCATCCGAGGACCTCTTGGTACCACTGACGGGGTACGCGTTGTACTTCAAGGCGTGCTACCCCTGGAACTGGGGTGTTCACCACCCAATACCAGTCCTAGTACTGGGTTAAAAAGCGTGGCCTTCTTTAACGTTGAAGTAGGCACTGTCTCTCAGGAACAGAGACTTTGTCGAGCCTTCGCTGTGGTGTGCTGTAATGATCAAACAGTAAAGGGTGTATGTTGTACTTCAGGGCCTACACCCTTAAAACTGGGATGTCCACTACCCAATACCAGCTAAAAGTACCGAACTGGGCGAACGGGCGTGGCTCCCTTTATGAACTGAAGTAGGGCAGCTTCGTCTGTTCCGCGCCCTTGCGGAGGTGGCCTTGTGTCAATCGCGCGCTTACTGGGTGTCTCACTCCAGCCTTCCCCCAAAAGGGAGGGAATGAGTCAGGACGTCGGGGATCTGGGGCTTCCGTGCCTTCGGGTACGGTAGTGCAGCCGGCGCCTTTGGCGTGCGGGTTTCCAGTGACCTAGTTATTCCGCTTGAGAACCACCCATGACCCAAGTAAAACTTAAAATGGGGACCTCGGGATCCGGTTCAAGCCCCTGGCTTCGGCCAGTCCGGATATTGGGTTGGACTCGAGGGGGCAGAGGTTGTCGGCATGCTCGGCACGCAGCTTCGGTTGGGGGGGCCCTCCAGCCTCATCTGGGGGCGTTGCTCGCAAACGAAAGTGAGAAGTACCATGGGTAGTGGTGCCACTGTCACTCACAGCGGATGGTCGATTTGGGTTCACCGCCGGTAGAGTACCACAGGCCTAGTGAATTCTGGGTTTTGTGGGGGTCTAATCCGCCTTAATGTGATTTGGGATTGTTTCTAACGGTTCCATAAGAAATGGAAATGGAAAAAATGTACTTCAAGGCGTGCCACCCCTAGAACAATACCAGTGCTAGTACTGGGTTAAAAAGCGTGGCCTTCTTTAACGTTGAAGTAGGCACTGTCTCTCAGGAACAGAGACTTTGTCGAGCGTTCGCTGTGGTGTGCTGTAATGATCAAACAGTAAAGGGTGTATGTTGTACTTCAGGGACTGCACCCTTAGAACTGGGATGTCCACTACCCAATACCAGCTCAAAGTACCGAGCTGGGCGAACGGGCGTGTCTCTCTTTAAAACTCAAGGAGGTCAACTTTTGCTGTGCCGAGCCCTGGCGGAGGTGGCTTTGCCAATCGCGCGCTTACTGGGTGTCTCACTCCAGCCCCCCCCCCCCCCCAAAAGGGCAAAATGAGTCAGGATGTAGTGGATCTGGGGCTTCCGTGACCTTCGGGCGCGGTTGCAGTGTAGCCGGCGTCTTTGGCTTGCGGGTTTCCAGAGACCTAGTTATTCCTCTTGGGTACTACCCATATCCCAAGTATAAAATAAAACGGGACCTCGGGATCCGGTTCAAGCCCCTGGCTTCGGCCAGTCCGGATATTGAGTTGGATTCGAGGGGGTAGTGGCTGTTGGCATGCTCGGCACACAGCTTTGGCTGTGGGGGCCCCCCAGCCTCATCTGGGGGCGTTGCTCACATACGAAAGTTGAGAAGTAGCTTGGATAGTGCTGCCACTGACACTCATAGCGGTTTGTCGATTTGGGTTTACTGCCTGTTGAGTACCACAGGCCTGGTGAATTCTGGCTTTTGTGGGGGTCTAATCCGCCTTAATGTGATTTGGAGCACTTGTTTCCATAACTCCCCTTGTTGCAAGACAGGTCCGGTATGGCTAACGCTAGGTAAGGACCGCCCGTGAGGGTAAGGGGATCCACCATAAGGACCTAGTTCTTATGGGAGGAGCCTAAACAAATTGAAATGGAAAATGAGTACCACTGACTCATGATACTGTATACGACTTTTAAACTCTCTTATTGTTCAACCGAAAATTTTCATTTTACATGAACTACTGTTGTCAGTGATTCTGTTTTGCTATTTCAATAAAATGGCATCCAACCATGAAAAAGCTTTTCAGGATAATAAGAACGTTGCCGGTTTATTATAGTTACCTAATCACTAATTAAGATGTATTAGATTTTATTACAAATATACAAAGTATTATAACAAATATTCATCTTTTGCTAGGTTAAAAAGATAAACTCTCAACTAATTACAGTAGAATCCCTCTACTACGGCCTTGGATGGTTCGGCCACCGGATAATCCGGCTGCGGTCTTCTGGAAATGAAAAGTTCAGCCTCTGACTTTTCCCATGACCAAAATAGACAACAACTTGTTCTGTGTTATATCACTAAAATATATGCGTTCAATTGCCGATTTGCGGACTATTCGGTTTCGGATGTCTTCAAAAATATTGTGGTAGTGTTCTAGTTTTTATCGTTATATTTTTCGGCGTTTCGCGTCTTTATCGTCGATGTAACACGGAAGTTAGGTAAATAGACGGATTCCAACTCCTATTACGGTCCCATTCATACGTTGCGGCCTTTGTTGACAGAAGACCAATAACTGTCCATTTAACGCAGTTTTATCAGTAGAGACCGCTTGTCCGTGGTGTCTGATGATCGTCATTTCGGCACTATACAACGTATGAGCGAGCAAACCACGATTGCTACAAAGTTGATACACAGCATATTGATTGGGCATATATGATACCCTTCATTGTTAAATACACCCTAATAGTTCATTGTTGGAGCGCACATATAATACTGATCTCTGTTTGCCCCATTTAATTATTCGGCCATTTTGAATCGCGGTAAATTGTCCTGTCCCGAGGTGGCTGAATTTGAGGGCTTTTACTGTATTCATGAACCCTCCAGAGTTTCGATATATTCGTCCCTCCAATACCAAAACCAGATCAATGAAAATTGCTTGGGTATCTAGAACATTTAAGCTGATTTACTCTTTAATAACATTTATTATATAATTGTATTTTATTATAGTTAATCACCCATCCATTAAATTTTGAAGTCTTTAATTTATTAACAAGCAAATTTGTAAAAAAAAAAAAAAAAAAAAAAAAAAAAAAAAAAAAACAATGTAACGGCAGTCAAAGTTTATTAATACTTTATAAAAAATCTAACATTTATATGTATGTGAATGATGAATTATGGCACATATAGCTCTAAGAGTGTTGTTCAATAATTAAACTTTGGCAACACAGTTTCCCTTTCCCTTGTATCCTTCAATGTGTATGCAAACCATTCCAATGACGATGAACCCCCCTGACCTGACAGTGTATGCCACGCTCCAGGTACGACACACGGAGGCGGACCGTACAAGGCAGTCCGCGGAGTATTTCATCAAGGGCATCTTTGGTTTCATCTACAATCCAACATTTCCCCATCCGTTGGAAAGCAGTTCTTTACTAGAGGTAGGTTCAATTAGACGTGTCTCTTAAAAATATATCTCAGATGTTATTTTTTTATCTTATCAAACGTTATTTGAAGTGGATCCTTATATTTTCTGAATTTTAGAGTTCTTTTCTTTCACTAAAGTTTTTATTGTTATTATTTTTTTACGTTATGTGCTTCTTTAGCAGGCATTTTATTTTATCTTCCAAAGTTTAACCATACTGTAATATTACGGGGTTGAAATTTGGCAGGGACATTCCTCTTTGTTAATAGCTGTTTACTAAGAAAAGAGTTTACAAATACATTTTTTGAAAATGTAGGGCTCCACCCCACTAAACTTAAAAACTACTCTATGGCCTACTGGATTGAAATTTTACACGAGGGTTCCTCATTGCTCATCATAAGTACTCACTAAGAAATGGTTTTGCAAATATAGGTTTTGAGGGCCTTTAAAGCTCCACCTCACAGAACTTAAAAATTACTATGATGTTTTATCCTTGTGGCCAAATTTAAATGCTAATCAAGGAAACAACGGATCTCAGAGACCATAAGATCTGCGGGGTTCAAATTTGTAGTCGGCGTTCCCTCATCTCTAAAGATCACACTATGGAACGGTTTCGCAAATTTTCTGTAGGGCTCCGCCCCACAGAACCTCGTAATTACCATAGTTCCCACGGGGTTGAAATTTAACGTGGACATTCCTCTTTAATAATATGTTCTTTTACTAAGAAAAAGTGTTGCAAATACAGTTTTAAGTTCTTTAGGGCTCCACCCCATTGTACTTGAAAACTACTCTAAGGCCTATACGGGCCTTAAAATTTAATATTGGACTAATATTGGAAATTTAATTTAAATTTAATTTTAATTTTAAATTAAATTTTTAATTTTAATTTTAATTTAAATTTAAATTTAATTAATTAAAATTTAATTTAATATTGGAAATTTAACATGGACTTTTCTCTATACCCATAGGTGCTCATTAAGAATCGGTTTTGCAGAAAGGGCTCCCCCTCAAAGAACTTAAGAATTATCATAAACCCCACGGGGTTGAAATTTATGGTGGACGTTCCTCTTTCCTAATAGGTGTTCTTTAAGAAAAGGTTTTGCAAATATAGTTTTTGAAGTCCTTTAGGGCTCCACCCACTAGACTTAAAATTACTCTCTGGTTTTTGTAATTCTCCTATACAGGGTTGACATGCACGTTCCTCTTTATTCATAGGGGCTCACTAAGATAAGGTTTTGCGAAATTCCTTCAGGGCTCGGCCCACACTATGTCAATGTTTCAATAGAGTTGGAAGTTTTGTTGCTCTTTAAAGAGATTTCAATATGTATATAAAGTAAATTTAATCATGGGCGAAGCCGCGACGGGCAAAAGATAGTATACATATAATATGAAATTGAACTAATAATGTTTATGGCTTCTGGGGACTTCAAAATGAAAAAAGTAACATGTTTCCGGACTTATGTCTTACCATGGCTACTACCATAATAGCGTATTCCCTATAGAAAAATTCTCTAAAAATAAAATGTTATCGTTCAAGGATTTTCAAAACTGTCCAGCATGGTCATACAAGAACAGTAAAATCCAGGAAAAGATAGAACTTTTTATGAAAGGGAAGGAGATGCAGGAGGTTTATAGAAACGTGAGCGAAAGACTTGGCTTCAACTACGATCTTCCATCTTGTGAGTACACTGACTTAACCTTCGTGTTACTTTGATAGACTCTATACAATACCTCCAACGGTGGTATACATCAAGATTATTTGAATCCGTCTTAATGCTGGATTAATAAAGACTCAGTGGGGAAACTTTAGGTTTTAGGTTGCAAGTACCTACTTGTAGAAAACAAGACCATAAAAAAATAGTTTTACTATTACTGTAACATACATTCACAGGAAGGTTCTTTTATCTTTGATTCAATGCACCCTTTTCCTTGTAAAAGTTAAATGAAAAGAAAATATCTAAATTGTTTTACCAACCACTGATACTTGTTTGAAGTTATGGATACAAGCTTATGTACAATATTGTAGACAAAAATCCTACATTTATCCTAAAAATATTTGATTTTTCATAGGTTACTTAATTTTGTGAATGCGAAATGTCTCTACCCAATATCACGTTCTGTTATCCAGACGTCGTGCAGGAGATGTACGAGTGGTGCCGGTCACGACCTGCAGGTATACACCTCAGTACTCATCAGCTACATGATTGTTCTGTTGGCCAGACGTCGTGCAGGAGATGTACGAGTGGTGCCGGTCACGACCTGCAGGTATACACCAGTACTCATCAGCTACATGATTGTTCTGTTGGCCAGACGTCGTGCAGGAGATGTACGAGTGGTGCCGGTCACGACCTGCAGGTATACACCTCAGTACTCATCAGCTACATGATTGTTCTGTTGGCCAGACGTCGTGCAGGAGATGTACGAGTGGTGTCGGTCACGACCTGCAGGTATACACCTCAGTACTCATCAGCTACATGATTGTTCTGTTGGCCAGACGTCGTGCAGGAGATGTACGAGTGGTGTCGGTCACGACCTGCAGGTATACACCTCAGTACTCATCAGCTACATGATTGTTCTGTTGGCCAGACATCGTGCAGGAGATGTACGAGTGGTGCCGGTCACGACCTGCAGGTATACACCTCAGTACTCATCAGCTACATGATTGTTCTGTTATCCAGACGTCGTGCAGGAGATGTACGAGTGGTGCCGGTCACGACCTGCAGGTATACACCTCAGTACTCATCAGCTACATGATTGTTCTGTTGGCCAGACGTCGTGCAGGAGATGTACGAGTGGTGTCGGTCACGACCTGCAGGTATACACCTCAGTACTCATCAGCTACATGATTGTTCTGTTGGCCAGACGTCGTGCAGGAGATGTACGAGTGGTGCCGGTCACGACCTGCAGGTATACACCTCAGTACTCATCAGCTACATGATTGTTCTGTTATCCAGACGTCGTGCAGGAGATGTACGAGTGGTGCCGGTCACGACCTGCAGGTATACACCTCAGTACTCATCAGCTACATGATTGTTCTGTTGGCCAGACGTCGTGCAGGAGATGTACGAGTGGTGCCGGTCACGACCTGCAGGTATACACCTCAGTACTCATCAGCTACATGATTGTTCTGTTGGCCAGACGTCGTGCAGGAGATGTACGAGTGGTGCCGGTCACGACCTGCAGGTATACACCTCAGTACTCATCAGCTACATGATTGTTCTGTTGGCCAGACGTCGTGCAGGAGATGTACGAGTGGTGCCGGTCACGACCTGCAGGTATACACCTCAGTACTCATCAGCTACATGATTGTTCTGTTGGCCAGACGTCGTGCAGGAGATGTACGAGTGGTGCCGGTCACGACCTGCAGGTATACACCTCAGTACTCATCAGCTACATGATTGTTCTGTTGGCGAGACGCCGTGCAGGAGATGTACGTGTGGTGCCGGTCACGACCTGCAGGTATACACCTCATTACTCATCAGCTACATGATTGTTCTGTTGGCCAGACGTCGTGCAGGAGATGTACGAGTGGTGCCGGTCATGACCTGCAGGTATACACCTCAGTACTCATCAGCTACATGATTGTTCTGTTGGCCAGACGTCGTGCAGGAGATGTACGAGTGGTGCCGGCGGGAGAGGGCGACACTGGACGACATCCCCGTCTGGTGCGTCGCCTTCTCAGCACACGACCTGCAGGTAAACCTCTCTGGACGGACACCACTGGCGATCAAACCAAGGCGTTTCAATAACAATTTATAAAATTAAAATAACATACAGTGTGTCAGTATGCTACATAATTTGTGGTTTAAAAGATATCACTATTAAGTAATTTTTTTTTGTATTATAAAATCTGTGTGGTAAAATTACTCATACTGCTGAGTGATTGATAGCCTTAAAATATTTATATAAATATCATTTACCATGAATTGCTATAATCTTTGGAGGTATGGTTTTAAGGGTGAATACAAAAGTTTGTAAAGAAAAGGGTGGGAAAGTTAGTGGAAAAATAATCTATGTGTAAATTCTTTAGCTGAGATTAGTTATATTTGATTCATTGTTTTGGAATCGATACTTTGACATCATTAGATACTGCTACTACATCTAAAAACTAAAGCAATCCCTAACAAAATTCTAAATTATCTGACATTGTATGGGCAGCAGGGAATAGCGAACAAGGTGTTTGTCTGTCGAGTCAGAGTGTCAGAGAAAATAGAATTATGTTAGGAATTGTTTTAATTTTGAGACGTAGTATTGTAATACAGTAATACATTCCTGAAGATACGTGATGCTTAATTTAAGGTGAATGAGAAAGAAAAGTGAGTGTATTGGTTCAGATGCGATGATCTGGCTAAACCAACTAACTGAGTAAGCCTTTAGGATTATTAATTATTAGCCAAAAGAGCAAAGGCAACTGGGTTCAGTTTTGAGCAATCAATAAGCGTCTACAGTACATTTTCTCAGGATTCAAAACGGCAATATTTGAATCATAAGGCGAATTCCATAACCCTTCAGCTACCTAGCCAATTTTTCAACATTTAACCATCACTAACAGAAATCAGAAAAATTTGAAATCTGATATGATGAAAATTGTTTCTTCAACGATGTCCTTAGTTGTTAAGTTCTGCATTCATAGATGCCAATCCGTGTTAGTTGGAGATCCAATGATTGTGTTGTAGATGTTGGAGCTAGTGGATGATTTTCGCTACTACCACCAGACCGGCGCTGGCGACCGGACGGGGATCAACCGTCGACTGGGCTGCCCCCTAGTGAGGGACATGCTCACCAGGTTCAAGTAAGTACTGGACACGGTAGAAGCGTTGAAGATAGCAGTCGTCGACTGGGCTGTCCCCTAGTGAGGGACATGCTCACCAGGTTCAAGTAAGTAGAAGCGGTAGAAGTGGACACGGTAGAAGCGTTGAAGGTAGCAGTCGACTGGGCTGTCCCCTAGTGAGGGACATGTTCACCAGGTTCAAGTAAGTAGAAGCGGTAGAAGTGGACACGGTAGAAGCGTTGAAGGTAGCAGTCGACTGGGCTGTCCCCTAGTGAGGGACATGCTCACCAGGTTCAAGTAAGTAGAAGCGGTAGAAGTGGACACGGTAGAAGCGTTGAAGGTAGCAGTCGACTGGGCTGCCCCCTAGTGAGGGACATGCTCACCAGGTTCAAGTAAGTAGAAGCGGTAGAAGTGGACACGGTAGAAGCGTTGAAGGTAGCAGTCGACTGGGCTGTCCCCTAGTGAGGGACATGCTCACCAGGTTCAAGTAAGTAGAAGCGGTAGAAGTGGACACGGTAGAAGCGTTGAAGGTAGCAGTCGACTGGGCTGTCCCCTAGTGAGGGACATGCTCACCAGGTTCAAGTAAGTAGAAGCGGTAGAAGTGGATACGGTAGAAGCGTTGAAGGTAGCAGTCGACTGGGCTGCCCCCTAGTGAGGGACATGCTCACCAGGTTCAAGTAAGTAGAAGCGGTAGAAGTGGACACGGTAGAAGCGTTGAAGGTAGCAGTCGACTGGGCTGTCCCCTAGTGAGGGACATGCTCACCAGGTTCAAGTAAGTAGAAGCGGTAGAAGTGGACACGGTAGAAGCGTTGAAGGTAGCAGTCGACTGGGCTGCCCCCTAGTGAGGGACATGCTCACCAGGTTCAAGTAAGTAGAAGCGGTAGAAGTGGACACGGTAGAAGCGTTGAAGGTAGCAGTCGACTGGGCTGTCCCCTAGTGAGGGACATGCTCACCAGGTTCAAGTAAGTAGAAGCGGTAGAAGTGGACACGGTAGAAGCGTTGAAGGTAGCAGTCGACTGGGCTGTCCCCTAGTGAGGGACATGCTCACCAGGTTCAAGTAAGTAGAAGCGGTAGAAGTGGACACGGTAGAAGCGTTGAAGGTAGCAGTCGACTGGGCTGTCCCCTAGTGAGGGACATGCTCACCAGGTTCAAGTAAGTAGAAGCGGTAGAAGTGGACACGGTAGAAGCGTTGAAGGTAGCAGTCGACTGGGCTGTCCCCTAGTGAGGGACATGCTCACCAGGTTCAAGTAAGTAGAAGCGGTAGAAGTGGACACGGTAGAAGCGTTGAAGATAGCAGTCGTCGACTGGGCTGTCCCCTAGTGAGGGACATGCTCACCAGGTTCAAGTAAGTAGAAGCGGTAGAAGTGGACACGGTAGAAGCGTTGAAGGTAGCAGTCGACTGGGCTGTCCCCTAGTGAGGGACATGCTCACCAGGTTCAAGTAAGTAGAAGCGGTAGAAGTGGACACGGTAGAAGCGTTGAAGGTAGCAGTCGACTGGGCTGTCCCCTAGTGAGGGACATGCTCACCAGGTTCAAGTAAGTAGAAGCGGTAGAAGTGGACACGGTAGAAGCGTTGAAGGTAGCAGTCGACTGGGCTGTCCCCTAGTGAGGGACATGCTCACCAGGTTCAAGTAAGTAGAAGCGGTAGAAGTGGACACGGTAGAAGCGTTGAAGGTAGCAGTCGACTGTGCTGTCCCCTAGTGAGGGACATGCTCACCAGGTTCAAGTAAGTAGAAGCGGTAGAAGTGGACACGGTAGAAGCGTTGAAGGTAGCAGTCGACTGGGCTGCCCCCTAGTGAGGGACATGCTCACCAGGTTCAAGTAAGTAATGGACACAGGGGAAGCGTTGAAGGTAGCAGTCGACTGGGCTGCCCCCTAGTGAGGGACATGCTCACCAGGTTCAAGTAAGTAATGGACACAGGGGAAGCGTTGAAGGTAGCAGTCGACTGGGCTGCCCCCTAGTGAGGGACATGCTCACCAGGTTCAAGTAAGTAATGGACACAGGGGAAGCGTTGAAGGTAGCAGTCGACTGGGCTGTCCCCTAGTGAGGGACATGCTCACCAGGTTCAAGTAAGTAGAAGCGGTAGAAGTGGACACGGTAGAAGCGTTGAAGGTAGCAGTCGACTGGGCTGTCCCCTAGTGAGGGACATGCTCACCAGGTTCAAGTAAGTAATGGACACAGGGGAAGCGTTGAAGGTAGCAGTCGACTGGGCTGCCCCCTAGTGAGGGACATGCTCACCAGGTTCAAGTAAGTAATGGACACAGGGGAAGCGTTGAAGGTAGCAGTCGACTGGGCTGCCCCCTAGTGAGGGACATGCTCACCAGGTTCAAGTAAGTAGAAGCGGTAGAAGTGGACACGGTAGAAGCGTTGAAGGTAGCAGTCGACTGGGCTGTCCCCTAGTGAGGGACATGCTCACCAGGTTCAAGTAAGTAATGGACACAGGGGAAGCGTTGAAGGTAGCAGTCGACTGGGCTGCCCCCTAGTGAGGGACATGCTCACCAGGTTCAAGTAAGTAGAAGCGGTAGAAGTGGACACGGTAGAAGCGTTGAAGGTAGCAGTCGACTGGGCTGTCCCCTAGTGAGGGACATGCTCACCAGGTTCAAGTAAGTAATGGACACAGGGGAAGCGTTGAAGGTAGCAGTCGACTGGGCTGCCCCCTAGTGAGGGACATGCTCACCAGGTTCAAGTAAGTAGAAGCGGTAGAAGTGGACACGGTAGAAGCGTTGAAGGTAGCAGTCGACTGGGCTGTCCCCTAGTGAGGGACATGCTCACCAGGTTCAAGTAAGTAATGGACACAGGGGAAGCGTTGAAGGTAGCAGTCGACTGGGCTGTCCCCTAGTGAGGGACATGCTCACCAGGTTCAAGTAAGTAATGGACACAGGGGAAGCGTTGAAGGTAGCAGTCGACTGGGCTGCCCCCTAGTGAGGGACATGCTCACCAGGTTCAAGTAAGTAATGGACACAGGGGAAGCGTTGAAGGTAGCAGTCGACTGGGCTGCCCCCTAGTGAGGGACATGCTCACCAGGTTCAAGTAAGTAGAAGCGGTAGAAGTGGACACGGTAGAAGCGTTGAAGGTAGCAGTCGACTGGGCTGTCCCCTAGTGAGGGACATGCTCACCAGGTTCAAGTAAGTAATGGACACAGGGGAAGCGTTGAAGGTAGCAGTCGACTGGGCTGCCCCCTAGTGAGGGACATGCTCACCAGGTTCAAGTAAGTAGAAGCGGTAGAAGTGGACACGGTAGAAGCGTTGAAGGTAGCAGTCGACTGGGCTGCCCCCTAGTGAGGGACATGCTCACCAGGTTCAAGTAAGTAGAAGCGGTAGAAGTGGACACGGTAGAAGCGTTGAAGGTAGCAGTCGACTGGGCTGTCCCCTAGTGAGGGACATGCTCACCAGGTTCAAGTAAGTAGAAGCGGTAGAAGTGGACACGGTAGAAGCGTTGAAGGTAGCAGTCGACTGGGCTGCCCCCTAGTGAGGGACATGCTCACCAGGTTCAAGTAAGTAATGGACACAGGGGAAGCGTTGAAGGTAGCAGTCGACTGGGCTGCCCCCTAGTGAGGGACATGCTCACCAGGTTCAAGTAAGTAATGGACACAGGGGAAGCGTTGAAGGTAGCAGTCGACTGGGCTGTCCCCTAGTGAGGGACATGCTCACCAGGTTCAAGTAAGTAGAAGCGGTAGAAGTGGACACGGTAGAAGCGTTGAAGGTAGCAGTCGACTGGGCTGTCCCCTAGTAAGGGACATGCTCACCAGGTTCAAGTAAGTAGAAGCGGTAGAAGTGGACACGGTAGAAGCGTTGAAGGTAGCAGTCGACTGGGCTGCCCCCTAGTGAGGGACATGCTCACCAGGTTCAAGTAAGTAGAAGCGGTAGAAGTGGACACGGTAGAAGCGTTGAAGGTAGCAGTCGACTGGGCTGTCCCCTAGTGAGGGACATGCTCACCAGGTTCAAGTAAGTAGAAGCGGTAGAAGTGGACACGGTAGAAGCGTTGAAGGTAGCAGTCGACTGGGCTGCCCCCTAGTGAGGGACATGCTCACCAGGTTCAAGTAAGTAGAAGCGGTAGAAGTGGACACGGTAGAAGCGTTGAAGGTAGCAGTCGACTGGGCTGTCCCCTAGTGAGGGACATGCTCACCAGGTTCAAGTAAGTAGAAGCGGTAGAAGTGGACACGGTAGAAGCGTTGAAGGTAGCAGTCGACTGGGCTGCCCCCTAGTGAGGGACATGCTCACCAGGTTCAAGTAAGTAGAAGCGGTAGAAGTGGACACGGTAGAAGCGTTGAAGGTAGCAGTCGACTGGGCTGTCCCCTAGTGAGGGACATGCTCACCAGGTTCAAGTAAGTAGAAGCGGTAGAAGTGGACACGGTAGAAGCGTTGAAGGTAGCAGTCGACTGGGCTGTCCCCTAGTGAGGGACATGCTCACCAGGTTCAAGTAAGTAGAAGCGGTATAAGTGGACACGGTAGAAGCGTTGAAGGTAGCAGTCGACTGGGCTGTCCCCTAGTGAGGGACATGCTCACCAGGTTCAAGTAAGTAATGGACACAGGGGAAGCGTTGAAGGTAGGAGTCATCGACTGTCACTGTCTGAAGTAAGTGCTGATTCAAAACAAGGGAGTTGCAAAATAAAATCTCTTACAAGTTTTGGTTGTCACAGAAAACATTGTATTGCCCATTTGGAAGTTCAGTCCTTCAACTGCAGAGTTGAAGAGAAGAGAAGAAAGACAAAGATTTAAGACAATAGTTGACAGTTCATATATGTTGATAGTTATATTATTTGCTGATGGAGGTCTATGATATTGTGAAGATGCGTGTAAATTTCAATTTCAATTTGACGCATGTAAGATGTTGGATTTTATTAGTTAGAATCTAAACAACTAAAACAACAACACTAATGCATTTTCAAAATTTAAATAGATTTTCAATCATTTAAATGTGTGTAATACCTTTACTGTTTAAAGGGTGTAGTAAAACTAACTAGAAGTGCTTTCTTAAAGAATCAGAAAAAATTATTTCACTACATTGCCAGAGGTGAAATGGGAGGTAAGCTGTTCCATTTTTGTTGTGTGTCTCTTCCACAAGCACTAACTCAACACTAGCAGTTAAAGAATTAATAATCCTTCAATTTTGTCAAACTAAAAGAGTCACTGACCGATCACTATTCTTTTCACCCTTAAACATGAAAATTCTCCTCTCTTTTCTTCAAATCAAACACTTTCAAGGACGACCCTAATTTCTAGAGAGATAGAGATGGACCCAGATGCACCCCGGCCGAGAGGGGTGTTCTACTTCGGAGACGCTGAGACAGTGGGCCTGGTTTCCACTCGGCTGGGCCTCTTCAACGACGGTCACCATCTTAGTATTGACGATCATCGCCAGAAGCATCACCGGACCTTCAGGACGTCCGCGGTCCTGCCGTGGGGCGCCAACCTCATGGCTGTCTTTTATCGGTAAGGAGAACAAGTGCTTTGGAACTTCCAATATAGAAGAGAAAGGACTTGACCAAATTAGTTTGAAGTAGAGGTCTCGTGACCTGTCAAATATTCTATTTAAGAGCCTTTTCTACCTTGTCTCTAAATCAAATGGTTTGCCATAATAAAAATAAGTAGGTTTTTAAATGTTCAAAACCAGCCCTAGCTACCCTTTTACGTTGAGCTAATTAATTAAGGATCCTGATAAATTAATCAGTGAGTTGTCTAAGTAACAAAGCTGAATTTCATTTGTTTCATCACACTCATCGCTTTCACCTGTCACCTGCCCGGCTTTACTACCTCGACCTTCTATGGTAGGGTAAAGGTTGCTTTCTGTCCTATCTACCTTTTTTTAACAGTTCTTACACCTTAGATATCACTTGTGTTCCTCGACAGTGCTGTAAGAGATTCTTCTCCAGAAGCAAATTTCGCCACTTAATGAACTTAAGCTTCTTGCAGTCTTCGCAACGTCTAACAAGGAGATATTAAGTCCAACAAGGGGCCTAGGTGAGTGTATGCGTTTCCTTTGAAGTTAAGGTGACAGCAAGACAGTCTTCGCTGAAAGGTTTGACTCAATGTTTAGTTTTGGCTTTTTTTTGGGTTAGCCATGTAAGGATTCTAAGGGGACCTTCTGTCGCTTTGTGCCACAGATGTCTCTTTATGATGTCATCAAGGGTGCTGGCTTAAGAGGAGGTATACCTTCAGAATCATGGCTCCTACTCCATATCACCGGGTCCCACACCTTAATTTAATCCATTGTTATTATTATCAAAATTGTGTTTATTTTGACTTTAAATATATTTTTCCATCTTAGGTGCACCAGTGGCGAGCGGTACCGCGTGGCAGTGCTGGTGTCGGAGCATGTGGTGGCACTCCCTGGGTGTCCCTCAGGGCTCTGCCCCTGGTCGCTCCTCCACCGCCGCCTCCTCCACCCCCTGGAACGTCACGGGTGCCCGCTGGACATCTGCTCCAGACTGCCGCACTCCTGGCTGCCCCTCACCACCACAGAGCTGTGGGCCCTCGCCGCCTTCTTCTCCACCATCCTCTTCATCTTCCACCTCTTCCGGTTTGTCAGCCGACTGACGGCCTGAGCTTGGGAAATAAAGTCGTTTTCTTTTAATTTGTATGTTTTTGAAATCCGTGTGTGGTAATGTTAAGTAAGCTGAAGGTAATGTGTGGGGAAAACTAGTGAAGCTTAGAATATTCAAATAGTTTTGCTTCAAGTAATTAAAGGAACACAACATTTTTTTAATTTCTCAACAACAAAGATTACTAATGTATTAATGAATAATTTTAATTTTAAAATTAGGATCAATTAAAATGTTTCCCAACTGTCAAACATTAACAATATTAATCTGTATAATACTGTACAGATAAATATTACACAGAAATATGTAATACAACATTCTCAGTTCACGGGGAATGAAAACGTTTCCAGTGCAAAATGTTAGATAGCACCACCAATTGCAATTCAGTGGAAAATATTTTAATTGCAAGAGGAGAGTTGGATGTAGTTTTCTGTTTCAATTATTCAGTATTTTTGTACAATAAACTTCATTGATGGATTATTTAATACACGTCAAGAACAAAAAATTATTTTACGTATTCTATACGATCATGTCAAAAAATTTGTTACTATGATCAACTTTTAGTTGAATTTTATAATGCTTTGATGAGTAAAAAGACGACCAAAGGTATACAAATTATTGGTCAATTTTGAAGGAACAATTTTTTAAACACAGAGTCACCGAGTGAGGTATGTTTAAGGTAGCCAAATGCTTCTGTATACACGGCTTGCTCAGTGCTGCAACCTGGCGAGCTCCCAGCGAACTGTTTGGTGGTTACAACTGAAAAGTACGTTGCCTCGTCTGATAAACATCATTCTATCCGCTTCAGATGCTTTTGAATGGCTTTCTTAATTATGATTGTTTTAAATAAAACAAGCCATATAATGAGAAAACTCTATGAAATGTATCTCAGATGCTGAAAATTCACTTTTTTGGAAACATAACAGAATTGATCTATCGGAAGGCTTTAGTGACTTTGAAGATTAATTTTACTATTTCTTTTTAATTTATTTGCCTTCATGTACTTTTTCACACACTGCCATTTAACTTTTCTGCAAAATAATTTTAGTTTTAAAACCTATGAATAAATATTGTAGTTATTATTCGAAATCTATACATAGATTAATCTAATCTAGCCATTGTTAATCTAATAAATTTAATTTCTCAAAAATAAAAAATCCTCAGACTAACTTATTTAGATTTTACAAAAAAAAAAACTCTTGATTATACAAAACATTTCATTGAAACAATTGAAAACATTATTATATTATCATGATTGTTATTGAACAATTATTATTTAAGGTAAAAATATAACGTAATTGTTTTATTTGGGTCACCAAAAGATATTTTGCAGTAAAATTAGGAAACGTACAGTTATAAAAGTAAAGTTTGAGACAACAATAAAATGTGCTCGCAACCATAAAAGTTAAGTCTGGCATTAGGAATGTATGGCAGTCCACTGTAATTCAATAAAGAACAGCTGCAGTACGGGGATAAAGCGGAAACCACTTCAGTCTCTGCAAGCTTCTAAAATAGCGCCATAGGTCATGTAATAAATTTAGAATTATATTGGACATTATTTACAAATAAATTTGAAATAGTATGTGTATATTATATATGTTAAATAGAAGATGTGTGGTTTATCGATTTTAGTCTACAAACTTGGAAAATATATAACAATCCATTTTTATTTCTATGTTTCCTCAAAATAGTCTAGAAGAATATGCAAAATAATATTCTTAAACAAATTTATTAAGAAAACTTTGTTCATGAACAGTAAGCTAAAAATATCCCCTTATGGATTAAGTGTTGAGACTTAAAATACAGGATAATCGTAATAACAACATATTTTAAACAGGAATTTAATCGAAATGCTGGCGTGAGGTAGGAATTTAATTTAGATATACCCCCGTCGCAGCAGACCTGCGTACTCAGCGAATTTCCAAACGATCTTGAGATATTGTATTTTCCCCATTAACACCATAGGAATGGGTATGTAGGTTGGCTGCCTTGGGATGTCATTATAAAATGTTAGTTTTGTTAGGAAATGTAATAGTTACGTTAGGTAAATGTCAAACTGTATCTATTTTCGGCACTTTTTATTTTTCCCCATAAACCCCATGGGGGTGAGTAAGTAGGTTTGCCGCCATATGGGTGTTGTAAGCAAATATCAGTTAAATCCTTCCTAGTGAATGAACATACCAAATATTATCAAGTTATGGTGTTCTTTTCATTTTCCCCATAAACCCCATAGGGGTGAGTACGTAGGTCTGCCGCCATGTGGGTGTTGTAAGTAAATATCAGTTGAACCCTACCAAGTAAATGTACATAACAAATTTTATCAAGTTATTCCAATAAATAAGCGAGATACAGGGTTTTGTTGGTTTCCCATAAGATTAACATGGAAAACCTATTTTTGGCTTTTCTCCGTAACCTGTTAAGCCAAGTTAAAAATTCAAAATATGAAATTGTTTGTTTTTTAAGCTCTTTTAAATGGTTTTAGTTAAAATTGTTGAATTTTGAAAATTAAGCTCCAAAAATGCAAAAAACCCATTTTTGACCCCTTTGAAACCCCATAAAACCCCGTTCCCATAACCCGATCATGCTGGTTTTCGAACTCATGAAAATAGACCTAGCCTTACACCTTCATACCAAATTTCATCAAAATCGGAGGTCCCCTTCAAAAGTTATTAGTACCACGGACACATAGATATATATATATATATATATATATATATATATCTATATATATATATATATATATATAGATATATATATATACATATATATGAAAATGAACGAACGGTGTTTTTGGCTTCTGGGGACCTCAAAATGAAAAAGTAACATGGTCCCGGGCTTAGGTCTTACCATGGCTACTACCGTAATAGCGTATTCCCTATAGGGAAATTCGCTAAAAAATAGACATTACAGAAGAATCCATAATTTTAGCAGTAGTTTTTGTCTGAAAAGTAATAAAGTTTTCCCATTACATAAATAGTTGTGGAGGGCTTTAATTTGATATTTGATAGATACCAAGCAACATCAGCATTTAAAGAATTATTTCATATCTTGAATGAAATTCTTTGTGTCAGAAAATCCAGTGGTTATTATTGATGTTTGTGGTAAGAACGTCGTTTAAAAAAGTTAAACAAATCTCAGTCCAAAAAAACATTTTGCCTTTTTTAAACATTTTGAAAATTTTAAGATTTTCAGCAAATTAATTAGTTAATTTTTTAAAATCCCCTTTTGCATTGCATCAATGTCAAAATTTTGTTTAATCGGTTGCTGCTATGTGAAACATTCAATATAAAATATTCAAATAAAATAAAATAGTATTTCAAAAGATTGGTTTAAGCAAAATGAAACATGGTTCAAAATGGCGACTGTTCCCTTTATGATAAAGTCTACTGATCCAAAGCATTTGTTTAAGTACTGAAGGTTCACTGTCACTGTTGTTCCTATCAAATATGCGTAGATGCAACAATTACATCTGGTTTTGTAAGGGAGAATTTAAAACAATTCCATCTAATTTTGTAGGTGTTGTAGATCATCTTGTTAAACTAATTGACCATACACTCTAAAAAATACCATAACTTTAAAGTAAATTCAATATATTTACAGGTATAAAAAAGTATTAGACTTTCTTTTTTTTATTTTATATGACTTTTATATGTTGGAAGAAATTTCTTTTACATGGGTTATTATTAAAATCATTTTTACAGTCCTAAAATCATAAAAATCTTTGTTTTATTCTTTTCATTGATAAATATGATCATACCAAGTTTTTTCTCCCAAACCTAGACACCTTATAACAATTAAAAAAAAAAACGTTTGTGAGAAATTGAAAAGAAAACTGGTTTTCAAATGTTGTTAGACTCATTTCGTAAGTGAAATTTCATATAAACTACTTCACAACCACGTGATAGCATATATGCTACCCGTGAAGTGAGTGACCAAAATAAAGTTTATGGTGTTTTGTATCCCTTTTGCACTAGAAATTCAAAACCAACAAACAGAAGAATACTATTGTTGTTTAATATTCAATGCATATTTTTCTGAAGAGTATAATAAAACAGAGTGTTATGAGAGGAATGAACAATTTATTGTAAAAACATGCCGGTAAGAGTGGCACACCTGCCATGCACTGTCTGCCCGGCGGTGGTCTGGGTGTTCTATATGAGATGCTGAGTTTAGTTCCGACGATTTATTTTCTTTTAATTTTGAAGCACGTCTTTGTATGATAAGAAAACACCACATTTTGTAATGGGAATCGCGCTTTAAAAGAAACAAAAGTATGCCCTTCTCATCGTGCTTAAAGTTTTGGTTTTAAACACTGTAATCGTATAATCATAGTTTTGTATTCACATTACGGATAAAATTACTATTTAATTAGAGATTCTCTTACTGGCGAGGAGTGCTTGGGGTTTATTTAATAACAAAGCTGTTGATGGTGGTGATAATTGTAAAACGATGTTGAATGAATGTAGTTCTTTTTCGGAACAAATTATATACATAGCATCCAACAAAAATTTTAAATACTACTCTAAATTAAAAAAAAAAAAAAAATGAAAAATTTTTAGCATTCTTCAATTTTGTATACTGCTTTTTTCATTAATTGTTCAGTCAATTTTTTCTTTAATGATTTTTCTGTTATTTCCAACTAAGTAATGGGCAATGTATTAAATAATTTAGTTTTCATTTATTCGATATTTCGTTAAAATTTGTATACGAGTATATTAATATTTTGTATATTTGTGTATTTGCAGTTATATGTTTTCAATTAAAAATTGTTCCTTGTTTTATGTGTGTGTATTAAAATTTTGAGACAGATTTTTCATTTGTTGTTTGAGATTTAAAATAATTAATTTATAAAATGTAAATAAATTAAATGGTAAAGTTAAAATTTTTAGTTTTTGAAAAGTGGCTTGAAGTGTGTGTGTGTGTGTGTGTGTGTGTGTGTGTGTGTGTGTGTGTGTGTGTGTGTGTGTGTGTGTGTGTGTGTGTGTGTGTGTGTGTGTGTTTTTTAGCTCCACAAATAATTCATAATAATTAATAATTAATCAATAAATAATAATTAATTGTTTTTGCTTTTTAAAAACCTTATCTGCTAAGGGAGCATTACTCCAGGCTGTTATTTCATGCATGATATGGCAATTATTTAAGCCATAAAAATGACAGCCATAAAATGCAGTAATCATTATTTGTTCAGTGACATTTCCTTGGAGTCTTCTTATTATGTACAATCCTTTTGAGATGTTGCTTAAAACTTTATAAATCTGATATTGTCAATTAATTTGAGAATCAATCATTACTCCCAAGAATTTTAATGAGGCCATATTTTTATAGAGGAAAAATCTTTTGGAGAAACTTACTTCGATATTTTGTATTGTAGTAGTAAATAAAACTAATATATATATATATATATATATATATATATATATATATATATATAAACACACATATACACGGGTTATAAAAAGTAGTTTTTAGTTGCCATTTTTTCCTCTATGTCAATTGTTTAGTTTCAACAAGACCTAGCCTATATAAAATGATATAAAAGTCGACCATAGTTCCTATTAAAAATTTGAGCTACCCCTACCCCCACTACCAATAAGGTTAAAACTTTTAAAACTAACCATCATTATTGTAGCCTCTCATATCCAAAAAAAAGATGCCTCAAACCGATTTCAAATAGTTCAAAAATTTAGGGGAAGTAATTTTGGGTGATTTCATACCTTACTCACATTACTGTGATACTTATTATTTCATTGGATATAAAACAACAGGGATTTCAGTTTTTGAATTGAATAGGGACAGTGTTCAAGTTTTTTTTGTTATAATTAGAGAAAGAAGTATATATTTGCTTAAAACTTAAGTATTGTGAAAACAAATATAGAAACACCGATTGCATGCAAAAAAGTTTTAGCCCCTCTCATTAAAAATGTATATATTTTTTAAAATTGTTTAATTAATCTAAATAGCATTGTTGACATTATTAATTGTTCCAGAGGGGTGAATAGGGACGGATATATTTTTTTAATTACAAATACGCAAAAAGTTTAGTTTAGTAACATGAAAATATATAAGCACTTTGTAACAATGGCATCAACTTAAACTGGTGGCTCTGTCTGTTTAAGACAAAACGTAGTGAACGCAATATTCATTATTGTATATGACTTGAATAAATAAATACTAAGTTTAGCCTTATTTTAAATACTTTCTGTGCAACTGTATCAACGGCACTCTGACTCTGAACGAACGGCATTGGAATAAAAATCGTTAAAATCACCTAAAAATTATGAAAGTCACAACATTAACTTATTAACAAAATTAAATAATGAATGGAATAGTGGTTTTATAATTAAAAAATAAATAATGTAAGATTTTTATTTTTAATTTTATGATCCTATACACCCCAATGACCTTTCAAAAGTGTAGTAAATTCAAATAATAATTAAACAAATTGTTACTTTTAGTAAATTTACATGAATATAAAATTATTTTATTCATCAAAATAGACCGAATAAAATGTCAAATAGGCTGCTTAATTTACATTTTTGGTTGTTTACACACAATACTCTGTCAGTTATGTTTTTTGTAAAAAATATCACATCTGTTTTTGCAGTGCTACCAAAATTAGAAAAAAATCATTCTTATATTATAAAGTTGTGAAATTCTCTAACAGAACATTGTATCTACAAGATTATGTAATAATTGTCATAATTTGACTATCAATAAGGTAACAAAAATCAAATTAAATATTTTTCTTAGTATTTGTCCTTTTTAAACCCAGTGTCCCTATTCACCCCTGTCTACGGCAGTAACTTTAAAACCAACAAACTTTTAAAGACGAGATTTAACCAATAAATCCCTTTGAAACCAAGAAAATTTATTGCGAATTCCAACAAAATATTTCAGGACTTTACAAACAACTTTGGACTATTCTGAGATACGAGAATACTTTGTACCTATTATACGACTTGGCTTGGCATACTTTACATTCAGTAAAGTTTGAACGAAGAGGAAACCTTAAGCTTTTTTCGTTTCTCGCTTCTCTGTGGTTTATTTAAAAACATCATAATCCAATGTGTATATAAAATTCTGTGGTATATACAAGGTTAACGAATATGCCTTGTCTTATTTCATTGTCTACCTGTAGTATGCTTTATGTAAGGATGTGGAAAAAAATACTATTACTAGCTGAGTGGCCCTGTACGTTCTTCACAGGGGGTGAGTGTGTGCTGTTTACTAAATACTAAATGTATAAATACTTTACAAATCCCGAGAGCCAGCTTCAATTGGTGTTTTCACCATATCTAAATACTCAAGCTTAACAACTCCCAGATACATTTTTCAAACGCTTGTTATATGAATTTTCACTTTCGGGTTACAAGCTATTTCTACTATCCTCAATGTTTTGTTGCAGTTTGATTAAACACTGACCATTCATATATTGATTAACATTATTCATAGAAAGTTATGAAAACTTTGGTAAGAAGGTAAGAATACTATAAATATTTTAATGAAGTTAATATTGAAACATTGATTGGATGTGACAATAGCTAAACCAAATCCTATGAAACTAACATTGAATTTCTTCTTTTAATAAAAATAACATTTCAAGTGTAGGAAAATGCAAATGTGTACAAAGTTAATCCAATACATGATGAAATACAGTAAGTTACTTGATAATTTCACCTAAAGTAAATGTTCTATGTGAATGTAAATTTAAAATAAATTTTGTGTCAATAAAGCATGTGTAAAATTGAGATATTTTTCTGGACGATTTAATTTTTAATCGACCTTTTTAATTAATTATTTTATTAGGTTGAATGCAGTTACGCAAATGGTTTGTTCCTGGTGGGTTTCAACCGGGCACATGGCCGACAACTTTCTTTTGGGGAAGGTTCTGAATGAAAACCAAACTATATAACATTTTCCAGATCACTGAACAGTTTATATTGACAAGTTTAAGTCAATATTTTCTTAACTAAGATTACCCACCAAGTAAAAGTTTTAGTATAAATTTTTCTTTTAATAAACATAACACTAAAACTAGGTAAGTATGCATAGTTATTTTAATGGTGTATATACCCAAAATTGAAATTGTTTGACCAATTTCTTTTTTGTACTATATCGTATTGATGTTTTGTTAGTTTCAGATATAAATAACAGTGGTTTTATGAACTTTGAAAAAAAAAAAATGGTTATAGAAATTATAGATTGATTGATTGTGTGATTGCTTTTCTTAAGGCACTAATTGGTCATTATTATTCCAATAGCTTTGTTCAATATTTCTGGTCGGTTGAAAACTAATATAACCGATACTTTTTATGGCTCTTTATTGTTTTATTTAGGTATAAAACACATCACTTCGGACAATATTTCATTCCTCGGAAGTATGTGTAACAGGTAAAACTTATGTTGTACATATTTGGTGAACCTAAACTCTAGATTCAAAATATTTGGAACATATATTATAATTATGTTAGTTACTTAAGTAGGTATTTCATAGACATTAACCTTTGACTAACGTGAATAGACTTTTCATTTAATGTATTTTGTTTGAAATCTGGATGGCCAGATGCGTTGTAATCAATGGTGTTTTTATTTAGCTGGATTTTACAGTGCTGCAAAAACATTTTATCACAACATAAGCAAAACCCTCCCCTCAGTTATATAATGTTTCATCCCTGGGTAAGATAGTGGTAGGAGGCATATTCTTACTGATTTACCTATCACATGTCTCTTGCACTTCCACGAAGGCCGCGGAAGATCACAATAAAACGGTTTCAAATTTCAAACACGCCAATGCTATGAAAAAGTTGGCACTACCCCCAATGAAAAAGTCTATTCACGTTATGGTATATAGTGAATGATTGATTAAACTTAGGTTCCCTTTCTTCAAGTCAATTTAAACCTAAACTTAATATTAAACAAAAAATGTCTCTATGTTTAATTGTAATTTTGAATCAAACTAAGTGTGCGTAAGATAAACGTGTTTTGGGAAGAGGACCAGCGACCCTTAGTATTTTTAGTCGACACTCAATTATGACTACTATACATTCTCACAAATCCTTATATACATCATATTCCATAAGTGTCCTGCTTCAAAGCATCACAAGAGCACGGACAACTATCCCTGGACAACCAATCCAGCTCATCAACCAGATCTGGTCATCTCTCATCATGGTCAAGGCCGTCACGTTGGTAGCCCTGCTGCTTCTTGTCATTTCCAGTGCTGCCAACCCTCCTCAGATTTGCGCAAAACAACACGAAGTGCGTATATATCTATTCGTAACAAACACTTTTATTATGATACACAAGCATGCACTTATAAATGCATTAATTCATCTAGTGAAATTTGGTAGTTTTTAATGTGTCGATTTCCAGACTAAATTGATTGAAAATTGGGGAAAATCAATTCTTCTCCGTTTTATTGTTGCTTTCAAATAAATAAATAAATAAAAATAATAATAAAATAAACACTAATATAAAAATTAGATCTCTCTTTATAGAGCTAAACCCAGTGTGCTAAGCTATTGCAGCCCAGCTTCATACCGGGCATGCACATGCAGCTTGCAGCCGGAGCTATACATACCGGTCAATCCTTTTATGCACTCAGTGGGCACTTTGCGACTATGTACTCCATATAGTTTGATACTCTGCTCCGCAGTCGCATGACTGGTCCTGTGTCATTCCCCATTTGTACTTCCAATAATTACATCTTCCCACTCCAGTGCGGAAACGATTGAGTATATGACTGCTACCGAGGAAGATTCATACCACCTACCGCTACGGTCGGGTCAGCTATCAAGAAGAGGTTCCGACTTTGAAAAGCGTCCCAGGAGGAAGTCCAGTTTGTATCGATGGTGAAGTTTGTGTCCATCAACTAAATGGCTGTTCGTAGAGCCTGTTTTGTAGACACTTTTTATGTACCCATAAATAATATAACAAAAACAAATACTAATTCAAATAACTAAATGTAATCTATGTTACACGATGCACAACATGCCTATATTATCCTATGATGTTATGTGTTTTATAACTAACAAATCTGATGTTAGATTGGAATTTTGTTCAAACAATGTACTATATATCGTATTGCTATCATAGCCAGCTACCAACTTAAATAATAATAATAAAAGATGTTCTGAAGTGCAAAGCACCTGCGTCAGTACGTTTAAAAGTGGCCCGGGAACGGGTCGTTAGGATTTGGTCTGGCAGCTGGCATAGCTGAGAGATCACTAGCGATTTTTGATAATTCAGCTGCCAAAAAATGTTGTTCGTTTAGCACCACCCGGGGAGTACGTGCAGCTTTAATGGAATGATGCGGATGCGAACAACATCACCCCCCAAATCGTAAACAATGTAAACAATGTACTGTTTACATGTCACTACATGTTTTATGCTTCCTTTTTGTTTGTCTTTGTATTAAAATTATGCAATATGAAAAGTGCTACGTAACTTTAACATATGCCTTTGGAAAGCTTCACATTTCATGTGATTAATCTTAGGAATCAACGATAAAATAAATATAAAATCTTTAGGCCTATTTATATAATATTTGAAAGAAAAAAAAACGAAAAATATTTATGTGTCTTTTTTTTGTTTAAAGGCCTAAGCAAAAAAGAGTTTTTGATTCAAACTTCTTTAATTGTTTTCACCACAGTATATTTAAGTTGCCGTACAAGAGAGTTTATGATGCAGAAGTTCGCAATGTTCACATCTTTTTTGTTTTGTTGGTAGCAATGCTACTCCCGAGAGGTGGGCCCCGTTGGACTCATCCAGAAGTTTTCTCGGCCATGCTGCGGCCATCTTGTCTGTGCAATAATGAGGACCCAGACTAAGGGCCACTATTATTGGATAGGGACTTGTCAAAAAAGACATTCGTGACTAATATTGTTTTAATTCAACGTCATATCACATGCTGGGTTTTGATTGTACTACATTTTGTCTTATAACTACAGTAATTAAATGATTCAATTTCTTCCGCCTCTTATTTTTTTGGGAAATGTTTTGAATTGAAATCCAATACAATACTTTGTAAAGAGTTTGTTTAGTATTAGAAATAAAGCAATTGTATGGTATTATTACTTTATTTTTTCATTCCTTTGTTCATTTTAACAGCTGATTGAAAGAGTTTAGATCTCACTCAATTAATATTTTATAATTTGTGTATCATAAAAAAATAGTTAAAAAATAAAATTACAAACAGAATATTTTGTTATGAAAAGTTGCACTGTACAACACAATACAGTTTTCCTAACATATAATTTGCTTAAACAATTTTTTTAGTAATCCGAGTGGTATTGTAAAATATAAAGATAAACCGTTTAAAATATTCTCATACGCTTGGATTAAATCAGAATCTCAGCAGGAGGTGAAAGATGAATTTAGAGTTGAGAGCAAGACATTATTTTTAAATTCTCAAAATTATTGATTAGCATTTTATGGTATTGTCTTTTTCAATACAAGCAAAAAGATACGCAAGCATGTTTCATTTCTTCCTTTTTTCTCAGCTCGTGTGAATCGTAGGATAAATCTGATCATACCGTTAGAAAGGTATTGTCCTGTAGATGAGCAGAATCCTATTCTAATTCACATAGGACTCCAGGGCTACGCCCCACAGGCTTTCAAAGTTCCAATGTTAATCTTATGGAGGAAGAAGAATTGAATGAATCATTAGACAGCTGTTGTAAAAACAACTGCTAGGAAATTAGGACGAACAGATGTTTTAGTTCTAAAATGTTTTTAAGCTTCTTGGGGCCAGATCAACTGAAATTTTGAACGAATTTCGATCAGGAGTTGTTTTCTAGTTTCAATAAATACTTTTCTTATAAAACTAAGGTTTTATAGAAGAAAGATAATAACAATATAAGAAATTTAAGAAATGTTGTTCCCAATGAAAGTGTGAATGGAATATTTTTATGAGAAGACATTTCCAGCAGTGGTTTTCTTAAATTTGTTCTTTACACGTCACTTAACATTTAACGCATGCCTTGGGAAAATCTTTCAATTTAATTTGATCAATAAATAATGATTGATAGATAAATGATGATAAAAATATAAATTTTATATAGTGTTTGCATATTGTTCTTGGGTTAATATTTAAAAAAATAACCTCGTACAAGTGATAATGAAAGAAATTGGTACATTTAGTAAATGTATATGAATATAAAATTATTTGTTTTATCAAAATAGGCAGAAAAAATGTCAAATTAGCTAGTTTATTTACTTTTTTTGGTTGTTTACAGACAGCACTCTGTCGGTTATGTTTTTATCAAAAATATCACTTTGTTTTGGCAGTGCTACAAAAATTAGAAAAATGCCATTTTTATGTTATAGAGTTGTGAAATTCTATAACAGAACATTGTATCTACAATAATATGTAAGTACCAGGTTAACCGAGCCTTGCTCGTTGGTTTTTATTCACTTTTGTTATAGTGTCAAGGTAAAAAAGCAATTAAATTTCCACCAAACAACCAACTATACCTCTTCACAGTTAACAGCTGTTTCAAAAAGTCTGCTTAACTTATTTAACATTAATGTTTCTTTCTTTTTGTTTACATTTCGTTGTTATTTCGTTGCCAAAATAGCAACCCATAAAACTAATGTTAAAAATTACAATTTTAAAATTTAATTTTAGACCAAATTCGATTTTTCCTGGGGTTGAGGCTGTTTCTAAACTTATTTTTGGGGCCAAGACACTCTTTAATAGAAACTCTAAGCAAAATATAACAGCTAGATTTTGAGATCGTGGAACACACATGCCTTCAGATATTCCTCGTATTATAGTATAGGATAATCGTCATAATTTGACTATCGATAAGGTAACAGCAATCAAATTATATATTTTTATTGGTATTTATCCCTTTTCACCCCAGTGTCCCTATTCACCCCTATCTACGGCAGTAACTTTTAAAGAGGAGATTTAACCAATAAATCTCTTTGAAACCAAGAAAATTTATTGCGAATTCCAACAAAATATTTCAGGACTTTACAAACAACTTTGGATTCTTCAGAGATACGAGAATACTTTGTACCCATTATATGACTTGGCTTGGCATGCTTTACATCCAGTAAAGTTTGAACACAGAGAGAACCTTGAACTTGTTTCTTTTCCGTTTCTCTGTGGTTTATGTATATACTAAGGTTAGCGACTATGCCTTGTCTTATTCCATTGTCTACCTATGTAGTATATGTTTTATGTAAGGATGTGAAAAAATACTATTACTAGCTGAGTAGTCCTCCACCAGTTCTTCACACAGGGTTCGGATGAGTGCTGTTTATTAAACTAAATGTATAGTTACTTTTACAAATCCAATGAGCCAGCTTCAATTCGTGTTTTCACCATGTCGCCAGCTCTCGTACGATTAACACCTTAGGAAATACCAACACACATCACTTGTAACTCAAACACAAAGGTGGTTACAAGATGTATTTGAAACTTTGGAAAAACAAGAAATATTATGGACGCCGCGCCGTTCCTATAGATTTGAACATCACTTCTGGTTATCCTGTATGTATTAGGAAAATTTAAGGTAAAGAAGAAGTTTTACTTAACACCACTTCTGCTGTGACAGAAAACACTAATGATTAAATAATATATCTCTTGTCTTTACCCCCACCCTTTCATATAAAATTGTTACCGTGTATTTGAATACTGTAAACTAACCTTTTATTCTATCGCCAACATTTGAATTATCAACAACACTTCTTTCGCCATAATTATTCTCTTCCTCTAAGAAGTTCAACTTTTAACTTCTCACCCACAACAAACTTTTACTCTTCTCTTCCATGAAACAACAAATTACAATATTAACCAACACCTACAGATTGTTCAAAAATAACTTCTACAAGTTTCAAACATATATAATGTTCAAAATTTTCAACTTATTTACTCGACGTCTTATTTTTGTTTATAACTTACTTTCAGAGCCCACAACCTTCCCCGTTGCTGTCCCGCAACCAAATAAACCCTCAGCCCATTTTCTCCTCCGCCCAATCCACAAATTTATGCTGATCTCATCCACCGATAACGCCCAGCACCTTAACCGGATACGCGCATCCCCATAATTAACCAAATACAGTCCTCAATTTGACCTTGTCCTAAGAGTGCCCAAACCATACTACTAATATCAATAACTAGTTTTATTAATACAGAAAAATATATGGCTATAGAAATTATATACTGATTGCTTTTCTTAAGACACTAATTGGTCATTATTATTCCAATAGCTTTGTTAAATATTTCTGGTCGGTTGAAAATTAATGTAACTGATAATTTTTTATGGCTCGCTATTGTTTTAGTAAGGTATAAAACACAGCACTTTGGACAATATTTCATTCCTCAGAAGGAGAGGTAACAAGGTGAGTATTTATGTTGTACACATTTGATCAACACCTAAACTCTAGATTTAAAATATTTGGAACATCCGTTATAATTATGTTTGTTACAGTTGTTATAGTTACTTAAGTAGATTTTTTATATACCTAAACCTTTGAATTTCGTGAACAGACATTTCATCTAATGTATTTTGTTTTACATTTAGAAGACCACGCCAGAGAGCTGTAATGGATGGTGTTATTATTCAGCTGGATTTTACAGTGATAAAACATTTTATCACAACATAAGCAAAACCCTCCACTCAGTTATATAATGTTTCATCCCTGAGCAAGAGAGTGGTAGTATTCCTACTGATTTACCTATCACCTACCTATGAACAAGTCTATTCACGTTATGGAATATGGTGAATGATTAAATTATTTTCACTGTCCCCAAGTCAATTTAAACTTAAACCTAATATAAAACAAAACATGTCGGTATGATCAATTTTGAATCTAACTAAGTGTGTGTAAGATAAACGTGTTTTGGGAAAGTGGCCCTTTAGTATTTTTAGTCAACTCGTAATTATGACTACTAGACATTCTCACGACTCCTTATACATATCCTATTTTATAATTAAGAGACAAGCTTCAAAGCTTCACGAGAACACGGACGCCTCATCCCCGGACAAGTGTAGTGTGCAGAGTCTCTGATCAGCACATCTCTCATCATGGTCAAGGCCGTCACGTTGGTAGCCCTGCTGCTTCTCGTCATTTCCACTGCTGCCAACCCTTTTCAGACTTGCGCAAAATATCACGAAGTACGTATCTATTTATTCGTCACAATAATACTATGTAATATGATACATAAAGTCATGCGCCTCCACCTATAAACGCATTAATTTCTTTAGAAACATTTGATAGTTTTTATTAACGATTTACAGGATAAATTGATTGAAAATAGGAAAAAATCAATTCTTACCAGAATATGTCTTTGTTTAGCTTATTAGCTTATTATATCCTAGTAAGTTTTTATGTAGGCCTACCTGAATAATTGACGAGAGTTATACAGGGTATATGGTAGTCAGTGTCAACATTTTTAAGAGGTTATCATGCATGTAAAATGGAACAAGAACACAATTTAGGTCATTTTATCTCGCTTCACCTTCCAGTGCTAGTCATTTTTCAAATGTTTTAAATTTCTTGACATTCCTCAACAAAAACTTGTTTTTTTCAAGATCTTCTAAACTTACTGGAACTTTTTATGGCATTATTATAATCTTCATAAAACTTACTTTTAAATAATTGAAGGTTTCCCCAATTAAGTTCTCTTAAAGCAGTATAAAATCTACTTGAAAATAAAATTTTGGAAAATTGAGAAAAATACACTTAAAATAATAAATTTATACTCGTAACTTGCTGAAGAAAATGTTGTTATACTTCATGTTACAAACTATCAATTTTCACCAAAACTTCCCCACATTCTAAGCTCTAAAATTATATACTATAAGTGACTTTTCATATTGGGCTAAGGGGAAGGAATTGGCATAAACCTGTCCTTCATGAAATAATACTAATTCAACACCTTCAACAAAATTCTTTCAAGAGTCGTATCAAATGAATTCTCAAAGAAAACTTCATAGGGTTTTCTCATATCATGCAGAACATTAAACACCTTAATATTTAAAGATATCACAAACCACACCCTAAAGGTTGAATATTTCTGAAAGTATTGCATTGATTTTTTGTTATAGTGATTTTTAATGATACTTTGATTGCCTGCCATTTCCGACTCGGTCAACCATTTAAAGTGCGGTTTGCGGCATTAACTCTGCCAAACAAGGCCTTTAATTTGTAGTACATACAAAACTATATTTACATTAAAGATTTTGGACTGACTCCTAGTGGGACGCCCCTGAGAGTGGCCATCCTGGTTGTTGTGGGATAGAAAAGTACGTTACTATCATCAGTGATGATTTGTGGAAGTTGGTATTTTTATCGGAATGTGTGAAAGTAATTAAATGAGTTCCAGATTTAATTGTCAATCTGTTTAATGTATGGCCATTTCCAACAATGATATTTATTTAAGAAAAAATCGGTCAATAATAATGTTTAAAGTTGATTGTCGTCCCTTAGGCAAATAGGAACTGCCACTTATATTACATCATTTTGAAGCTTTGAATGTGGGAAAGTTTTTGTGAAATTGACAGTTTGTAGCTTGAAGAGTAAACATTTTCTTCAGCAAGTTGTAGTGCCATTTTTCTTAATTTTCCAAAAGTTTGTATTCAAGTACAATGCTCTAAGAGGACTTAATTTGTAATAAAGTAGACTTATTTTAATAGGAAATTTTGTATACTTTATAAAAGTGTCATAACAAGTGCAAATAAGTTTGATAATTGGTGATTAATAGAAAATTTGTTGTTGAATGTCGAGAAATTTCAAACAGTTGAAAAATGACTGTTAATGGAAGGTGGAGTGGAGATAGAAATGTCTAAATGCATATTCTTGTTGCACTTTACATGTATCACAACTGCTGTTTAATGTGTATACTGCCGACATGCCTGACACTTGCTCCTTAAAGTTTGCCTATGCGGATGATATTGCACTGGCTTATCAGCACAAGGAATTCCGACATGCTGAGGAAGTACTAACAAATGACCTCAAGACCCTCGGTGAATACTTTAAGGCCTGGAAGCTAAATCCAAACCCAACTAAAACCGAGGTATCTTGCTTTCACTTGAACAATAGACTAGCCCACCAAAAGCTTAAAATCGTATTTGACGGTGTTGAGCTAAAGCACAATGATCACCCACAGTACCTGGGAGTCACTTTAGATCGGTCTCTCACATTCAAAAGCCACCTACAAAAGACAGCAGCCAAGGTGAGAGCTAGGACTGACATTGTCCATCACCTTGCTGGCTCCACATGGGGAGCTAATGCACAAGCTCTACGAACCACTGCTTTGTCCCTGGTTTACTCAACAGTGGCTGAACAGTGTGCATGTCAGAGAGATCGACGTCCAACTGAACAGGACTATGAGAGCCATAAGTGGTACACTCATGGCAACACCTGTACCCTGGCTCCCAGTGCTGTGTAATATCGCTCCACCTGAAATAAGACGAAGGGAGGCACTTACCAGGGAATATAATAAGATCGTATCCAATCCACAGCTACCCATCCATGATTACCTACCCCAGGAGACGGGCAGATTGAGGTCCCGAAGACCACCACTGCGGACAGCATCCCAGTTGACGGAGACACACTTTTCCATCCATACCGACTGGACTTCCTCCTGGGACTCTTTCCAAGGCCGGAATCAATTTTTAATTGCTGACCCAACCTTAGCAGTAAGTGGTATGGATCTTCCTCGGAAGCAGTGGACCGTTCTCAATCGATTCCGCACTGGTGTGGGAAGATGTAATTATTGGAAATACAAATGGGGAATGACAGGACCAGTCATGCCGCTGTGGAGCGGAGTTGCAGACTATGACTCACATAGTCAATGAGTGCCCTTTGAGTGCTTTCCCCGAAGGATTGATTGGGCTGCATTGTGCAAGTGAAGCTGGGCTGCAATGGCTTAGCGCCCTGGATTTAGCTTTGTAAAGAGAGATCATAACTTTATGTTTTTAGTTTAGTTTTTAAATTTTTTGACGCAGGTGCTAAGCACCTCAGAGAATGTATTACATTTTTCTGAAGTTGGTGGCTGGCTATTAATGCCATACGATATATATATATATGTATCACAACTCCTTAAAAATTTTTACACTGACTACCAAACACCCCGTATAACAAAATCCATACCAATTCAAATAACAAAATGTAATCCATTTACTGTGTTAAACATGATGTGATGATGACACAATATATACTATGATCATACTAATATATCATATTATACATACTATATATACTATATCTTATAATACAATGATGTTACGTGTTTCAGAACAAACGAATAAATATTAGATTGTCCAAGCAAATCAAACTATGATTCTTTGACTGTTTTCACTACAGTATACTTCAGTTGCCATATGATAGAGTTTATGATGCAGAAGTTGCCAATGTTCTCATCATTTTTGTTTTGTTGGTAGCAATGCTACCGGCGGGAGGTGAGCCCCTTTGGACTCGTCCATGAGTGGTCCCGGCCGTGCTGCGGCAATCTTGTCTGCGTCAAGGGCCACTCTGGTTGGGATGGGACTTGTCAAATAAGACTTTATGACTAATATTGTTTTAATTCAACGTCATATCACATGTTAGGTTTTATTTGTTTTACATTTTGTGTTATCACTTCAGTAAATGATTCAATTTCTTCCGCCTCTTATTTTTTTGGTAAATGGTTTGAATTGAAATCCAGTACAGTACTTTGTTAAGAGTTTGTTTAGTATTAGAAATAAAGCGATTTTATGATACTATTACTTTATTTTTTCATTCCTTTGTTCATTTTAACAGCTGATTGAAAGAGTTTAGATCTCACTCAATTAATTTTATAATTTGTGTATCGTAAAAAAATAGTTAAAAATAAAATTACAAACAAAATGCTATGTTATGACAATTTGCACTGTACAACACAATACAGTTTTCCTAATATACTAGTTGTTGCCCGTCGATACTCGACGGATATAGTTCCATTAGTGGTAAATGAAACGCTATAATGGTGCAAACATAAGGTAGTCTATAAAATGTAGCCTACTTCTTTGAACTGCCATACCGAGAACAATAATATATTTTACAGAAAATACTACGATTTTAGTTGGAGCGTCGGAAAAGTAGGCCTATTCCTTAAAACCAATAATGTTGCATCCTTGTACTTATAGGTCCTACTCTTTAGTATTTTATAAACATGTCAATTTGATTGTTTAGGTAGGCGCAAACCTAATTAATCTAAGGAAACCGTTCTATTAGGTTCAACAACATTAGAAATAAGTAGACCAATATCCACTTGTAGGCCTATTGGATAAATTTTTCTTAACAGTTTTTTTTAAGAATCAGGAAAGGCCTACTGTGTTGTAACTTATGATGGATGGCTTTAACGAATATTGTTATTAGGGTAGGATAGAACGTAGAGAAACCATTTACAACCACTTTCATATAGCAATATTTATGCTGTAGTGTGCAAGTTTCAATAACTATCCAAATTTAAAGAATACAAATTTATTTCACAGAAAACTACATAATTTTAGTTGGAGTGTCTGTCAAAGTAGGCCTATAGGCATATTCCTTTTAAAAAAATAATGCTGCACCCTTACTATGTAACACAGACACTCTTTAGTATTTTATAAACATAACAAATCCATTGTTTACTTAGGCCTAAACCTTAGTATCCTAATCAAAACATAAGAAATAAGCAAGCCTAAACTATCAAGTCGTATTCATTAATTATTTAAAGTTAATAAATAAGTTTTTTGAGAATTTGAAAAGGCCTATAAATATTTTAATGTCTCTATTTTGCTTAATAAATATCGGTATCATCAGTAAAACATTTATTAGTGACACCGTTGTTAGACACATTACAAAAAGTATACTTGAGGAATTCGGTTTGGAACCCGGGCCTGCAGGTTTGTATAAAGTTACGCTACCGACTGTGCCACAAATTCCGTGGCTAAGTGGGAGAAATGTAAAGCATTACTACCTGGCAACCGACAAATTGATTGCACAAAGAATTTCCGATACATCCGTTTCTTTTAATACAAATGTAAACAATTTATTTAAACTGAAAATTACAATTCAGTCTTAATTTCATAGCAATCAGTTATTTTATATAACTAAGCAACTTTCTTTCCATTTAAAGGATAATACATCATAATAATTGTAAACGTTTTTAGGCACTGACCATAATAAACCAAATCCTTCATGAGTTTTTGTTCATCCTCTCTGTATTCAGACAAAATACCTCGTGTGTTTACAATCAGCTGATTGGAATCGTGTAAAATAAATGAATTGTTAAGGTTTGAAAATGTCGACTTTTTTAATTTAAGAGAGTAAGATAACGTTAATTACATAATTAAAGCAACTTTCTTTTCATAAATGACAATACATCATAATAATTGTAAACGTTTTTAGGTACTGGCCATAATAAACCAAATCCTTCATGAGCTTTTGTTCATCCATACTGTGTTTAGACAAAATACCTCGTGTGTTTAAAATCAGCTGATTGGAATCGTGTAAAATAAATCAATTCTAAAGGTTTGAAAATGTCGATATTTTTAATTTAAGGAAGTAAGATAATGTTAAAGTAAATAAAGTCTGCTAATATACAAAGGTTTACGTTTTATTTGGTACAAACTGCGTGTAAATTGGTCCAGTGGAAGTCTCAGACGAACTGTCCAAAGAATTGGAAATGTTGGTTTTTTCCCCATGTTAAATCTTCATAAGGAAAGTTTATTTTTCATTTTTGACCGATTTAACGTAAATATTTTTGAAATCCGAATAAAACCTGCTAATATAGAACCGAAAACGTTTATTTTGGTACAACCCGCATGTAAATCGGTCCAGTAGAAGTCACAGACGAACTGTCCAAAGGTTTTTTACCTTTGTGTTTTAAATATATAGATAATTTGTTTAAAAAGTATTTTCAGAGTAATCCGAGTGGTATTGTTAAACTGTTATTTTCCAGAGGTTCCGTTTTACATAGAAATAATGGAACAATGCGGTAAGTAGAGAAACCGTTTAAAATATTCTCATCCGCTTTGGTTTAATCAGAATCTCAGCTGGAGGTAAAAGATCAACTCAGAGTTATGAACGAGAATATTTTTAAATTCGCAAAATTGTCCATTAGCATTTGATGATATTGTCTTTTTCAAAATTGTGCTGGTGAATTCATTTGTTTTATTAATGTGAGTACATTCATTTTTAATAATTTGAATAAAAACTTATGTTATGTAATCAATTGCAAACGTATTTTTGAATTAATTTTGATGGATCGACTAAATATTTCAAAAAAATACGTTTGTTATAAAACTAAGACTTTCTAAAAGAAAGATAATAACAATGTAAAACTTATTACAGATGAAATTTTAGAAATTATGTTTCCGATGAAGGTGTGAAGCTAACTGGCTGGGTAGCTGAGTGGTTATAGTGCTCGCCTTTGAATCCAAAGGTTGCCGGTTCGATCCTGAGAAAAGTTAGTAGCTTTTTAAAGGTTCGACTCCGGGCACAGTTGCCATTTGTCATTGAGCTATTATTTAATGATGCTTTCTAACAACTGGTCGATGTTAGATAGTAACAAGACTGGGATTTGGACCGTTCCTCGTCAAAACGTTAAAAATGCCACGAAAAAATTAAATAAAAAATGGTTAGGCCTATTAGAAGACATTTCCTGCAGTGGTTTTCTTAAGCATGTTCTTTATTCGTTACTGAACATTTAACACATGCCTTGGAAAAATCTTTCAATAAAATTTAATCGCTATAGTGTTCATAAATAAAATTTTTATACAGTTATTGCATATTATTCTTGGGTTAGTATTTAAAAAAATAAACTTAAAACCGCCAGAATATTTTTTTCCATTTAATTTTTAATAACGAATAACGTATTGTTAACAATAATAGGTCATGATATTTCTCTCATAATCAAGCAGAAATTTAATGATAATGACCATTCAACCTACTTGCAAAATGATACTTTTTACAATTCCCTTTCTTGTTTTTAGCTCCACCAATTCTGTTCCATGATCGAAGGGCACATAGAGTATTCTGTTTTACCGTTGCCTTGACGTATATGTGATGTCTTTTATATTACAGTCCACCTCCGGAACTAATAAAACAGTAATTCCCCGTTGTAAAACCCGGCCAGGAAGACGGATAAACATTTTACATCATCGGTATTTCTTATTGGACGAGTATTATGTCTCCTCGGAGGACAGCAGACAGCCATGCCGAACAGAAAAATACTTTGTGGTCTATGGCGAACAACACACAAAACTTTGTGTGAATGTGTTATTCAAAGTCAAAACAAATTTATTTCTTTTGCAAATACATGGTACAAATACATCATGAAAAAGTAAAACAAGATTGTTTAAAAAATATACATAAAAATTAGGACATAGTTATAAAAATCTTTTATTCCTTCAAAATTGTAAAACTTTCATATTTTAATATTACCGTCACTTGTTACAATTTCCATAGCTGTGACAACCAAAAGAGTCGTAATAGACATATAAAAACCTAATTTCTTCATTATTTGGGTTTTGCTAATTATATTATTTACAACATGAGATAATATTCTAAAGGGCTCTTTACCAAAGTCAGTGTAACCAACTGAGTTTAAATGAAAGTTGACCACATGTTTAGTATTGAATTAAACTACGTTTAGGTTAAACGCAGTTTAACGTGTTTGAGGAAAGCTGTCGTAAGTAAAGTAAAAGTGACAAAGTGCATAAACTTTTATTTGGTAATTATTTTGGTAATTTATCAATGAACTGGGAGGATCGATGCAAATCTCTACGAATTAATTTGTAATTTTCACATATGGTTTTAGAGTTAGTCCCTTTTGCACCAAGCTTGGTTTCAATAAAATTATTAATTGTCATTTTCTTTCTCAGACAAAGCTTTTTGGTTCTGCTCACTTGCCCTCTTCCTTTTTAAAACGAGCTTGTTCGTTTTAATTACTCGCTAGGCCAATGGGTACTGCACTTCGTTATAAATTTGTTGAACCTCAGGTTAAAGATGTAACACATTGATTTATACATATTAGCTGATTTTTGTTAAATTTAGTACAGCCAAAAAAATCTATCATGATGATTTTAATGGCTCTTGGGCGACAATGGATTTTCCCTGCTTTGGGACCAGCTCCAATCAATTAATCGTGGTAAAAACCCCCAATTAAAAAAAAAAAAAATAGTTGAACTCATAAAATCTTGTCTATTCAAACAGTACTTGTTTTATAAACCAGATTTTTTCTTAATAAATGACACAAATAACATATAGATATTACTTAAAACATGTGAAAAGAATTTATTGCACAACATAAAAATACATGTTTGAAAATGGGAACAGTGGAAGACTCTTAAGTGGAATAAGCCGCTACAACGGAACTGAAGGAATTTGAAATGAAAACGTGTGCAATAAATAAAACATAGACTACTGCTTCATCTCAAAATTCTCTCTTATCTCGTAGGCTGCAGAGTTTGCTGCAATTGTCATTGAATGTGATATTGATGGTTGTTTTATTTCTCTTACTTTCATACTTTTTACTGATCGTACTTTTATTAGTTAATATATAGTCAAAGTCAGATAAAAAAATTATTCTCGAGTAATAATTTTTATTCAACTTTTTACAGGGTTGTACATTATGAGCATAATTGTAAAATATATGTGATTTTGGGACTTGAATAAATTGCAAAGTGCATAAATAAATATTATGGAAATTTAGTAAACATAATCAGATAACTACAGCCAAATAATGCATCCATAAAACTGTGTAGTTATACATACTTTTCACGTTGTTTTACAATATAAAAACATCTTATTGACTTTTAGGTTTTTGGAAAAAGTAATACTTTTATAATAATTTGGAGAGGTTTCTGGTGTTTAAAGTGATTGGGTATTAAAATATTACTTATAAAGAATGTTTAGAAAGGATATTAAACAAATTCTAGCGTTCTCTCCTAATTTAATGTTTCTCCCAATAGAAATATGATGTACAAAAAGATTTCAGTTTGGTCTAAATCATTAAAACTTTTATATGTCAAATTAGTCCATGCAAGTTTTAAGTAATTGGTAGCCGTTAAAACTTGGGCTAGCAAGTTTTTGCGTCCTTACCCTGAATTATACCAATTACTACTTTACAAACACACTACGGTACGTTATGGTACTCAAAAGATGAAAACTACTTAAAATGGTATAAAGTGTGCTTAGAAGTTACAAGTTGAACTGGTCAAGCTAAGTGTGTGGTCATACTAAGTCAAACGAAGTTATAAGTGCGTTGGTCAAACTTATAAGTCACTTTACTCTGGCAAGTTTTAAGTGACTTAAATACTTCAACTGTATCAACTTCTTAGTTATTCAGGGGGTATAAAAATAAAAAATAAATAGTTATCAATCAAATTTAATTTTTATTTCATCAGCATAACAAATGTTGCTACAAAGGTCTCATTAGTGTCCTTATTTTTGTAATAAAAAACAACTTTATATCACGTTATAATTTTATTTCCTGATTGATATTTACATTTTTAAAACCAATATAAAAATAATTTAACCACACTTTTGTTTTATAAGAAACATGAGATTAAAAAATCTAAAATATAAAAATATGTAAGAAAAATATTTTAATTTTTTATGCTTAATTTTGAAAAAAATGATCTTATTTAACTTTGAAAAATAAATTAATATTGAATTAAAACTTCCAAATATCCAATATATCTATATATATAATACGTGATGCCCCTTTTTTGTTAACACTACTCCTCCCTTATTTCTGGACCAATTTTAAAGTTTGAGGTGTCAAAAGAATGGTCTCAGTTCGTAGTTTTGCAATAAGGTCTTAGATTTTTGATATTTTGATTCTGAAGCTCACGGGAAGAACTCAAAGTTCATTTTTTGTCCATAAGATTAACATGAGGAACAATTTGTATTGAATTGCAATATAAAACAGCTGTTGATTGTAAAACAGACAAACACATGTTAAAGGCTGAATACAAGAAATTTAACTACTGGTACTGAAATATCAACACAATTTCATACTTTACACAAGAAGTGTCTTTTGTCGTATTTGAACCTTTTCTCAAAATTTAGCGGGAAGATTTTCTTGAACATTTTATTTACGTGTATTTGGGCACAAAATAAGTTTAGTAACATAACCCTAGAAAAATTCATGCAGGGCCTACAAAAACAAGTTTGGAAATTGAAATTTTTGACGTGGGTCTTATGGGTTGTCTGATTGGTATTTAAACAATAACGAAAGTTTACAAATATTAAATTAATTAGAACAATAAATTTGTGTGCATGGGTTTTCAAACTCTGTAAATTATAAGAAAAGGGATAGTTGGTTGTAGTTGTTATAACCTGATTGTTTAATATTATACTATACAAAAAATTAATGCAGAATGATTCACATATTAAAACTCATGTTTAAAAGAAACGACATTTAAATGTTTTTTTTTTTTTTTTTGTACAAAGAGAAATTTCAATCAAAAAATAAATACCACATCAAACCAAAATGGACCACACTAACAAATATGTAGATTCTCCTTAATTTAGTGATTTCTTTATTTACATTTTGTAATGCCATGGAAAATTACGAATTATAGGGGCTTTAGTTCTTTTTTAATAGTAATGTGGACTAATTCACTATGTCGACAACTACCTCATAACAGCCGCAGTGAGTGTTGCATAACTCATACAGGACCGGGGAGTTGTAATGAAATGTTGCTTTTTATTCTGTTGTCATTTATTTAAGTTTTATGTTTGATGAACTATGTAGATCCAACATCTGTGAATTTATTCTAGATTTTATAGGAGTGTTTAGACAGAGACCCTAAGACAAATCGGCAAAATAACAATTTGAAATAAAAGAACAGTCACCAAATCTCAACAGTGTCACATTGGCAAGTTGCAGAATTAGTAATGAAGATCGATTAATGAAACACCATTCATTATGTTTTATATGATTTTCACTATAGTTTAATTTTTATTCAAAGTAACTCTGTCCACTACCATGGAGCAAGATTTAATACCCAATAATAAATGCAGCGCATTGCGCTGCACGGGCCCCCTAGTATATATTTAATTTTTTGTATAGATATAAATAGATTGCTTTTCTTGGTATGAATATTATTTGATCATCTTCACTCAAAGTAGTTATCATCTGTGTATTGTTTGAAAATTAAATTATAACATGTATTACAAAGCTATTCTTATGGAGGACGTTAGGACCAAAAAAAGCATTAAAGTAACAAAATTTAAAATCACCCGTCATATATTTTCCAAAATGTGAGTTTCCGCGTATAGCGGCAGTTAACAGTCTTGCTCGACGATTTTATGGACACGCCGATAGTTTTCCCTCGTGTATGGGACCGAGACCTGTAATTTGAGACCCCTCCCATCATTCTGCAATTTTTATAACGCTCACAATTTTGCTCAAGAAATTTCGCTTACAGAATTATATATATTAAACAAATTAAATATATCAATTGGATTTTTGGAGTTTTTAATTTAAAATTAATATATATTTCAAATAAGAAGAGCTTTCCAAAATGTTGGAAAAATAAACCAGTATGAACTAAATATTCATTTTAATAGTTTCACCAAGAAAGGCAATCAAATGGATGCAGGTTTATACGTTGCCCCAGGGACTCGATCGGCTTATGCCTCATACATACGACATTGGGCTCGGCGCGGCGCGCGACGCGACGCCATGTCTGATGCTGCATTCATGTGAGCCCTAGGTAGACAGGTACCTCCACTGGGGATTGTGGTAGAATCAAGAATCAAGAGTTTTATTGTCATTGACCTTTTTTTACAAAGGAATAGACATTGTCAATATAATTAAAAATTAAACATAAAAATACAAGGCCTGAAAACCTTACAAAGTCCAGCTGAGATTCTATATCAGGTAGTAACAGATATAGAGTAAAGATAAAAAAGAAAAAAAAGGCTTAAATATTACTTATATATTAAAATTCAATATTTATATTTGTTTCAAGAAATTCGGCAATATCATAAAAAGGATTGTCAATTAACCATTCACACATTTTGGATTTAAATATCTTAAAGGAAACAGTTCTGGCTGAATCAGGCAGTTTATTAAAAAAACGTATGCAATTAATTTTATGACTGATACTACTTTTTTTTAGTCTGTGAGCCGGTATATCTAATTGAAGTTTACATCTTGTATTATAAGAATGAAAATCTTGTCTAAGATTGAAATCATGTAAGTTCATTTTAGTATATTGCAGAATTTGATAAATGTATAAATTGATTACTGTCATAATTTTAAGTCTGATAAAGAGAGGTTTACAGTGCTCCACAGGCCCCGCCCCACAGATAGTGCGTATCACTCTTTTTTGCAGAATAAGAATTTTGTTTATATGTGTTGAATGCCCCCAAAGCATCGTTCCATAAGATATATGCGACTGGAAAAACGCAAAATAAGCTAATGTTAAATAATCATAGGTAACAAAGTCTTTTAGCTTCCAAATCAAGTAATTGACGCGGGAAATTCTTTTACAAGTATTATCGATTTGTTCTAGCCAGTTTAATTTAGAATCTATATAGAAACCAAGCAATTTGACAGAACGTTTTTCAATCTCATTGGAGAGGCCAATTCCATTCGCTAGAGAATTCCATTCGCTACGTGGTAGGCTACCGTTGGAGTACACCATTATTGCTATTGATAATTAGATAAATGTGATGTAATAGTTGAGTTATGTATCATGATCCTGACAAATAAAACAGCTGATATTTGTCAGTAACAAAGCTACACCTCATCTGATCCATCACAATCATCACACTCACCCCTTCAATCATACTCACCTTAAAATACGCACCACAGAGGGCGTCGGTGTTTCAAATAAAGTATCTAAAGTAAAGTATCAACAGTAGATTAAACATTATTTTAAACATTAATGGGAGAGTGTTAGGTATAAATAGTTTTTTTCTTGTATTAGTAAAATTTATTCAATACACAAAATATTTTATTTTTTATTTTATTACAATACAGTTATTAGTTATTAACTATTAAGATTATTGAAAAATATTATTATGTTAAATGTTGTTTAGTAAATTATTGCGGTTATTTTCCATCACTGATTAGTAAATTACAAATTCACGACGTTTCGGGATCTGGAATCTGATCCCATCTTCAGGTGGAAGAAGTACGGGTTTGTGGAGAAGATGGTGGAAGAAGGATTAGGTGTAAGAAGGATTACTTATGAAAGACGGGATCAGATTCCAGATCCCGAAACGTCGTGAATTTGTAATTTACTAATCAGTGATGGACAATGTCCGCAATAATTTACTAAACAACGTAAACTCACCGTTACCAACAATGAACTTTAAATAAAGAATGTTAAATGTCTTATTTTATTAATTACAAAATATATTTGAAACATTTTGAATGGCAATGAATTCAAATAAAGGTTGTATTTGGTTTTTATTAATTTTAAATATTGCAATAATAAACTGTTTTAAATGAGAATAGTAAAAATTACACACAAGTTGAACTTTTTCGGCTAATATGAAAGTTATTGCTTACTGTTATGATATTTTAACTTTTTAATAAAGCCCCTTTCCCACGCTTCACATTCCTTTGGCACGGATTTCATCTAGTTGATATTAAAATCTGGGTTTTCCATGCAGAAAGTAACACATTAAACAGAATTGTGGCTGGTTTTATTAATTGAAATCACTTTTGTTCAATGACTACGGTATGTTATCAGTTTGATCTCCAACACTGCAGATGCTTTACTATTTTGGAGTGGTCTATTTTTACTTTCTCCCCCTATACCATAGTATATGGAGAAAGTATTGTTTTCGTAAAACACTTCGCATTAGTTTGATGATGTATATATCCATTTTGGAGCCCCTTTCCCCTCTATAAATGTATATATTGAGAAAGTATTGGTTTCGTCAACATTTTTAAATTTGAGTTGTTGGTAAATTTATCCGTTTTGGTGCCCTCTGAGTCCAAAAAAGTGGTTTTCGACTGATGTCTGTCTGTGTGTGTGTGTGTGTGTGTGTGTGTGTCTGTGTGTCTGGATGTAAACAGAGCTAGAGAATTCCCCAATGGTCCGATTTTGGTGAAACTTGGTATGTAGGTTCAAACCCACAATAATGCCAGGCGTTTTTTTCATTTTTTAAAATTTTTGATTTTTAAGGGTAGTTTACCCCCAAAAAACGTGAAAAATCAAAATTTCTCAAAAACGGCTGTAACGATTTTGATTAAGATTTTGTGGTTTATTAAGATTAAAATGCTGAATAAAATGACACCACCCGCATCTCCGGGAAAATGCGCGTTCAAAAGTTATAGAGCAAAATAGTAGTGGGGAATGGCTACAGTTGGCCCAGGTCAAGGTCAGGCGGTTGTAAGTGTTGTAGGGGTAGTAGCGGCTGGGGTTTTTTTGACAGTGATGGGTGGGTTTTGGAAGTGGGTCAAGGTCATCCGGAGGGGTTTTTAAAAAAGGTGAGCCCCGAGGGGTTAGATTGAAGGTGGGTAAAAATTTATTTAATCAAAGAAAAGTAGTGTTTTTATTTGAGGAAGCGTTGGAGTGTTGTTTACTGGCGATGGAGTGGTAGATGCCAAAGGTGATAGCGATGAGAAGATAAAAACATACTATCCACAGTACGCATTTGAATAGTCGTAAAAGCTGAATCATTTCTTGTTGATTCTTTGTTTCTAATTGTAGTCTGTTGATTTCGAGTTTGAGTTTATCCTCTTCCAATTGTGACGTAAATGAAAAATCATCCATCATCTTCGTGTATTAAATGTATGCAGGTAAAAATTGGAGCGGTGTTGATGGTGAGAAAGTTGGCGATGAAATGAGAAACAGAGATAGGGACAGGTTATATATTACTGTAAAAATAGTGGGGGGTAAAGAAAATAATTGTAGTCGACTAAACATCATTATTAGCTGTGTCGGGTGTTGCAGCTTTGGAAGATGGAAGACTATTATCTGGCAGCTGTAAAACTTCGACGTCTTCGCTTTCCATGTTTTCGTAATCAGAAGAATTGTAGGAAACTTCCACAGTGATAGTAATGGTGTTATTTGGAGTGTTTATTAGATCACTTAAAATTTGAAAAATATTTTGTAAGTCTTCCTGTGATTGAATAAGAAAAGTACATTTACTTGTTGTTAAAGGAGAGGAGCTCATTGTTCGGAAGTTGGCAAACAAATGGTGAGCGATGGTCAGAGGGTCGCTTATATGTGGGCAAAGGTGGTGGAGGGGGAAGTAGAGGGGTGGGGGTGGTAGAGTGGTGGGGGAAGGATGATATAATCATATGCGAACCGGCGGCCAGAGCATTTTGCCGCAAAATCCCATTTGGGTAGGTTATGGGTGGTGTGTAGAAATAAGTATTAGCTGTAATATAAATTAGAAACACTAATAATTTTTATAAATTAAATATTAAATTTATATTTAACTAGAGCTTGCATTTCTTGTTCCTCGTCGTTTAATTCAACAATTTTAACACTATTAGTTGTTTGTTCCTCTTCCTCTGCACTTTGCGACGATGAAGATATGGAGGTGGCAGAAGAAGATGATGAGGATGAAAATATTTTGGTAGGATTGACGTATTGCACTGTGATGTTGATCCATCTTAAAGGATAGTTATCAATGAGTGTGAGTAAGTTTTGGAAAAGGGTTTCCATCTCTTCTCTGTCGGTAACTAAATGTTGAAAAGAAATGAATTTATCATCCATGTTGTTGTCAAGGCGAGTAATGAAATAAGAATGAGAAGCGTATCGAATGATCCATAGAATATATGTTGTAAAAAATAAGTGGTGGGGGTAATCTCAAGGTCAATCAAATGGAGTTTTAAAAAAGGGCTGCAGTCAGTGACTACAGCTATACATCTGAAGCTTCAACAGGATCAGTAGACCAATCAGATCTGTACTTGCACGCATTTATGATGCATGTACAAAAGTCGTCTTTATAACATGCATTACACTCTCGGCAATTAACAATTTTTTCTGGATGAAATTTGATACATCTCTGGGGACAGCAAGTGTGGAAGTATCTTGATTTATAAATCTTGAAGGTTCGCAATTCTGGTGGTGGTAGTTGTTTTGTCTTGCATTTGCAGTAACAAGATCCGAAGAATTCACATTTTCTACAAGCTAATCCGTCTACCATCCATCTTCCTATATCGGTACATTTTTGTTCACAACAATAGCGTGGTTTGTATTTGTCTTTCTTGTTTTCCATGTTGACGCTTCTAAGTTTAGCCAAGAAATGAAGGTGTATAGTGTAGGATAGTGTGTTTTATAGACTAGAAAAAGTGGTGGGGGTAATCTCAAGGTCATCCAAATGGAGTTTTAAAAAAGAACATCTTACAAGTGTAAGATGTATTTATTTAAGATAGTGAGTTTTCATTCTCTTTTTCTTTCTTTATATCTTGTTTGTATTTTTCTTTTTCTTCTTTAGCCATAGCAATGAGATCTTCAGTGGATAGTGGATGTACTTCAGGAAATTTTAGAATTAATTTTGGTTGGAATCCTTCTTTAGTCAATACTTGAAGATCGGACGTCATTTGTTCTACACTTTGATAGTCTTTTCCGTAGATTTTTCCATTGAATTCAATCATCATTCTGTACAACATGGTAGTGGTAGTTGTTTTCGCTGCGTCAGTTGGGAAGCAAATGATGATTCTGTTTAGGTTACGCGTTCCTTTTATAGATGCCACAGCGACCACTCAATATTATTCAACATCAGTAATATTTCTGGAACTTAACATTACTTTGAGTAGATGGTGTTGTAGTTGAAGGTTGTGTGGAAACAAATACTTCTTCATTGCAGAATTTTTGTTTAGGAAACATCCTCATGTTGTTAGCGTAAATATCAATATTTAAACGATAACCACCGGCAAGTAACACTCGCAATTCATTAGTAAAATCGTCGAGTTCTTCAAAAGTTGTGATGGTGGTAGTATCATATGATGCACACTTAACCTTAAGAGACATGTTGTTATTTGTAATAACTGGAGAGCCAACAGAGATGTGTACGGCACGAAAGGTAGTCGTAGACTGATGAGATCCTTAAGAAAATTACGGCCTTTATATACCCTCAAAACTAGGTCAAGGTCACCCAAACGTGTTTTTAAAAAAGCAACATATCGATAGTGCAGAAACACTATCGATATGTTGCCTTTTTTATTTTTTTTTTCATTTTTATTTTTTATTTATTTATAATCAGTTACATACATGTACAACAGTATATATAAACTACAGATTAGTTGCTAGTAGGCATAACATGAAGTGTAAGTTCAGTAGAGTTGCTTCCGCTAGGACCGTGAGCTGCTAAGTAGAGTGCGCCGGGGTGAATCAGTCGTAAATCTTCATTCTGCAGCAGTTGAACGAAGCGTTTGGGAAGAAATACTTGAAATTTTGGTTCATCACCAGGTGTGTAGGGTGCTTCACTTAATGTACAATTGATAGCGTCTCCAATTGATGTTTCCATTTTCTTAATAGTGTGAATAATATAATGTTTCTCTTCCTTCAATTCTGAACATTTTTTTGTCGGTAGTATAGTAGATTTAGAATGTTTGTTGAATTGATCAACAAGCGATTGTAGAAAATTTTGTGACGCCATTATCTTCTTCTTGCTATTGTTCGTCTTCTTCTTCTTGTGTTTGCGTGTCAGAGGTGTTGACTCCCCGGAGGTTTGAGTAATACTGATGCATTGTCATAGTGCCGCTCTCGCTTTTATACCCTTCGTTTCCCCCACCACTTTGCTGTAGATAGACATTTAAACGATATGCATTTTAAAGCACATTGAGACTGTTGATGTTTAAAGTTTTTAGATGAAATACAGATGTTATCAAAGTAGCAATAAAAATCTTTCTCCATTTGCACATTTATTACTTCATGGTTTGTATATGTTTGTATCCAATTTGCTTTTTCCAATCCTCTTGTAAAAATAGTTTTGAACTTTTTGCAGAAATGATTCATAATGTGTGGCATCATATTGTAGGTTATAAAACCTTCATCCCATCTTAGATTATGAAAATGTTTCATCAACCATTTGTTTGTTACTTTAGCTTTGGTTGTTAATCTGTTGAATGGTAAAGGAGGCATAAATAAAAAGTGATAAACAACAGATGTTATCATATCTAGTACCACTAACTCTTTAATTATAAAATTTCCATCATTACCACGGAATGCTTGAAACTCTATGATACCTTGCTTTACTTCCATTAATTCTATCTTCTTAGAGAATGAAACTTGTTTATCCATGATGACGTTCAGTAGGCAACTGGTATGTTAATCCAGATTGACAACCTTTTATACCCCCAATATTCTTCTTTTTACTTACAATATTCTTTATTTGTTCAATTTGTTGCCGATTGTTGATTGTTGAAACTTGATTCGTTTTCCTTGGTTTCTTGCTTTTCTTCATCTAAATTAAAGTTGGTTTGATAGTGGTGTAACTGTCTCCACATATCTACTTCATGTGGTATCCTATTGAAGATTGAAGTATCTACTGGACCATATAGGATTGGAACATATGGTTGTTTATCCAATGCATCAATTAAATAGTCTTTGATAATTGCACTTGAGAATATTAGCTGTTTTAAATATCTTGTTATAGGACCAGTAGCACAAGTTAAAGTGTAAAACTCTTCTTTAGTCAAATGTATTTTTATATTATATTTAGTTAAATCTCTAAATCGAACTAGTTGTTGACCACGTTGTTTAACAATATCGATTTCAATATTTGATTCCAACAAACCTAGTTTTGTTTTTCTTCCAAATGTATTGTTACTCAGATAACATTCCAAAAGATGTATATGTTTCATAAAAGATTCCCAAGAAGTTTCAGTGAAGGTTACCATTTTAGATCCATGATTTAAAATAACAGTAGGAGAGTAATCCAATGATTTCATCACTCCAGCAGATACAGTCTTTGTCATACAAGAAGAAATAGGATAAAATATTCGAAGAAATACTTCCGTTAAGATGTTGGTGGAAATGTTATCTTCAATTTTTCTTTTCTTTGTTTCTTTTTCAACTTCCTCTTCTTCTGTCTTCTTATGTTTAAACTTGAGGAACTCATCCATTTCCTGTTCAACTTGTCCTTCTATATCCAAACTATTGTCAGCCATAAAAGGTGTAGTTTCTTCATTAGCAGTTGATGTAGTAGAACTCATCTTGCGGACGATGTTACCCATACGACAATCAAAGATGAAATGAATTTCCAGCTCTTTTTTCTCGCTTTTATACTCGCAGATGACCTAGATATTGTTGATTTTTTGTAAAAACCTTACAAATTGTGCAGATGTTGTATTAATCCTTCTTAAAGTACATTCTTCACGATTCCTGTTAGCGGTGTGTAAGTAACTATTTTGTCATGTAGAATTAAACAGTATGCTGAAGTTCCATCTGGTATTTTATCTTCAAATTCCATTTCAACTTTTATATCTACACTTGAAGATTTTACAGATTCATTTTGTTTTGAACAATCGATTACAACAATTGGAGCTTTTGAATAAAATTGTTCTGGTGATAAAAGTGGTGTATTCGTCTTACCATAATATGATGATTGAAATCTTGCATACATGTCATATAGAATGGAATAACGTTTCTTGTCAAATGAAACATTTAAACTGTCATATGGAAAGAACTGAGAGTTTTAAAAAACTTTGCAATTCTTTATCTTGCAATGGTCAAATTGACCAGCGTGCGCGGTTATAACATCTTTTCGTTTAGTCTGAAAACCGACTATTATGTACCTTGCCCGTTCTAAATAAGTAGAGGTTTTAACAGTCCATGTTTGTCTTTCTGTTTGAGGCAATATGGGGTATTCATGAAATTCCCAACTCCTAAATGGTATTACAATATCACGGTCAGATTTTAATTTTTTCAATAATATTACTCGATGTTCATCTGCCAATCTGACATGAGGTACTCTCCATACAACTTTATCCAATTGAAGTTGCCATTCCAAATCGGCATCTTTAGTTCCACTTGGCGCTTGTATTACATCCTTATTTGTTGAAGATCTGAGCAGTACCAGTTCTTGCTTTACATTTATTATTATTCTCTTGTAATCTTCTGCGAATCCCAAAAGCAATCGTAAAGGTACATTAAAATCAAAGTAACCTTTTGAATTAGGAGTAATAGTGTCTTTATCAGGAGTCACCCATCCAGCCGAGATTAAAGAATTTTTTTCATGGGGTGTTATTGAAGTCAATCCTTTTAAAGTTGTTGATATACCAACTTTTTTTGTTGAATCAATTGTTACTCCAGATATCTCATATCTAATTTCATCAAACAGATATGCCATAGGGTTATTTATAAAAGGAACAGTTGAACCAGATTTTCCATCCAATGTTGTTACTCTTCCTTCGATATATAAATAACTTTCACATGGTAATGTGTAGATATCTTGTTGTTGAATGGGAATTCTTATTTCATCATTATTATTTAATTTTGATGAAGTGTAAGGGTTGTGAGTGTGATATTCCTTCTCCCATAGGGTTTCGTCGAATGTCGGTCCTTGCGCTATATCCAGTATATCCATGGTTGGCAAGTTTTAGTCCGATCTTTTGTAGGAAGCGTATGTTGTCCGGTGTTAACTCGTCGAATGTTGAGGAGCTACTGAGCTCCCGACTCTTCCGTTGTGGTTTAAACGATAATCCCATGTTAACTTTATGTTGCCGCTCTGATATGTAACCGTATAGTTATTGTTTCTCCTCTAAAGTCAACACTAATACCGTCTTGATCCAATATGTTCAGTACGATGTCTGAAATGAAACTGGTGTTTAACGGTAGGTATATCAGGTTTTGTGGCTTCTCAACTATTTTAAAACCAGGAGCTACTGTCGGGTAAAATGTGTGTAATATATGTTGATTTACTCCATCTCTATATGATCCGTGTATAATATTACACGTTACATCAATACTGTTCACCTTTAATATTGTTACTGTTGTATCGCCAGTATAATCATTTCCAGGAGCTAAAATTCCTTTCTTCTTTGAAAATCCGAGCAAATTGCCGATTGAGTGGTCTAAGCTAAAATCTATATAATACTTTGAAGTTATTTCTGCTTTTAATGTATTATTATTACCTTTTATAGAAATATTTTCTTCTCCAAGTTTCTTTTGTAATACTTGGTTTATATCGTCTATTTCATATGCTCCTGTAGATAATGGAATTATTTTTAATTGTGAATAATTTCCTTTTTCATCTTTACTCTCATAATAATGTAGTAAATTATTTTTTCCTTCTGTAACATTGGGAATTGAATTGTATGTAGTCAAATCCAATAATGCTGCTTCCCATAGTTTATCCGTAGATAAACGTAACGCTGGGAAAAGTGTACTTTTCAATGTTGACGAATTTCCACTCAGCGATACTGTATACGATGACATCTTAAAGCTGACTGACGCTCTTCGCTAGGAACTCTAAACATAAATGTCCGCATATTTCCGTATTGCTAGGTTGCTCTCTTTTGTAGTTGTAGAATATATTCTTGGAGTCCCGAAAATAATGTTGAAGTTCTTTTGGTGGCGGTAAATTTCCAAAACTATCAAAGTAGTAAACATTTTCTCCAAGTTTTTTATAACATACCCAATGAGTACCTGGTCCATAATTAGAGTCTAAATTTACTATTCCAGTTTCATTTTTCCACACTCTATTTGGTAATGTATCTTTCATAAAAACTCCTCTGAAGAATGGTATTCTTAAACATTTCACATATTTTGACAATTGATAGTTTGTTAATGCTTCATTTGGAATTATCAATTTATTTTTCTCATTTAATACACACGGTACGGTCTTAAGTAAAGACCCGATCCGTTTTTTACCATTCACCATATGGATGTTTTCTTGACTTTCCTTTTAGGGTTAGTGCGACGTCTTCTTTTGATGTTCCCGCCTCTTTTTGCAGCTTCTTTTTTACTACGTTTTTTCCCGCGTCGTCTTCCACCACCAAACTTAGCTTTCGTCTTCATAGCTGTTGTCACTGCCCAAGCTGCTGCTTTTTCCGCAATACTGGCGTCACTTGATTTAACCCTTTGCCAAGCTTTTTCCGCTAGCGCTCTATCCGCTATTGATCTATTTGTTGAATCTGCAAACTTGGAATACGCTATATCGTGTTCTTTGCAAGCTTGATCTAATTTATTAATTCCAGGATCTCCTCTTGCTAAACGTTTTGCCAACTTAGTTCCGGGTCCACAATATTGATAGCCTCCGGGCAGATGAAATTCGTATGGTAAAGCGTCTATTGCTCGATTTAGAACAGCACCAACAGGAATCCGTCTGAGCAGGGAAAACGCAGCTGATGTTATACCACGTCCTTTCTTAACGCTGTCTTGACGACGACTGAGCGGTGCGGTCTTCATTATGTCGTCTTATATAACCAGCGTGTTTACTCCACGAGCTGCTTTACATAAATGGATAACTCGTGCACAATGTTTTATATTTAAATATTTAATTATTCAAATTAATTATATACTGATTTATGATTCTATTTTTAATCCAAGCTTCTCGTTCATCGGGTTGAATCATCACATGACTCGTTGTACTAGCTATATGATTGTGGGTATCGATAAGTAAATTGCCCACTATTCTTATTAAACAATCTAAAGTTACAGCATCTTTCGGATGTTGAGGATCATGTAACTGCATAATACGTTTATCATTACACGTGTAAGCGGTTGAATCACTTTTCGATGTTGTTATGACTTGTCCAATAGTAGCAGCATCATTTAAATCTTCTCCTGGTAAAATATTAATTATTTTCTTCATCTTTGCATCATATTTGGTCCCAAAGTGTTTATCCCAAGTTATTGTTTGTCTCAATGTAACACAATCATCATCTTCATAACCAGGATAAATATTTTTTTATTCTTCTATTACGACCATCATATGTACCTAATCTACCACCACTTGCAATTAATGTTTGTATCATTAAAGGTACATCCGAATCTTTTATACCAAATCTTCCATTTGTTATTGTTTTATGTCCCGCATCCCATTCATCATTTTTTCCTTGCATTAAATCAAACTTTTTATTTCCATGTATAAATGTATCTCCTCGCTTTAGCACGGCATCTTCATGTTTTACAAAATTTGATGTCCCCCTTTTTAATTCTTTAGATAGTTGTTCCATAGTAACAGCATCTTTTGGTTGAGAACCGAACTTTACATTTGACAACACTTTCCCATGACAATCGATTTCATCATTATCTTGTAAAATACAGTTGGCCTTGATGTATTTCAGGTTTACAGCATCACCGTCTTCCTTCGGGTATCCAATGTCATTTATAATAAATTTATAAAAAGAAAATCCGCGTTGAGTCTTTTCCGGTATTATAGAATGTAAATATTCTTTATTAACTGAATCTTTATCATTTTTCGGATTTGCCACGTTGGTTATTCTATGATTCCCAGCATCAAATGTCTGTCCATCTTTTAAATTATTACCCCACTGCAATTTTAAAGTATTTAAAAGTTCAGATGATAAATACTCTTTATTAATTGCATCAGAACTGTCAGTTGGTTTACCAACATTAATTATTCTATGTGATTTGACATCGTAAGTATTTTTGTCTAATTTCAATGATGTTGAAGTTGCTTCTTTTACTGTCTTTAAATTCGCTCCATCAGTATCTTCTTCTGGGTCTTTAATAAATTTTAAACGTTTGTTACTCATATCATAGTCACCTTCAGGTGTTTGCGGCAATCCACTTCTTTTTCTGTTTTCTCCTCCTTGTACTCCTAGCCCGGAATACCGTCCGAACTTGTCGACGCTCATGATTGAACTGATCCATTGTATGGTCACAGCTCTCTTATATATCTGTGATAATTTATACAACTATTCCGCGATTTCGAAGTTCGTCAACTAAAGCCACCCATTCATTATTTAAACCTGTATGACCAGCTTCTATAGCTTCATGTAATAGTCTCATTCTATCAACCAATTTGTTTATATCATTATAGTAAATCACATTTGTATTATATAGGTTTTTCATTAAACCTTTACCAGACGTTGAAGATTCTCCTTTTTTCTTTTTACCATATTCATCCATAAGTGATAAGTCCATAAGTGATAAAGACTTCCTCTTTAGCGGTTTCTTCAAAGCGGGCGCAGTCTGTAATGTTGGTAGTTTTCTTAGGGGAAACAATCTTTTTATTACAACAGTATATTTAGTTGCGCGTGTTCTATTTATCATTGAATCTTTGGAGTAATTCTTCTTATGAGCATTAGTATTTTGCAAAATTTCTTTAAAAGTATTTAAATCTTGTAGTGTATATTTTATAGGTATATTTTTAAAAATCAGTTCAAATAATCCTTTTGTTCCTTTATATTTATGCTCACCAATAACAATGTCATCATCTTCAGTCAAATGTACTTTTGAATCTCCTATTTTTAATTCATTTCCATCAATTCTCGCTCCATATACATGTGACTTGTGTAGTTTTGGGTTAGCTTTTATTTCATGTAACATCTTCATGATATACTTTCTTCCAAGAGGTCCTTGTTGCAATATATCACTATGTGACGGCCCCAAAAATCCCTAGACCCATAAATAGGCCTAATACTCTCAGTTTGCACCACCCTAATCATAACAATTATACCGTCACTAAATGTCATATTTTAGGGCATGGTGCTTTATTTGTAGTCTAGCCCATCTTGGCAAGACAGTAAGACAGTAGCCTCTTGGATAATCCCACCGACCCCGGCTCAGGTGGCGTATGGGTTATGGAATGTGCTGACGTGGTGTCTGTCATCACCAAGCGGTGCGTTGAGTTGTCGACAATGTCCAGCTTTAGTTTTATTAATGTCCGTAGTGATCGAAAGAGCGCTCCACTAATCAAGGCACCAGCGTGAAGCAGCAGTGCTCTGATTGGTTGACACTGCTTCAGCGTGCTGAAGAACAATCGTCACCTCGCCCCAGTCGGATCCGTGAAGTCGTGTTAAGCGCCTGCGTCTGGCGTTGCGCGCCGCGGCGCCACCGCTGCGTTAATGGCGGTGGCCCGAGTTTCGGTTTATCGGGTGTTTGTCCTCTGTCCCCCGTATGTATCGATAATCTGGTAGTGAGCGGTGTTGTTTCATTTGTGTTTAATCAGTTAATAATCGTAAAGTTTGTAATATTACATTTTAGGCCAACCTGACAAATAAATTGTGTTAGTGTGTTAAATGATTCTTTTTATTTAATTCCCTAAGAAGACGTGCGGGGCTACAAGTGGTGTCGCGGGTGTGGGGTGGAGTGCGCAATAACCACCCCGAAGATTGAAAACGCGGACCCACCAAGACGACGAAAGATGAATTTTGGTAAGTGGACTACAGTAGTTGCACTTTGTGTCAATTAGGTCAATGATCAAAATTTTAGGGATTTGCAAGGGGTTCACCGCTAAACGGCTAGGGAATTTTGATATAATTAATTTTCGATTTTCTACAGAATTTTGAAGTAATTAAAATAATTAGAGCATAAGCTGTTCGCCATTTTGGACGCCACGAGGTTGAGCGTCGGTTCCCCCACCATCGGCAGTTCGCCATTGCTTCTTGCTCACTTGTGATTAATTGTAGGTCACATTGACAGACAAGATGGCGGACTGACGCCCGGTGAGTGAGAAGAAAGAGGGACGGGCCAGACGGGTAGAAATAATAAATTTTGGGGATTATCACCGATTGTTGAAGTAGTATTTCGACTCGCACATCATTGTAAATTAGATTGATGCTAGTTTGAAAATTTATTGCTGTTCGTGAAACTTAGAAACTTGTTGTGAAAATTCGAAGTGGAGGCGGGGAAATCGCGGGGAGAAATTCCCTGAGCAGGGTAATTCGCGGTGCTTGTCGGGGGATTCAGTTCTTTGATTCGAATCCTTGATCGACTTGGAACTAACTCATTGAAGAGAATTGTTCTTGGGCAGACGGAATTGGTAGTCGGACTTGCGAATTGATTAGCGGAGGTGATTGACCTCGTTCGGTATTTAATTTATCACTAATAAGGAGTGTCTTTTTTAATTATTTTATTTAAATTACATTTTAATAAATATTATAAGAAAATTAAGGATTTTATTTAATAATTATAATTATTATTATTGGGCCTAACTACACTAACCTAAAATTACTTGCATGTTGTATTAACATTGGGCTAACCCTAGATTATTGTGAATCGATGGGTGTGTTGGAAGATGTCTGGGCGTCATTGAAAATAGGCCAATACATTTAAAAAGTTATTTTTAAAAAGGTAAATAGATAGAAAACTGACTGAAAAATTTTGTTTTTCAAATTTTCTTTGAATTTTCTTTTTAGTTAAAGTGATTTATTTTGTGAGAAAAGTTTCCGGCCAATTTTCTTTGTCAGGTCAAAGGACACCAACACACTTGGTTCACACTAGAAATTAAGATATGAATTTTATTATTTTTTAATATTTATATTCTGAAGAGAACAGTAGTGGAAAAAGGGGGGTCCTGGGCTATTGGAATAATATCGATCCGGACTTAGGATGAAGTCACACGGGCTGACTTTAATAGCAAGCGAAGGCTGATGTGTTATCGATTTTGAAATTTATTGCGGATTTTCAGCTAAGGACTTGGCCGAATTCCTGAAGTTCGGCTTGCAAAATTGTTAGGAATTAAATATATTTACAAATATGACTAACAGGTGAATGATTGAGAATGATTTTCATATGGACGTCAGGTGTTTGAAATTTTATTCGGGAAAAATAGTAGTGGCTATTTGGGAAACATAGCACATCTTTTTCATTAAGAGGGATATTCAATTAACTACTGATGTTGGAGCATTGTTGACTTTAATTTCTATTGGGAATATTTATTATTACATACTAGGAGGTGCTTGGGACTTGTGAACATAGCCAACCCCTCTGAGTTGACATAAAATTAGAACTGCTTAGTATTTTAAAATTAAATAGAGATTTAATTTTTGGGCAGTGACCGACTGGGGTAATATTGAAACGGATAAAATTTATTTTATTTTTTTTGGGGGGGGGAGCAGAGGACGGGAATAGAATTTAATAGCTCGTTGACCGTGTATTTTTGAGGGCATATCATTGTAATTTTGTTATTGGATCTCCCGTGGAACTCAGGATGAGTTGGAGAAATTGATATACGCGTTGCCCTCACCGACGGTACAGCGTTCGAGAGGTGAACCTCCCAGAGGTGACCAACCGCGTAGGCTTGTTGTCGTTTTTGGAAATCGTAGAGGAGTTGAGTTTTTGTGCACAAAAATGGAGTTAAATTGAGGGAATTTAAACCGAAAATAGAACGGGCTTTCTTATTTACGATCTAACTAGGTTACTTTTATTAATGGAGGTTAATGAGTGATTTCTGGGTCAGTAGTTAAATCTTAAATTTATGAAAAAAAAAAATGTTTTTCGTTTGTTTCCTTTTTTTGGGTTACGGTGATAGCCTAGGAGATAGTAAAAATTGCACTGGACAGTCAATAACATTTTTTTCTGTTTGACAGTAATAGGATAGAATTAGGTTGCACTTGTAGTCGCCCTCGGACAGATGTTCCTGAGGATTGCCCACGCTGATCGAATGCCGATGGGAATCCACGATGGACGTCACTGGGATGCTCAAGAACAAGGCCTAAGTATAAATTCAAGTATCAATCATGTGTTCATTTTTATTTTTATTTCATTGGAGTTAATAGTAGACCGCAGACGATTCTGAAAAAGGAAGTGGAGTGTGGCTTGACTGGTTACGCGTTGTTAGTAGGACTTCGATAATTTTACACATTAAATAAAAATAACTAAGCACAAGTATAGGAGAAAGTTTTTTTTGCTACAAACAACTATCATTATTATTTTTCAATAAGTTGTTATTTCGTTGAGCTGGAAACCGAAAGTGGAGGGTTACTTTGTGTTTATAGTTGAAAAAAAAAATTCCGAGTGTCGTGCCTGCTTTCTGCAGCTGACAGCACGGTGAACTAGAGTCGAGAGGGTAAGAGTGTTTCTGGTAGGTTATATGTCAGATGGTCTTGGGGACCTGACAAACGTGAAGCTAGTGCTCATAGTAGGAGAGCGCGCCCTGCAATGATCAGGCCCTCTGCCTAGCAGCAAGTGGTAGGATGTTTTAAGTTGGGATAGGATTGGTATATGGGAAGTTGGTTGTTTCGGTTTCCATAATTTTTATTTCATTCATAAACATCTTTTACAGTAAGCTAACCAGTTGAGTTGCCACCCCTGAATGAAGTCAATATTGTACTGAATGAAATACCTAGTTAGAAAGTACTATTGGGAGGGAGTTTGATAAAAAAAAAAATTTGGAGATTGTGTTTAGTGTTGAGTGTTGTTTTTTTTTTTTATATGGGGCTAAAAACTGGCTGGCTCGAATGGCTTGGAGATTGCCAACTTCGACCACTTGTTTGATTTTTGTGTGTAGTAAGAGGGGAAGAGAGTAAAAGGTGTTTTTTTTTGCCTCCTGCCTGCCCAAAATTTCATGAAAAAAAAAATGTTTGGCAGCAGTTGAGATGGGTGTGAATTGACATTGCCAGAAAGTGAGATAGAGGCAATTGTCTGGATGTTTAACTGAATTCAGGATGCCTGCCCGACTTGTCGGCAGCTCCAGTCGAGTTGTTGGGGACACGGTCAAGTTGTGGTTGAGTTTTGGTCTCCCCTGCGATAGGGTTGAGTTTCTGTGTCCCTTGGTGTTATTCACCCTTGCCCGCAAGAGCGGCATGGTGGTGGTTGGGGCGGATGTGATGGTTAGAGTAGAGCCCCTAGTTTGAGCTGCTCTGAGCGCTTAGCTTCTCTAAGCCCCAGACATTGCTCGTGGAACAACGAGATGGTGAGTGTGTTGTTTTTGTTCGTTGTTCCTGGTGTTAAGACTTGAGTCTTGGTCTCCCCTGGCGATTGGGTTGAGTTTTGGAGTCCCTCGGTGTTGAGTACCCCTGCCCGCATGAGCGGCATGGTGGTTGTTGGGGCAGATGTGATGACTAGAGCCCCTGGTTTGAGCTGCTCTGCGCGCTTAGCTTCTCTAAGCCCCAGACATTGCTCGTGGAACAACAAGATGGTGAGTGTGTTGTTTGTGGTTGTTGTTCCTGTTGAAGAATGTTTCCTGTGTGTGGTTTTTCTGTCCAGGTGCACCTGAGGAGGGAATGCCGTGCTGCTCCGTGCCAGTGCCTGGGTCGTAGACAATGCAGAGGTGCTGCCCGGACATGCATGATGAGCAGATCTGCGTGGAGAGTGACGAGCCGTCGGAGATGTTTGGACGTCCAGGACGAGATTGTCTCAAGTAGCCTTCTCCAGAAGCTGCTGATGACCCTGAGGAGTCGTCGCGTGTTCGATATATCGAGAGTTATAGGGGATCCCCGGCTGTGCAGTATACCGGTAGAGTGGAATAATCCAGATTTGGACATTGCTTAAGTGCATGCTTCGATAGTTGGCCAACTTGTACAGTAATGAATTTCGGACTTCTGATTTTTCAGATTATTAGTGTTGATTAATCTCGAGGTTAAGCAAAGAAGGGACTTATGTTTGAGTGATACTGAGCTCTCGCGTTGCGCTGTATGGGCGCTCAGACCTCAGTTGCGAAAAGGAATTCGGTGTGGATGAAGTGCGTTAATCATGATTTGGTAGAACGAGTCTAGACAACGGAAACCAGTGATGTTTTAGTCAAATCTCCGACCTTGATGGACTGTGTTGGGAATTTTGTTAACTGAACTGAAAGTGGCAAGGATTGAGGTTAAGGGTAACTAATTTGTAAATTGTTTCCGTAAATTGTTTAATGCTTTTGTCGTTGTTGTTTAGTGGAATCTATTCCATTTGAGTATGATTGAAGGCTGGTAATACAACAATTTGCTTTATTTTCTGCTTATTGCTTTGACAGTATGCTTTGACAGGTTTTATTGAAGACAAGTATAGGGACGAGTCTTGTGTCCACAGGAAGGTATGCGCGCAGTCCTTTTCTCCTAAAACATTTATCCCTCCCCTTCTTCTTAAGCTGGACTGTGTACACTTAGGCTCTACCCAAAGTAAATTTTTTTTTTTATCATTTCATTTGAGTCACATAACCATGATACCGCGATGGAACATGCCTTGCTGGAGGGTGTTCCGGACCCTTCTAGCAAGACAAGGCGTTAGCACATTACCAGGCCTTCAAAACGTGTTATGATGTTAATTAGTTGTTGTAATTTTGATTTGGTGTAAAATAAGTATTTTCATGAGTTGTGATTTTTTGTTGGTTGTATATGAAGGGTGCAGAGAAAGAACGATTGATGTCACAAAAACTAAATTTTACAGGACAGGCATTTTAAACTTTAAAACCTTATAAACGACCAGGAATAACATTAAATAATTAAAAGCTAATGTTTTCTTATCTATAACTAATCCTTTATTAATTTAAACTGAAGTTGTTTTATTAAAAACAATATAATAGCTTTTATTAATAAATAAAAAAATACTTGCTTGGACAACGAGCGTTTTTTCTCTGTAAATTAGGACAATAAAAACTGTTGCATATGAAAGCTTGAAATATATTTAGAAATTTCACAAAGATATTAAGTTTAAACTTTTATTGATGCTATAGCCTACATATATACTGGCCTACGGCTCGAAGGTCATGGGAACGGGGTTTGTGGGGTTTCAAAAGGGTCAAAAATGTGATTTTGGAATTTTTTGAACAAAATTTTTTTAATTGAACAATTTCAACTAAATTTATTAAAAAGAGCCCAAAAACAAACAATTTGGTATCCTTAAGTTTTAACTTGGCTTATTACTTTATGGAAAAATCCAAAAATAGGTCTTCCATGTTATTCTTATGGGGAATTAACAAAACCCTCCATCTCACATATTGACATAACTTGATCAAATTTAGAAAGTACTATGTAGGCTTCAACTTATATTTACTTAAAGTAGAAATATGGCGGCAAACCCATATCCTCGTTCCCATGGTTTTATGGGGGAAGTTAAAAAATCAAATCCTGTGGGATATTCGCTGAGTACGCAGGACTGCTGCTAATAGTGCCATAGGTACTATTACCTTTCTTGGTAGAACCAGCACTCACATTCAAGCTCGACACATCATCACCATCATTTTCACCATTACTCATTGTAAAATTAAAAATAAACTTTAAAACACAATTAAGTTGAAGAGCACTGTTGTGTATGCGCTTCAGAGTGCGCCGGCACGCTTAGTGGACTACAAGCGTTTCTTCGCTGTTCGCGAGGGACAACAAGCACTAGTTCTCTGTATACCAAATCTTGTTTGTTGATTTTTAAGGACCCCGATCATTATTTTGCTGTAATGAAAGCACGTGGTTGTAGAACTCACATTTCCCTACACAGTGGTGGTATTAGTTAAATTTTGAATATTTTTGGACATCAAGCGTTTTTTCTCTGTACCCTTCATATGTTATGTGTTGTGGGTCAGAACGCGCAGTCATTCAATCAGCACACTAGCTTAGTTGAGTTTGACATTGACTACTTTGAAATAATTTAATTATTTTTGTTTGTTACTTAAGTATATAGTATACCGTTACAGGACGAGGCAACTGAAGCTACCACAGCCTGGTCGGCCACCTGTAGAATGGGTTGCGAACAGAGTCTCCAATAGTGACGACAAGGTTTTGTGTCAAAATTGTTTTTTTGATTTTTTTATGGAACGATGCCCGGTATGTATTCCGGCCCTTCCTAGAAGTGTGAGCAGGTCTCACAGTAAGATATGTACGGGATGAGTCAGGGGACTCTGCGCAGAACCTCTACAGGTCGGGCATGGATTGCTTCAAGAGTCTTTGTTGATCAATTTTAACAGAGTTCCGTCGGGTAATGTTTAGAAGCATTTTGATAGTACATACTGATTGACTGGCTGTTCGTTTACTTGAGTGTATTTTGTAAATTGATAGCTTGTGCGTGTTTTCCAGCTAAAAAAAACACACACAAGCTGAGTAGCCTAAGTGCTTGAAAGTTTTAGTTTATTAAGTTTGTTTAATTCATTTTAATTATTATTTTGTCTGTAAGAAACACTTGATGAAGCCTGTTGCAAGAGAGCCTCCCCTGTGGAGCATACGTTATAGATGAGATTTTTGGTTCGATTTTGCAAAGGCTGAGGTACTCTTTGTGAGTTGTCATAATTAGTTGTTTATGACGTTGGATTTTGTCTTGTGGAAGTTATCGATTATGCCGTTGATTCGTCGTTTGTTGTCAATCTTGTTTTTGTTGTCAAACTTATTGTAGATCAAATATCGTAGACTGTGTACTATCTAAGCTTGACTTAGGCTTCACCGGCATGTGTGTCATTTATTTTATAAACAGTAAGAAGCGCGTGTTAAAGCCTGTTGCGAGAGAGCCTCCCCGTGGAGCATATGTTGTTAAAGAGATTTTCAACTGATTTTGTACAAATCTTGAATTGTTTATGAAGTTTAGATTTTTTTTTATTGATTTGGTTGTATAAACGTTTAGATTTATGTAATAATTGTATTGTTTGATTTTATTGTAATTATTGAATGTTTGTAGATGGAGGCGATGTAGATTGTGTATTACGCGATAAGTTGGGGTTGATTGACTTGTTTAGAGTGTTATTTTGTTGTTTTGTCAAACAAAAAAAAAAAAAAAAAAGTTAAGAGGGGATTTATAATGAGACAGAGGACATTCGCTGCCGTATCTTTCAAATTAAAATTCATTGTCAATTTGATCTTTTGTAGTAAATCAGTAATGAGCGAATATTCATTCTTTTTTTTGGACCATTTAGAGACCTGAGGCTGCCATGAGTTGAGGTTCGGTGGGTTCAAGCGAAAGTTTTCTGAGGCTGAAGATCTCTGGTCAACAGACTGTCTGTTCCAGTTTATTTGCTGTGACCTCTTGCTGGGGACAGCAAGGTCTAAGGGTGAGGGGAGTGTGACGGCCCAAAAATCCCTAGACCCATAAATAATACAGTTTGCACCACCCTAATCATAACAATTTTACCGTCACTAAGTATCATATTTTAGGGCATGGTGCTTTATTTGTAGTCTAGCCCATCTTGGCAAGACAGTATGACAGTAGCCTCTTGGATAATCCCACAGACCTCGGCTCAGGCAGCGTATGGGTTATGGAATGTGCTGACGTGGTGTCTGTCATCACCAAGCTGTGCGTTGAGTTGTCGACAATGTTCAGTTTTAGTTTCATTAATGTCCGTTGTGATCCAAAGAGCGCTCCACTAATCAAGGCACCAGCGTGAAGCAGCAGTGCTCTGATTGGTTGACACTGCTTCAGCGTGCTGACGAACGATCGTCACCTCGCCCCAGTCGGATCCGTGAAGTCGTGTTAAGCGCCTGCGTCTGGCGTTGCGCGCCGCGGCGCCACCGCTGCGTTAATGGCGATGGCCCGAGTTTCGGTTTATCGGGTGTTTGTCCTCTGTCCCCCGTATGTATCGATAATCTGGTAGTGAGCGGTGTTGTTTCATTTGTGTTTAATCAGTTAATAATCGTAAAGTTTGTAATATTACATTTTAGGCCAACCTGACAAATAAATTGTGTTAGTGTGTTAAATGATTCTTTTTATTTAATTCCCTAAGAAGACGTGCGGGGTTACATTTCACACAAAGAAAAGTTAAGAGGATATTTTGCAAATAACCAATTCTATAGGAGTCATTTAGCATAAATCATAACTACTCAAAGAGAATGTAAATGGAAGATACAAATTGGATGGTCTTTATAGACCTATAATAAATCAAATTTAGATAAATAAAACAACCAAAAGTGAAATCTGACAAACCTGAAAGACTGGAGATATCCTCCACATATCCATGGTGCCTGCTGCCAACAGTTGTCCTAGAGATACATGGAATGTGAAGAGAGGAATGCCCACGAGCGCAGACATGATGAGGAACTGGAGGAAGAAGTTGGCTGTGAAAAAAATAGACATAGTTGTAAAAATACATCTTTTGAGAAGAGAAAAAATTAATTATTCAAAATTGTTAGAAGTTGAATTCCCTACATTTTTTTTCAAACAACCAACATATTTTTGCTGCCCAACATGATTGTTAAAATTTAATAGAAAAGATTAATTATGTATCTTTTTAACATTCATCTTTTGGTTGATTCTTTTGATTGGCTAACATTGTAGTCTAAATTGATCATAAAAATGTTATAAATTTTAAGATTGTCATAATAATTGAGGTATTGGCACCAATGCTCACCTCCAAACTGAACACTGAGGATGGCGAACCTGCTGATGTTGAAGAGGCCGAGTGTGCAACCCAGAGAGGCGAGGACCGAGCTGAGGCCATGAGGCCACTGGCCCAGCACACTGCCACAGTCACGGGGCATCTCGTACACACTGCAACAACCAGACAACAACATGACAACATCTGACAACAACATGTCTGCTGATGTTGAAGAGGCGAGGACCGAGCTGAGGCCATGAGGCCACTGGCCCAGCACACTGCCACAGTCACGGGGCATCTCGTACACACTGCAACAGCCAGACAACAACATGACAACAACATGTCTGCTGATGTTGAAGAGGCGAGGACCGAGCTGAGGCCACTGGCCCAGCACATAGCCACAGTCACCGGGCATCTCGTACACACTGCAACAACCAGACAACAACATGACAACATCTGACAACAACATGTCTGCTGATGTTGAAGAGGCGAGGACCGAGCTGAGGCCACTGGCCCAGCACATAGCCACAGTCACGGGGCATCTCGTACACACTGCAACAACCAGACAACAACATGACAACATCTGACAACAACATGTCTGCTGATGTTGAAGAGGCGAGGACCGAGCTGAGGCCACTGGCCCAGCACATAGCCACAGTCACGGGGCATCTCGTACACACTGCAACAACCAGACAACAACATGACAACATCTGACAACAACATGTCTGCTGATGTTGAAGAGGCGAGGACCGAGCTGAGGCCACTGGCCCAGCACATAGCCACAGTCACGGGGCATCTCGTACACACTGCAACAACCAGACAACAACATGACAACATCTGACAACAACATGTCTGCTGATGTTGAAGAGGCGAGGACCGAGCTGAGGCCACTGGCCCAGCACATAGCCACAGTCATGGGGCATCTCGTACACACTGCAACAACCAGACAACAACATGACAACATCTGACAACAACATGTCTGCTGATGTTGAAGAGGCGAGGACCGAGCTGAGGCCACTGGCCCAGCACATAGCCACAGTCACGGGGCATCTTGTACTCACTGCATCAAACATGTCTGTGGATTTTTTTCAATTTTTCCTAAAAGTAAGTTAAAGAGGGTAGATTAGTCTTATGTACAACACCCTCACTCTTTTAATTCTGATCAAATATAATGTTTTTGTTTTACTATAACCTCTTTCCAAATGCCTGCCTTATGAAGCGATCTTCAATAGGGGACTCAATCCTCATAAAAAAGACCAACATTCACAATGAAAGAACTATTTTTTTAAACGAAGAAGAACTTAAATAAATAAATATTCAGGAGCAAATTAAATTTATTGAATTTAAAATCAAAGAAATACAGGATATTTGTTACCACTTAATTTGAGCATTTTGTAATGTGCCCAGACCAAAACCTAAACCTACAGGTTTCTGAAGACCAATATAACAGGCCCTAGAAAATCATGCTGACCACTTTCCTTATGAGGGGTGAAGAGACTCAGCTAAAACTTATAGAAAGTGGTTTATTCCAGGTGAAGAAGATCAAAATTAAGTAAAATTGGGATGAGTAACTATTTTGTAGTTGTTAAGGGTTGGTTAAATATAGTAAAAATACACCCCGTCGCAGTAGACCTGCGTACTCAGCGAATTTCCTAATTAGTAATATTAATTTTGACCAGATAAATCTGTAAACCAAATGTCATCACATGCTCATAAATAGGGAAATAAATGTCTAGTCTCCTTATGATAAATAGAAAAGAGTATGCAGGTATACTGCCATGGGGAACACTAACAGTAGGTTTTTAGCATAAAAACAATTTATTTCGACCACATAAAGCCATATACCATATAAGTTTCATCAATATCTGTCCATTGCTGAAGGAGTTTGTCTATTCTCCATTTGATTAACATGGGAAAAGAGTACGCAGGTTTGCTGCCATGATAAGCATAAAAACCAAGATTTTTTTACCATAAATGGATAAATCTCAACCAAATGATGCTAAATACCAAGTTTTAACCAAAAATATTGGTTAATAAGTGAAATATTAACACATCCTTATTCTCCATAAGATTAACATTGGAGCTTCAAAATACAATGTACTGTCTTTAGACTTTTTAATATCTAGGTAACCAATGGAGATAGAGCAAAGCTTCAAGATACTAAATTGTGGTGTTTTTTGAACTAAACCCAATGGTCAAAACAAAAATTTAAAATTTTTAAAAATTACATATGAAAAATGAAAAAACCCATTTTTGGGGTACAAACCCCCACAAAACTACCCCTTCCGGTGAGTCGATATGTCTGGTTTACAAACTCATCCGAATAAACGTAGGATTACACATCTCTACCAAATTTGGTGTCGATCGGACCTTTTTTAAGAGAGTTATCGTGTCTAGGGACACATACATATCTGTACATACACACACACACACACACACACACACACACACACACACACACACACACACACACACACACACACACACACACACACACACACACACACACACATATATATATATATATATATATATATATATATATATATATATATATATATATATAAATTTTAATGACTATTATTTTTATTCTCTGGGCACCTAAAAACAAAAATCAACATGATCCCGGGCTTAGGTCTTACCATGAGACCTACGGTAATAGCTTATTCCCTATGGGAAATTCGCTAATAATAATTATACATAAAATTTTTGATTGCTAATAAGATTTAAATCTTTTCCATTACCCTAATTTTCCAGCTGAGCTATTCTCCCCCATTTATACCTCAAATCAGTGCCTGACACTATTTAATATCTTCACAATGTTTGACATAATCACAATGCTTCCTGGAAGTAAGTTACAAGTCAAATATATCACCTGAAATATCCCTTGACATTATCAATACTGAAAAACATAACGGGTCAAGAGATTAAATCCGCTGTTGAACTTGTCAACCTTTAATCTTGATCACTTGAACTGATGTTTGTTAATGTTTCTGTGGCCTGCGGTTGAGTGGAGGGAGATAAAGTAATTAAATTAAGTAAAGGTAGTATAGACTCTAACACCTACACGTGCGTTCTTAGTAGCGTTTAACGATACCACATTGTTTTCGTTTATATGTGGCAACAACACTTCAGTAGCCAGCATATAACTTACGATTGCAAAAGCAAATATGAAAAGGTCATTATTGGAAGGTATTCACTGTATAGGATCCAAACGGATCTTTAGATAAAATTTTTCATTTTAAGCCATTTCTTTTTTATTGACACCCATTTAACTTACTATCTGACCAAATTATTTTATATGACAACGGGTTATTTGAAGGTTTTACAATTACTACACTGTCAACTGTGGTTTCCAAATGATTAACAACCAAGGAGGGCCTATATGCTGTAAATTTGAGCATACTTATAATTTTCAACACCTAACATTTTAATTCATAATTTAAAATATCACATAATTTAAAAATACATCCAATCATAAAAAAATGCTTACACAACAGAAAACTAATCCGTTGGCAATCGAATTCAAAAAAAATTATAAGCAAAAAATTAAACCAAATCAAATGCTTACAGTTTGGACCGTTATTTCCGGTGTTCACGTAGAGAGCAGAGCAACGGGACGCGTAGTCATGGCGACGCGACGCGACGCTACGGCGACCTACCAGAGCCAGAATCACGGCTACACTGAGCACGGAGCCGGTGTCAACGAGTTAGTGGATAACACCTCTCGTGTCTGACTACTCTTGAGCTATTTTTGGCCAATATTATCTCACCTACTCTCAATCCATTCAGTTACCCGTCGCATGTCATTTTTTAGATGACTATCATCCTTTTCGAATGTTTCATCCGTTACATCATAGATTAAGCATACTCCCAAAAGTACTTGGGAGTACGCTTAATCTATGGTGTCATCAAAACGCTTTCGATTCGACGGAATAGATGAGATTTAACCTTATTTAGGTTGAAAAATTAAACAGGATGATAGTGAGATGAGAAAAAGGGAGTTAGATGTTAGATTCTATTAGATGTTAACGTTTAATTAAATTAATGATACGCGCATTTTTCAGTAGAAAATGATCGATCGTTTTGAAAATATATACTGGACTTCGAAAATTCGTAATGACCATATTTTAGTAAGTCGGTGGATCAAAAAGAAAATTTCGTAATTTTATCACTTGAACTTGTAACCCCTTTTAGACATATTAGTTACCTGTAACTTTTGTTTGATGAACCTGACTATACAAAAATCGTTGATCGTAAGACTTTTTCTGTTTCACTCCGGTACAGCATAGGCCTACATGACCTAGGCTAATTCTCTCCCTACTCAAAACAATTCCAAACAATTTTTCAATAAATAATAAATGTAAAATTGTTATAGTACATATATTAGAAGTAAGTACAGCAAGTTTCTAGGGGACCGAACACATATTGTACGGTACCTAGCAATCTGACCGTCGTTAGACTGTTTAATGAAGAGGCACCAAACAAATGGACAACTTAACCGTAGAAACGCGAGTTCGCTATAATTTCTAGGACTACAAAGCAGCAAGAGAGGACGAGCTTGGCCTGGCGGCGGCGGCGTCGGCGGTCAGTGGATGTCAGTGGGTCACGGGGTCGTCGCCGCAGGAACAGGTCCTGGGTCTACCATCACCACCCACCACCCACTCAGGATAAGGAACAGGACTTGCGGATGGCAGAATAATCGACCCACATCTCACTGCGAGGGCTGCACAAGACCAAAGACCTGCTTACTGCTCAGCTCGTGAAGTGTTCAGGGATTGCGAGTGAAGATCCTAACGAAAACATTCAATTTGTTGACATACAAAAGTTAACGCCTCTCATAGAAGGAAGTGCACAGACCCGACCTCAAATGGATATCAAAGATCATTCATATTTTGCAACGCACATCCCCGAGTGTACGATATCTTGGAAACGGCATTGTCTTATATGTTAGACACAGTATATCATTTTATTTTTGAAATCAGATCATACACACATAGAAGCTAAACTTCAAATATCGAGGAATTGTATATTTTTCTATGATATGATTTTAATGCTAAATTTGATAGCATGTCATTTACGACTAGTTGGAAACATTTTTGGAATCTGCGACATTGTAGGCCTACTCTACATTGTACTGTGGCACATTTAATTTGATTTGCTTTTTAATTGACCGATGCTTATTTTAAAGATTTTACCTTAGTTCTGTTGGGCCATCCCCTAATGAAGTTGTAGTCCTGTAGTATCCCGAAATGTTGCACGAAGTGTAAAAATTCGATCTTCAAAGTTATGGCATATGAAGAAAAATAATAGGACATTTAAAGCAGCGTCCGCACTAGTCGAACATTCGAGGCGAACACACAAAATGAACGAACATTACAATTAATTGAACAATTACTGACCATATGATTTACGCCTACTTTAGAAATAAATACCAACAAACAAACAAAAGTTCGGCAGAACACTGTTCGGTCAGGCGGACGCGGCTTAAAACCAACACTGCAGGCTCATAATAATGTAGATTAAATTAAGACTACTAGAACTCTATAGTCTTCGGAGGCAAAATTACTCTTTAATCAACAGCAAAATAAGCAAACGGGATTTCCACACACGCAGTTGTCAACCAGCAAAGGCACGCGCTCGCATGTCGATTTGACTCACATCATGAGATGATCTAAATCTAGATTGATTCTAAAATTAGAGGAGGAAATTCGGTGACAGGTACTTGATAAATCTATTTATAAGTGAACAGACGTAAGATTGCGATTACTGGGAATCACTTGTAGGCTACGTGAACGTGGTGATAGGCGGGGTCTGCGGCCGACCGAGGTGTGATCGGAACGGGTGTGTGGCTGTGAGGGTGGGGGAGGGTGTGTGACTGTGAGGGACAGGAGAGAGTGTGACTATGAGGAGGGAGGGTGTGTGACCATGAGGGGGGAGGGTATGTGACTGTGAGGGGGGAAGGTGTGTGATTGTAAGGGGGAGGGTGTGTGACTGTGAGGGTGGGGGGAGTGTGTGTGACTGTGAGGCGGAGGGTGTGTGACTTTGAGGGAGGGGGAGGGTATTTTTAGGGCCGACGTGACGTTTGCCGCGGTGTGTGGCGCGTGTCTGCCACTGAGGTGTCGAGGATGACCAAATAACATCTCGAATATGGATCAGCTTCAGCATTTAATGCAAAACCTATTATTACAGTTGGATGACCTCGGCGTAAACTCATTTAACTAGAATTTCCTATAACGTTGAAATATTTACATACCTAAATAGGTAATGAAAGTTAAATACCGTAGTAGTAAATCAATTATACATAACACTCTTTGCTTCATAGTTCTGTATACAAACACATTTCTACCACGGCGTCGATAATGAACGAAATAAATAACACAAAGAAAACAACGATAACCTTATGTGGTGTAAACGCTTTCACCACACCTAAGTTGAAAGGCAACTGACATGACGTTCATTGAAACGTGACCGTAACGAAATCCCGGCCTTTTATATACAATCAGACGGCTACCAAAACGCTATAAACTACATTGTCACAAACCTTCATTTATGCTTTTAAAAACTAGATTGTAGACATAAATAAATAAAATAGTAGGCTATAATTATTACTGAATGAAACGGTAACTGTAATGTCATTAGCATAGACGTTTTAGGCGGTAGTTTATAGTTTTACTTCATTCTCAAAAATATCACATTGTGCTCTATCAAAGAAATTCTTTAAATAACAAAATGATAATCAACTCTTTTAAGTGTATTGATGCTATAACACCGTACGGCTGCTAGTCAGGAGAAGAGGACTGGACTGAATATAAAAGCATTGTGCCGTGATGGTAACTGGTCAACATGACTAAATAATGGAGGTCCACATAAAATTCATAAAAATTGCTTACCGCAAAAACTGAATATTTTTTCACACAATTTTTCGCATTTAAGCCTACTAATGATAATTAACTGGGAACCCCAAAAAGAAACATATATGATAACAATAACTCGTATAACCGACACAATGCTGCGGAAGCGGGATACCAAGCACAATTAATCAAGGGCCAAGGCTAAGCAGTAAATGAGAGAGATGAGACTTAGGGGCAACAATTAGAGGGAATGACTAACAAACATGTTGTCAACTGGAGTAGAACCGACCGAGATCTTCGGGCGGGGTTTGTGCTTGGTTATACATTAATTTCACATTAAAGCTGTAAAAACATATTGAATCAAGACACGTTTGTGATAGTTTTACCACAGCGATGCAAAAGTCCAATGAGCTTAATGAGTTTCTAATTTATCTGACGTTTTCTACTAACCGTATACATAAACAGAATTAATTGGACAGTGGAATAATCTGTGAATACTGTAGTTAAATTTCAGACGCCAACAATGCATTAAATTATAGTGTTTGGAATTATAATTTTATGGGATTTTTCAGCATAACAGCTTCATATTGTTTGTTGAACAAGTGGTTTGTATTAGCTATGAATGTGGAAAGAGTATATGGATGATAATTAAACTGTTCTTTGTTTATTTATGCACCACATGAACGTGGTGCATACGTTCTAGGGGGTGCATATGAATCCATTAGTTTGATTGTTTTTATTCTGGTTTTAACATGTCTCTATACAATTTTACCGTTGAACAAATCTTTTAGTTTGCAATTCAATGAAAAACTGGTACCCATACCAACTTTGAGGGATGCCCTCAGAAAAGAAATATCAATAAAATCTATACAAATTTATCTTATAAAATCTAAAAGCTCATTTTAAAACTACGAAATGAGACATATTTTATGACACTTCGAGCGTAAATCTTTGTTCAGGAATAAGGGAGGAGTTGCGTTCACAAAAAAAAAAAACAACTGCATCTCGTGTCAAGTGTAAGGCTGTATTATTTAAGTTCGAGGCTTAACAAGCAATCCGAATGCCAAATTTACGTCGTAGCCTCTTCCAACACTAACAGTGACAATAATGTGCCGGGTTGTCGCATCTCTCATGACATGAGAATCCCGCGGCTTGTCTCGTCTGTATGCATATAGCGTGAGTTTGACGACCTCCACGCCCGCCGCCGCGCCGCCGGTGCCGGAAACGCGGGAATGCTCCACTGGCCACAGTTCATACACCCTTTATCTTTCTGCCATCTCATTCCGACCTCAGCTCACGTTCGTGATGCTCCAAGCCACCGGGAGATGGAGGAAAACGAAAAAAAAACATTTCTTTGAGGCAATTGTTTTAAGTACGTTTTCAAGTTTTAAGAATAAATATTGCAGGTTTTGTACATTGGTTCCATTAAATAAATATTTCAGAGCTAAATTACTACGTGCATAAGAAATGCGATTGTGTAAAGTCAATAACTATGTAACAGGAGGGAATGTAGTCTTAAGAGTCATCTTCACCCTTGTAAAACACTGATAACATGCCTCGTTTTCAACTGTTTGGGACGGTATTTTTGGATATTTATTGGTAAAATTTATGTTTTATTTATTGATTAAGGTTATATCTAGGTCCCTCATACCTGATATGTGAGTAAAAATTAATGGTATAAGTACAGAAAATTTTTAAAAATAAGGAAAATCTAGTTACTTTGTGACTTCCCAGAGAGTAATATTTTTAACATTTTAAGTTTTCAAAATTTTGAGGTATGAGGGACCTAATACAACTATTCAACTAAACACTTACCAAGTTAAAAAAAAATGGTTGAAAAACGGCGTCCGAAACAGGAGAATAAAATACCATTTATTGTTTTGTATAAAAGCCGTATGGTTAACATTGCCGACTGCGCAACCATGGGCTACTGGCCCCAAAGGTGAAGATTACTCGGCAACGTTTCTTCACGATAACAAAAATTATAATAGTTAGGTTGGTGTATAAATGATCAACTAATCTTACCAAAGAGACGAGTTACCTGCGAGGCGGATTGCGAGAGTATACCGGCGAGAAAAGTTAAATTCCAGATACTTTTAGCACTGTGATTTAAAGAAAACTACAGCAGTATAAATATTTATCAAACCCAAAGTGGTCGAAAATTGTACAATAGAATGTTTCGTTGGTAAGTTAATGGCAAACCCTTTTGCAATCCGCAATACGGGACCCACATAATATATAAAACTTAAATCTTACATAGTAAAAATGCTAATGTTTTGACTATAGTACAAAAATTGGCCAAAATACACAAAAAACAAATTAAAAACAAGTAACCGTCAAGTATTATAACCCTTTTGAAACAATTATTTCCGAACCTCATTATATTTTGTCCTTGAATTAGTTCCCATGCATTATCAGTAGCAACGATACGGCTGAGGTTACACACGTACCTCTCGCTGATGTGAAAGGGCATTAAGTAATTCTTTGACAGGCAACAAAGAGATACACGGTGTAGCCCTTGTAAAGCATTATTGTGTGCGTAGCCTCTTACAAGTAAGTAGTCCATGGTAACCGCAGCAACTAGGTTAACTGGCGAGCGTGTGCCATCTAGATAGTGACCGCCACTGCCACTGGTCAATATATTGACCACTGCCTTCCACATTACAACGCTGCCTTCCTGTTTGAACGGTCGACTCGTTGGCTCTGAGAGGGTCAACCAATATGCCGTTTCTCTGGATAGTTATATTGCGGTATCTGTTGTAAATAGTTTTACTTTGGAGTTTAACAGTACGTACTTTACTGTATTAATTTAATTTTGCTTTAAGACAATGCGGACTAGGACAATACAGTTACAGATAACGCAGAATCTTGGCCTCTGATATACTCCACTTCTGGATTAAAATTGGTAAACATATGGCACTAAAAACAGTCTGCGACAATCTGCAACTTCGTCATTCTACTCCAATTGTTTGCGAACTGTAAAAGGTCATCACAGGCCAAGATATTCCGTGTTATCTGTACTAGTGTATTGAGAAAATGTTTATAAATTTTGTAACTACGTAGGTGATAATCCCCTCAGTGACCGCAATTCTTCAATCTTCAATGACGAAATCTTGGCATTGCCGGTTAACGATAATTTTTGAAGTGCCTAGATGTATTTTCTTGCTCAACCAATTTTAATTTCGATTATAATCCAAATCAGCATCTATGTGGATCACCTGAACACCCAGGTCCATCAATTGTACGGTATATCTAAAAGAGAAACAGCTCTTCCAGTTTAATTTTTAAGACCGATTCTACTTTTATTACAAACAAGTACTGTAGGCCTATACGTTTTATTGGTTGATAACCGCAGCCGCAGTTACGAGGCACTCTGTTGATACGGCGATCAAATTCAAGGTCGTTGCTTTATTTTTAACCGGGACGCACCGGAGCGGTTCGCCCACCAGAGCTAGGGCTTCGCCATGTTGGGTGATCGTTCACACAACTGGAGCGGCCCGGCGCCCAGAGCCTTGGGGGGCAAGGTCGGGGTGGCGCGGACGTTCGGCGGAGCGCGCCCCGCCCACCTTGTTGCCGGTATGTTTAGGTTTATTGTAAAAAATTAAACTACCCTTTGTGATTTTTTAAACTTTGCATTAAAATAAAATTTCTAACTTTAACGCATCATTTCTTTAAATTAAAAAAAGTATTATAATAATATAGTGTATACAAAAATCAAATATAGTGTATAAGAGCGTTAGCTTTAGGCGCAGGTTTGCGTTATTTATCAATAAAAAAGATCGCGAAACACTTTAATTCCCTGATTTCATATTAGTTTTTTTGTTTAACTTAGTCTAAAAACTAACAACTCTGCAGATTTTTTTAAATAAAAAATTTCCTTACATTAAAGAAAAGTTGTGATCCAAGCGAAAGATGTAATTCGATGTCGAACCCCAACGTAAAGTAGTGTGGATAGTTTTTTTCAAATTTGAAAACAATACAATGCGTATACTGTAGTTAATGTAAAACAAGTATACGGCAATAACTTTCCGCTGGCCGGGCGGTCGGAAGTAAGTAGGTTGACGGCTGTGGCATAACATGGTTGTGGGAACCAGGACTGCGATGACGTGACCTGTGTTCTGTGTGCGACGTTCGACCATTCGGTGTTCACTCGCTATCAGAGAGGATCTGGAACTGAGTCCATCTACGGAAAAGACACAATAGATCATTCAAACAATACTTGAAACTTTTTAAACCCCTAGTTCAGTTCGTGAACTACCGGTTCACTTAGGTCAGCAAATCTAGAGTAAGAATTCTTTAGTTCGCACTAGACAGTATCAATACGTTGGCGAATTCCACAAATAATCAGTTTGTTGTAGCCTTCTTTATTGATAGTTTCTCTACTAGGAATTTTTCATAATTCACTTACAGATTATATTTTTGCTGCCGAAAATAAAAGCCGTACGCTCATTCCAAGATTTATAGTGCGTGTGTTTACATAGTGGGTGGAAACGAAAGTAATATAGGGCCTAATTACAAAGGCTCAAGTTCAATGGCCTTCAAAATGAAAAACATATAAACTAGTCACTTTTTCTCGCTGACAGTTTTCATCTGTCTTAAACATTTTAAGGCATGAATAAATATAATAAGGTAAACCAAATAATGTGCACTGTAGGTAGCCGAGTGGTTATACAGCTCGCTGTTGAATCCGAGAGGTTGCCGGTTCGATGCTGAGAAATGTCAGTAGTTTTTTTGAACGTACGAAATTAAGCTGCCTTTGTGATGTGCTATTTATTTATGATCCTGACAAATGAATCAGCCGGCATTTGTCAGTGACAAAAGTTACACCTCATCTCTCCTGTTCCGCTACACTAAGACTCACCGCATCCAGCCGCATTCATCTTAAACGCATCAGATTGCGTTGATCTCTAAACGCATTACAAAGCCTCAAGGTATAACCGGGTATAACTATCGACGAAACAAACAGTTAAATAAATTACAATTAAGTTTAATTAAATTTACCATCGAATACAAAAAGGTGAAAATTATGTTATTTCAAACCGAGACAACGGTGTATAAGACGGTTTGCTCATTTCGCTGTTCTTAGACATCAAAGTGAGACCGTCGTCGCCTTGCTCGCTTCAGTGGCAACAGAGCAGCTGAGTCGTCGGCGGCGGCGCGCGGCGGATATTATACAAACTCGTCGCTCCACCTGTTTTCACGCTTAATTTAATTAACTGTTTGAGAAATCCGATTGAATTAGATAAGCGGACTCCTTGATGTTAGATAAACAGTTTTGTTAGTAGGCTACAGTGCTACAGTAAAGAAAAAAACGTTGATCGCGTCAAAAATGAAAAACATTTTTTGGGGGTTTCACACTTGACGACAAGACCACGACACGACAACGACACGATAACGACACGATATCACGACGGTATCGTCGAGCACCAAAATCAATGTTATCGGCTGTTGTTATAAACAGTTGTTCTACACAGTTCTAGACGGTAAATAAACTGTTTACATTCAATGGGAGAGCTTTTTAGCAATTTGGTCCGGTTTCTAAGATTGTTGATAAAAAAAGTGGATTACCTTGAAATAGCGCATTAATTTATTCTCCCCACTAGACAATTACATAAAACATTACATAAGGAAATTGCGAAGATAATTCAGCGTAATAGTTGTTTATTCCCAACTATAGCTACATACACTTTATGTTGCAATAACTAAGTGTCACATGCAGCATAATTTATAGAGTTGAAAATTGAAAGGTCGTTTAATTTGTTAATTTGTTCAGTTAAGTTTAAAACTAGTAATTTATTTTAAAAATTCATCTCATCTTCAATATTTACAGCAAATAAGAAAAGCTAACATAATTTATTTGCTAGAGAACTCCATACCATAGTTCCTCAAATATTCTAGACAGCTAATCGAACCAATGAAGCAAATTAGCTACCAGTAGTTACAGTACTTCAGATGTACAAATTAATTGGCTGGATGGCTTGACCGAAACGCTCATCACAGATGCAGCGATTAAAACTTAAAACCGTTGAAGTTAACATATGGAAGGAATATTTTTTCTGTTCATACAGTAGTTAAAACGTTTTAGGGTAGTGTGTGTTTTGATTTGTTTTCAGACCACATAAGGGAAAAAATTAGTTCCAGAGATTCGGTCTCACCACATAAAATAAACTGATTCATGTGGGAAAGATTCGTTAGTCCGTGCATTCAGTCTCACCATTACAACCACCCGCAAAATGGAGTATAGTTTTAAACTTGGGTGAACTGCCCTTAAAAATAAAAATATAAAACATATAAAAACCGCCTGTTATTGTGGATTGGGCTACATACCAATTTTCAACAAAATCTCTCCATTAGAACCTTTATCTAGATATCTCAACATCCTGACACACACATACACATTCACTCAGACATCAAGACATCATTCTGCGAAAGCAATTTTTTAGACCCAGGTGAGGGGGCACCAAAACGGATAAATGTACCAACAACTCGAATTCGAAAATTTTGACGGAAACAATACTTTCTCCATATACTATGGTGTAGAGGGAGAAAGTAAAAATACTCGCGATTAACTTGAATTACCTAAACATAGGCCGGCCCAGATGCGTGTTTCCTAAAATAACAATATAATCATTAAGTTTTGTAATAGTCCATCAGCTAATTTATTGATAAGCTACTCATTTTGTATATATAAATTATATGTAGTTTTAAAAAATACCTACATTTTTAAAGTAACCGCAATTATAAAACAAACCATCACAAAAGACAGTTGCTAAACTGATAGGCCCTAGACAAAAATATGTACTAAGGAGATATAAAATTCACTACTTCTGTAATTCTCTTTCGTGTTCTCCAAATAGGCAAGAAGTTAACAATTCGCCTACAATGCCACTGAGTGTCGTGTTTTATGTTGTTTGTTTGGATACACTCGGCGGCGGTGGCGGCGACACCTCGAGCACGTTGAATCAACAGGTGACAGACATTGTAGCGAATGCTGACGTCAATAATGCAGCTGGCGGGAATGATACTTCGAATCTACAATGTTTACTTCCGTGGAAAACCAGTTGTACCAACAACAAAGGAGTAATTACATCGAAGGATAGAATGAGACATCCAATTAATTCATCGTTAATTAATATTTAAATTACTTGTTATGTAAATTACCAAAACAAAGTTTAATTGTATGATTGTTTGTAATGTTCATATCAAAATCATGTAAATCGAAAATTAAATTTACGAATAACTAGGATTTGAAGAATAAATCTAAGCGTGTGTACTGTATTTACATAGTTGATATATTAATGTAGAAAAACGAGATTTTGTATTAATGGCCGAAACTCACGGTATTAACAACGTTTGTAGGTTCCAAGAACTATGCAAAATATGTATTGAAAACAGCTTTCTAGTAGGAGTAGATAAATCTAAGAATGATAATTTTTAGAGGGAGATGATGAATTGGTATTAACTATGAAAACTTATATCAAGTCTATTTAATTTAAAATACTTCAAGTAATTGTTGAAAATAATTTGGAAAAAATAGCACTGTCATTAATGTTTGCTAAGATGGTAACTTAAAAACCACGATTCAGATATCAAAGTTTATAGGTGTGAATTTTTCAGAATGAATTGGATGGTTAAACTGTCGTGTGGAATCAGTGAGTTTCAAGGATGGGGTATATACATAAACTACGGATTATGTTTCATCAACTATTCGTCTGTCGTAAGAACGGATTTGATAGAGGTCAACTTTGCTCAAACCACGTGATAAACCATAATAATAAAGAATGAGTAAATTTTAACGCTGCATAGTTTATGCGAACCCTGCGTTAGTTATGACCGGGACCTTAAAATACCTTCATAGAAAGTGTCCTTATGATCGATTTTTGTTGAGCCCACACAATTACACTAAGTGTCTCACAACGTCCAACCGTCTACCCGGACCTGATAGGCTGTGACGTGATGCCTTTCTCCCGCGCCGCGTAGTACGGTAGTGGTGGTGTGGTGAGCTAATCGGCCAAACGCAGCGCTGTGACTGTGACTGTGTGACCCCAATGTCACCTTATCAGGATCCGTCCTTGGCAGCCCTCTCCCACTTGGCTGTGGCCGCACCGTTACCGTACGGTACCGGACCAGGGAAATTTATGATTCAGGGATTTCCCGAACATATTGGCATCTTTCACATAAACCTGATTATACCTTGGAGGAATTATATATAAGGAGTGGCCACGTCCTTATGGATATACCATGCTAAAGTGAAGCCGGCCGCTCCCCTCCACTAGAGTGGCACGGCTGGCCGTAGAGTGGCATGGTGCCGCCGCTGTAACACGGGCGAGATAGGAAAAAACGGGACCCGCGAAACTTTGAATTAAAATCCTGAGCACACCAGGCAAGTCACAAAGAACAGCTTTTGCATTTTAAAAGAGGATTAAATTCTCTATCCAGTGATATAATTTTGTTCTATATAAAAAACATATTTTAATTTATAAAGGGACATCAAAGTAAAATATCTGTATTGAAGAGATGATTTTAATACATTAAAAACGAAATTTAAATTATCTCAATGTATATGTGTTACTGTAAAATTGATTTTATTGTCTAGTACAATACTTTTAACAAAATTAAATATAAGAATTGATATTTTTTAATGTAAATTGCTTATTATAATTTGTAAAAAACGTTAAGAGGTGTAACCTCTTTAAGTGCTTGATGTTCAGAAACATTTGCAATATATTAGACAGTAATTTATTGGCATATAATTAATTACTCATAATTACTTTTGATGGGTTAATAATAATAAAATAACCAAATAATAAGAAGTACGGAATTTAGGGTACAATAACTTAAAACTAACTTATAAACAATAGACGATTATTCGTCAAATACTTAGTAGACTATATGTACTAACAAGAAAAACTACCCTTTAAGGTTATCAGCACAATTAGAATGATTTATTAATATTAATAAAAAATTACTAATTGTGATTACGGTTTTTTATAATAGCATTAAATTTAGTCGACGTTTGTAAAATACATAGCCTTAACATAGTTATTTTTAACTTGATAAATATAGACCTAAAACTAAACAAATTATTTAAAAACTTTTATAAAATTTATTCTGTTATTTAAAACAAGTAATTACACTTAAACTTCCATGATTCAACGACTCGGTAGCCCTCGCCACTTGACGAGCGCGGCGCGGCGGCTTCGCTTCTAGCCCCGCGTGGCCACTCCTTACATATAATTCCTCCAAGGATTATACGGACTGCAATTTTCCGGTTATATTGTATATTTTGGTACAGCAATCCATGGGATTTTTGTAATGAGACATAGTAGTACGGAGACCTTACCAATGTTGACAAACAATGTTTTCCATAAATTCACTTTGAGTCTTAAAATTAAAACTAACACCAAAAAATTGTATCTTCACCAATTTGGAAATTCAGTATAGGCCTACTAATCAACTCCGTAATTGTCTCTAATTAGGAAACGGATTTATATACGTTCAGAATATTTATATAATATAGATAAGCAAATATTCATATGCAGGAAATATTACGATAATCCTATTCCGTTATAATTCAAGGATAGTCTATCCATAATCGTTTTGAAACCTATAAATAGTTTCTAGTAACAGCGAACGCTCATTATACTATCCAACTATTAGTAGCTGCAATTTGTCTCACTAAACACCGGTCCCATTAGGGGAGGAGGTGGCCACCATTAAATTGAGGAAATTAACAACTTGCCTATTAATGTACCATTACAATGGTTTCTATTTTGGAATCATGGAAAAAGGTTATGTTCATATTTGTTTAAAACAACGAATGCAAACAAAGCATTTTTAATTACTATACACAGTTAAAAGAGGTACAATATTCAAATGACCCATCGCCTGGCCGAGTTGTTATATCGTTGTTATGCACACCAACATATTGGATGAACGGTTTAAATTCACGAATGAACGATCAAGTGTTCGAGAGCAATCTGCGAATATTGTTTACTTTGCATGAAAATACAATCATGGAGCATTCACACACCACAATAGCTTTTAGGCTTCATTATTGCATCCATACAAACAATCGCCAAAACATCTTGCCGTCGTTGACAAAAAGTGACTACAGATTATGTACTGTACCAATTTTGTTATTAATATAAATAAATCCTATACTATAATACGAGGAATATCTGAAGGGATGTGTGTTCCACGATCTCGAAATCTAGCTGTTAGAGTTTGCTTAAAGTTTGCATTAAAGAGTGTTTTAGTCCAAAAATAAGTTTAGAAACAGCCTCAACCCCAGAAAAAATCGAATTTGGTCTAAAATTAAGTTTTAAAATTGTAATTTTTAACATTAGTCTTATGGGTTGCTATTTTGGTAACGAAATAACAACGAAATGTAAACAAAAAGAAAGAAACATTAATGTTAAGCAGACTTTTTGAAACAGCTGTTAACTGTGAAGAGGTAGTGAAGTTGGTTGTTGGAGGAAATTTAATTGCTTTTTTACCTTGACACCAAAACAAAAGTGAATAAAAACCAACGAGCAAGGCTCGGTTAACCTGGTACTAACCAGACTAAATGAGGTTGACGAAACATCTTAAAACACCAAAAATATGCTTATTAGACCTACGACACATCGGCCAACTGTATTAAATTATAGGATTTCGCACTGATTAAGTGATTAGGTGTTCAATCCACAAAAAATTATAAGAAATTACTATATAATATGTTGCTATTCCGTTAATAGTCCATAGCTAAACTGGGTTTTAGTTATATATTACATTTAATAATCCAATCCTACACGTCAAGAAACGACCTCTAAACACTGACTATCAAATGACTATGCTTAAAATTGTTAATTGTTAAGCTTAACGTTAACGTTTGCTCAAATTAAATCTCAAATGAAAAAATGTTGTGGAGGTTAAATCTATATCAAATTAATTTGAGTTCCTTTGCCATAGTAGTGGAATTTCCTTTGTGTACAATGAAAAACTCTAAATCGATTAGTCACTTGAAATTAGGACAAGACTGAGACCACGTCAGCCCCTACTTTCTCTACAGAAGCCCGGACCCTGACTGAAGTGCTGTATAACTCAGGAGTTCCCCGGATGATCAAACACTAAATTTGATCTGGAGACTCAATAAAAAGCATCTGGTGCTACTAAATTAAACAAAAATTTCGTTTTTAATGCGTAAACTGTGAATTATATTAAGGATTTTCTAAAAGTCTATCAATCATATAGAGCACTGTACACATTAGGTATGAACATTGTCAAGTACTGTATTAAATGTTAACACTTATGAAAAAGCTTTGTCTCCTAGTTCAATGAATAAACGTGTAGGACTATACAATTTTAATATTAACAGCATGGAGTCACTAGAGATCACGAGTATTTCTCATTCCGTACTGCACTGCCACTATAATTTTATTTCTGTATTTCATATGGCCTGAAATAAAACATTAAAAGTACAAAGTTATACTACTGTATTAAATTAATTATTATGTTTCAGCTTCATAATATTTGTTTTGTATATCTACACAAGTTGCAGTTTAGAATACGAAATAACTGTTCATTTTCAAGTTTTGCAGGGAATAATCAAATCCCAGTAAGTTATTAATTGCACTATCTATACCCCGTTCAAAATAAATGTGCGGTCGAAACGCAGATTTAAATTCCCCCATTTCTCCCGTTCCTCCCGCTGCCAAAAATCCAACCAATCAGAATCATAGAAAATTGCCACAGCTGTTTAATATCTCATATCACATTAAGACAAAGTTTTGCTTTTTCGTAAACAAATATTCTAATTTTGACGTTTGAGATGTAACAAGATGTGCCTTCAGTGGCAAGTAAGGGAAGTAACACGATCATCAGCGCTACTTTCTACTCTGAATTTTAAGAGCGAAATTAAAATAACATCTGATTGTAAAGCAAATCGGGGAATTCAGGAAGGTATTGAGGGAATATCCCTTGTCGTGGGAAATAAAATTCTATTATTCGACCGCACATTTATTTTGAACGGGGTATAACATCAACCTATCGTTATGAACATCAAAATTAATTGAGAGTCCAGTGACAAATGGCAACTCGAAATGTTTAAGAATCCAATTTTGCAAACTGTTGGTCATCGAACTGGCGAGATCATGCATTCCTTCTCTAGTAAAAATCAACTCTCCGGACAAAAAATTTTTTATCAGCCGATTGTACATATAGGCCTACAGAGCGGGCGGAATTCGAATACGATACATGGAAAGTAAACATTAATCATTATCAGAGAAGAAAAAAAACTATAACAGAAAGTGAAATTGAAAATCCCAAATTCACGTTATCTAATAGTTCCAACAAATTCACAACTTTTGATTATAAGTGGAAAAATTAAATTAATGCATTACAAAACTGATATAGTTATAATAAATTTTAAGAACAATCATGACTACTCACCGAAAAAATATAACACAACGATTAAAAATCCATGTCAGCATCACAAAGCACACACATAACAACACTGATGTCCTGAACGCACTCAAAATCCGAGTTGACACTGTGGAGTCCTCATGACGGGCGAGGGCGACTGAGCAGTGAGCAGAGCCGGCTCCGGCGAGCAACTGAGCAACTGAGCGAGCGAGTAGCGACCGTGAGCGAGGAGAGGCGACCGCGGACTGCCACTGCCGTTACTGAACCCGAACCGTTACCGGCGGCAGGACCCAGGACTCCCACATCCTCTCCAGGACCTTCCCCCCACCACCGCTCCCCTCACCGGATGTAGCAGTTGCCACTCTGCTTTGTCTAATCACACCAATGCTCGATTTATTGGTTCATTCACTCTATGGAGGAATAAATTGGACGTAATTCGTTCCCACTTGACCCTTTGGCACCGAGGGGCTCTTCGGATACGATTGTCACCTAAACGTATAAGGCTTTAAAGACTGTAGATGAAATTGTTATTCCCCTAATTCATTTCTGTAAAAAAATACATACAACTATTTACATTTTGCTATTTACAAAATTTTAAATTGCTTGGGTGATTTGTTTACCGAAGGTCCACAGGCTTTATTATGTGGTCTAATATCAGTCGTTCTGCATGATTTTTTCTCGTAAGGGAGTTCCACAAGGATCCATTTTGGGTCCTATTTTGTTTGTTCTTTAAATGATCTCCTTCCGAATTGTAAAGATCGAATACTTTTTTATATGCTGATGTCCACTGCTTTGTCAATACCTCAAAGAAAGGATCTTGAGGTGCAGTATTTTCTATATACACTGGATGAATAGACATACTCTTTGTGTTAATATTTTCAAAACAAATCTAGCTGAATTTTCACTACTTAACAGAAGAGAGAACTCTCAACGTTTTATCAGAAATGAGGTTATTTAATTCATCTGACAAAACAAAATTCTTTGGGCTGGTTATTCTCTCTTTAAGTATTTATTGCAATGTAATGTTAGTCTAAGTTTAACTGTATTACAGTAACTGATATGATCAATGCTATATTAACCTATATTGTTACTGGATTCAATAAATATATGTTTAAGTCTGATTACATTTGTCAGTGTTGCACTGTAACAAGTTAAGAATTACTGTAACTTCATACAAAAGTGGTAACATCGCAAGTTAAAACGTATAGATACCCTCTAAATTTGAAAACAGTTTAGAAGTTTGCTAAACACGAAGCTTTTTATCACTTTCGTAGTTGGAAACACAAAAAAATCATTTTTGAAAGAAGTGTAATATACTTTTATAACCTATTATTACAATACCCATAACGTTTCAAATATCAGTATTCCGATTCAGTGCAACATTTCTGTGGTAGACGTTTCTTTGTATAGTATTACAACAATTCAAACCCCTCTAAGTCCATTCTAAAGTTCCCAAAAAAAAACATCGGCATACACAGAGTATAAAAATAAGCTGTCCAAGTTTTATTACATTTTTTAACTGCTCTTCTTTTTTATATCGAATTACGCATGTGTAGAAACTTTGCAGGGAAGGCGTTCCTAATATTATGGTTATCCCTGTTATCAGCAGCGACTGTGGCCGGGACAGAGGCAGCGAGAGCGCTCGTCCCCTCTACAACACGTGTGGGAGGGAGTGGAAGTGGAAACGGACTACTAATCCCATTAATGTGGGACAACTGGCGCTCCACGTGGCGAGGAGAGGAACTGTTGATAAGCCCTTAATGCACTGCCGACACATGCACGGACACAAAGGACGCCAACGCCACCATCTATCACACGATCATCTGGCGCTGCCGACCCATCAACCATCAGCCATCAGCCAGCAGCATCAGCCAGCTTCACCGTCCTGTCCGGCACTCCGGTCTGGCGTCGCGCCGGGTCGTGTGTGATGGGGCAGCCTTTGTGTTGCAACGACCCACCACTTGGTTGCTACTTGGGGAGTTATACGTCGAGGCCCGCGTATGTAGTCTCTAAATAAACACACGGTCTAGTACGGAGAGGGTAAAATATTAGAAGATAGGGATTGATAAAAAATTAGAGATCCATTAATTACGCATCATATATCTCGAAACACTTTTTTTATTACAATTGTTCTTTTATTTAATGCCATCAGCTGGCTAGTCAAATTGATTTATCCAACTAGGTTGAACTAGATGTAGAGAGCTACAAAGATAGGGAAAATTGTCCCCTATTGATCAGCGCCATTTTCCCCACGATTCCCGCCGCTTCCTTGGTAACCTATCCTTTGTTTACACTTTCCCATCAGTTATTTGTCATTTTACCCACAATTATCCGATGTTTCCGTGGTAACCAATCTCAATAGCCTGTTCACAGAAATTCATAAATTCTTTAATTCATAAATTTTGAAAATAGAAGTTCATACTGCTCATTAGTTGTAATGCAAACATAACCATAGCCTATAACCATAACCCAAAGCATCAAAGAGCACAATACTGACTAAGACATTTACTTTTAATCAAAAATATCAGCTGAAGTAATAGAGTACTGTACTTCCATTATTATCTAACCGGATCTACGGGGTGGTAAAACACAATTAAAGAGGCCAAGTATCACCATAGCATAGGTCACGGAAGGGCGGAACTCGTGGCATGTAGGAACTCTGCCCTTCCGGCGACCCAGCCAGGAAGTTCACGGACGTTTGAACTCGAAGGTGGCTCCACCATTGTTATCTTGGCGGTCTTTGAGGCAATAAACCTACCGACACAATACAGTCAAGGTGATTGTATTCTTTTAATAATTAATGTTGTGATATCATTAGTGACGTAAATTCCATTGTATCCATGTTTTGTAAGCGTTTCAATTCTTTCAGCGGTTTAGTTATTTTGTATAATGATTACTAAGACTAGTTAAGGAAATTAGTGTTTGGTAAATTAGATCACCCTTTAAAGAGCTGGGAAGTACATAGTCATGCCTCTGCGAGTCCAGGATCGAACCGATCAATATCGCAGGTGGCTAACCTCAATATGTCATCTATTCATGTTCACGCGGTGACGAGGTGACACAATTTTGCTTATAAAAGACCATTATCTAACCTTAAATGTCAAAGTATAAATATGAAAGTAGTTACGTAATTCAAAATAAAAATGCTTGATTCATTACTGCTCCCTCATTTAAGAGTAAATTTTTATTTCGTTTTTGGATCAGCAAAGAGCATAAGGTGTACCTTTATGGTTAGCTGAGGCTACCTATAAGGACAAATATAACCTCATTTTAAAGTGGGGAGTTTTTTCCTCCAGTTTTTTTTGGGATAGATTAGTTTACATTTTTTTTTTTTAAGTAAGGATTTTAAGGTATACCATAAAAAATTGCACATCATATTTAAATCTGCGGTAACTTAAATTTCCTTTTTTTTACTGATTGCGTCATTAAAACACACTTTCCACTTTTACGGTTTGTAAGTTTTTGTAGTTTCTATCTGTAGTAGCGCATTCATAAACATTCATATTCATAACTGGCGCACTTTGATAAAGAATTAATCTAATTTTTATTTTATTTTATTTACCAACAACGGCAAGCAGCCAATTTACCTACAGTACATGCAACATGCAACTTAATCGATGATAAATAGTCATCAGGTATAAACGTCTACATTAAAGAAGCCCACACTTTCATGGATGATGGACTGATGGATCGACACTTATAAGCTTGCTTCTAAATTAAGTATAGGTATTCTATTATTGAATATAGTCATGTGCATTTTCCCCTAAATTTAGTTGACTCACATCACTCGTATCTCCATGTCCTAGAAAAATATTAAAATTAAGCAGCGGCGAGTTATTAGCGTTGATATGCTGAAGGGTGCAAAGATAAAAAACCTGTCTAAACAAAAATCTATCAAAATCATCACTTGTCCTCCCATGATGAGGCTACATATCGTGTTCTGTCGCAGCCCGTCGTCCTGACCCTCTCCCATGTCGTCTGGGCCGCGGCGCCGCAGCAGCAGTTGTCGTGACGTATACCGTGCAACGCTCCCGTGTATTGCACGGTCGAGGGGACAAAGGCGATAAAAACTAGCAGAAGATTTGAACGGTGGGTCGTTGACTGGTGCGCGGCGGCTGTGTATGGTGGGAGCCGGGAGCGGGATGGCGGGATGGCAGGATGCACGCCACGCCGCAATGATACGACTGGTTACGCCAATTGCCAGGGCGGAGGTTCAGTGGCCTGCGGTGCTCCACGCGTTTCCGTATCAAACTGGCCCAGATGACAATACCGAGTACTTTCACACGACATTCAACACGGCCAACTCACGCTCGCAACCTTGTAACGGTCCCCAACCTGGTTCCTGCGCCTCCACGCTCATTGATTCGACGTTTTGGAAATTTCATCCGACTGCTTTGATGGTGGTAATTCATTTTTAAATAAAAGCTTAGAGAGAAAAGCTACCGCACTGTACAATCGTGAAACATTGCTCCACAGACCTTAAAAATCTTTGGTTTTTGGGATATTCGGGAAGAAGTAAGGAACATCTGCAGAAAAAAGTTGCTTTAAAAGAGCTGTACTTTCACGGAAGGTTGCGTATCTTCCTGCTCTCCCCACCGATGTTAGCTTAAAAAACGTTTTTGCTCTTCAATCTAAACATAAAAAAGAAAAAACTATGGTGGTAAATATCGTCACCCTTTCGTGACTGGAGTTCTATCTAATGTTTTAAACAGGAAATGTCACACAAACAATGAATTACCAAATTACATACGTAATTTAATATAATATTAATATTATTCATTACGGTACCTTTGCGACTCTTAGTATAGCAAAAACCACTTTCAGTAACACTACAGGAAACGCGTTCCTAATTTAAAAATTGGTGCATAAAAGTGGAAAACTTTATGAACTGAACATAAAATACGTTATTGCTTTTGAACAGTTTCCCAATACTTGGTTTTATTGCAAAGTGAAAGCCAGTTTCAAAAATACTCATTATTCTGTAAAATTTTGAAATGTCTGTTACAGCAATTATGTATAACTAAAACCACCAAAACAAGAGCCAGTTATATGTCATAAATTGTAATATTTCTGGATGTGAAGATAAACTTATCTGTGTAGAAAAAATGTTATGCCCATATTTCAAAATTCCCGGTTGCCAGAGCTTAACATTAAGGTGAGCATTAGGGACTTCACTTTGTTCGGTTAGCAAACTACAAATCTTCACAAATGGACAAAAAATTTCAAAATCGAATGTCCTTGGTTTAATTTCCCTTCTCTAACAAAGAATAGTATTAATTTCGAAAGCGGGTGATTGATTGTGAGGCGGCGAGGAGTTGAGGCATTGCGGCGGGAAGCTGAAGCCAGCCTGTAGCCTGTAGCCTGTAGTAGAGACAGATGGCGACCTCAATGTGACCTTTCCGATCGTGAGGTCTCCAGCTCTCCAGCCACGACCGAGCAGCGAACAGCGAGCATGCGACTGTCTCGACTGGCTGACAGTGACGACACAGACACCGGCGACGTTCGCAGTGGTTATGTGTTCACTAATTGCCTTACATATTCGAATGGATTTAGAAATATGACCAAAAGAATCCTTTGGTGATTTTTTTCCAAACAGTCATACTGCCTGACAACTTAGTAATTTAAAGGGAAATATTTGGATTTGATTGATTTATCCAACGGAATACAGGAATAAATAAATTGTTCACAAAATTAATAGAGTTAGAGTAACGGAAAAAAACTTCTTAGGAAATAAACTATACATCTGTGGTGCCAGAGGAGGTTGTTACATTACCACTACCGTTTCACTATGACCCCTTATTATTACAAAATCACAACGATATTCTGGTAGTTACAGATTTTTTTTACAAATCAACCTCAAATAAAACTAAAATATTAAAATACTAACGGAGGTATATTACTGAGGTAAGATTGTAAATACTGCACAGTATATTATAACTTATTTCTTTAGGGATCAAACATATACCACTTTTAAGAGAACCTTTATGCTTTCTTATAAATAAAGAATTAGTTCCAGAAGGTTCTGTAGAGAAACAGGTTTCGCCAACTTGAAACACCTCAACAGGAAATCAACTCATATAATTTTATGAGCCAGAATCAGTTCAGCAGAAAAGATTATACGTAATGAAACATATGTGGACGAGCTAACAGGCTTAGCTAAGTGTTAGTGGCGTGCTCCGTACCGGTACTGGAGACTGCGGAACGTCGCTCGCATCCTCTCGGAACCGATTACGAGATCTAATCACCCGCTACACCGAGCAGCACGGCGAGGCACGCACACGCACACGGAGGACGCGGCGTCGCATAGTGTCGCTGCTGGTCCTGCCCGCACAATGTCCCGGACAATGCCACCTTTATCGTGAGGAAAGTGAAATTGATCAGTGAAAGTTGATGGATTTTCCATTCAGCTCTTTTTTGTCCGGGAAGAACTGTGGCTGTTTCGTGTTACGAACTGATTTTCACTGATGAGTCAGTCGCAGCAGCGGGTGTGAATGATGTGAGTTTAATTGCTTGTGGTGATCGCGCGGTTCCATACACTTTCGAGGATGGAGCTGACAAAGTGAAACAGAGGGAAAAGGTCAAGTTAGGGTTTAGTATGGATTCTGCAATAACAGAGTCTTCTCGTATTCAGGATTTCCTAGGTCCGAAGTCTAACCCTTTGATAACTTGGGCGAGGTTGGCGTATTGGTAGGGGTACTCCAATACGTTATAGTAACACCCCATCGCTTCAAATAACGTGGAAGGAGGAAATCCATCTCTGTGGCCTGATCTCTCTGGAGGTGTTTTTCTTCACATACATTTCAGGGCACATATCATACAATAGGCCTACTGCCCAGTGTCACTAACTGTAAAACAATATGGAAATATTTTAATGCGACTGACCATAGACGCTGATGCTATGGATGAATAACGAGTGCAAAACCGGTGTGCTGATGAAGCTACTTTTTGTAACCACAATCGAAGACCACTGTTGATTAATTAGTCAAGATCCTAATGAGCAAAAACAGTTGGGTCCAGTTTCGAACATTCAAAAAATAAAACTTTAATCGGGATCAAAATTGGCTTACAGTTGGGCAGTCTCCAGATCAAAATGGGAAACTTTTTGTTTCCATATAGCCAAGCTCTAAATAGTATAATAACCAACCAACCTAGATAGTTAGGCCTATACAGTAGTAACTGGGCCACTAATTCTTATATATTTTTAACTTAAGGAGCTAATCGACAACGATGATGGGAGACCGGAGACGGCATCCCCGACTGCAGTTGTGGTCCGCACCGCAACTGCGCGGCGGCGGCGGCGGACGCTGGGCTCTGGAGGGCTCTCACCGCGGCTCTCGGTAACGGTTGTGCAATTACAATTTGCGGTAATGATACGGTAAACGGCGAGATAAAGGAGAACAGCGGGAGCCGCTGGGAAACAAAGAGGAACGAGGGAACCGGACGTCCACAGGAACTGGGGAATGAAACGTCCGGGTTGACACGTAAACACGGGAGGTGACGATGACGCGTCCGATGTAATCAAAGGGTAACACATGGGGTGTTTGGTGGTTTGCCGCGAGCTCTCAAAATCACATATTTAATAAAGACTATTTCAGTTTAATTTTTATTATATTAACTCATTAAACATGTTCAGGTCTCGTAATGATTCCTAATCATATTTAATTATTTTATGATGATTTGATAATGACTTCAGTTTTAATTGAACAGTTACAGCTCACATTTCGTATAAGGAGGGAAAATATAATTTGGTGATCACAGTTTCCCCTATTAAACAATCGTGCAGCTTATGCTCTGAATCGTCAAAAACATCCTTCCTACCACAAGGCGTCAAAGACACGAATTATTACAGTAACTATTCAACAGTTATGATCAGTGAAACGTGGTTAACAGAACTACGACAAAGGAATACAAACCCTGAAGGGACTGTATACTACCTGCAATCTGCGTTAACACACAAATTGTTTTGTATACAGTATGATTCAATAAATACAATTGGATGTTTTAACTTTACTAGTGTACTTGTTGCTCTAAATTTAGCAATTTATTTTGAACTATGTCATGTCATTGGTAATAATGTTACGTTTAGTTCTAAATCAATGACATCCGACCAATCCAATATTGTGATTATCAGTAATCACCCAAATTGTAGTTTTCATAACTTGGAGCAAAAGTGGGTCTTTTTGATGCGCAATCGTGTTTTAAAAACGATTAAGCATCTAAAGACACTTTTGCTCCGAGTGATGAACAACGTTTTTTTATCATAATGCGAAATTAGACTTTTTAATCGTTAAAAATATTAACTTTAAGTTGTATATTCGAGGTTATATTTACAAAGTAAGTTATATGCAGTGTTTACATTTCTGTTATTTACAAACAATACTATTTACAACGTTTGAGTTTCACAATTCTGCTCCTCAACATTAATAAATCAATAATAATACACCTGGCAAACAGCTGACTTTTCAGTCCTAGGACCTAAAAAATTCTCCAGATGATTTTTCAGTCCTAGGACAAAAAAGAATCGGTTTTGGTACTATTGAGAGAACAAAAAACAGGCTGATTTCGTGCAGAATGATCAAAACTACAATTATTTATAGCTGTACATTTAAGGTAATTAAAATTTTCAACCCAATTCCAATGTTATTATAATAGGAAAATGTCAAATTTAAATTATGGCCAGTGTCCTTATTTTAAGTCTTATTCTCTTTTTTTTTTTTTTTTTTTTTTTTTTTTTTTTTTGCGGAAACAGAAACAACGTCAGACCAAGTGTGCTGTTCCAAACACACAAAAAACGTGAAAATCTTTTGAATTGTTGGAGGAGTTCCAATTATAAAATTTTATGTAAAATTTGATATAAAATGTGATATTTCTTCACTATCTTTTTAGTGCAATCGATATACATGACAAAAGTTTATATGCCTAACCGATGTAGCTGATTTGAGTTTACAACATGGCATAATGCCCTTCACCTACGTGTAATATTATTCATGCATATGCCTTTCTTATGTTATTAAGCAAAAATATTTCAAGTGGCTAAGTAACATATATTTTATTGTACCCGGAGATTCTATTAACACGAGCAAGAGTAAAACTTTTGTGATCCACTGTATTTAGCACCCTCTTCCTGGACCATTAAGCCTTGCTCATTTGCTCGCGTTGCTGAATAGACTGTCGTGACGGCTGCGGCGCGGCAGCGGCCGGCCACTTCCATATCGGCGGTATAGACCGAATCCCCGGCGGGAAAAGAGGATGGCCAGGCCAGATGCGGCGGTCACGAGCGAGATGTGACCTGGATCTGTAACTGAGCACACAATATGGCCAACAACGGTACCTCCGCTGCTCGCTACACTGCTGCCATAAAGTCACCGTGACTCGCTAACTACTGTCCACCGGCTCGACGTTCTACTCCACTGACTGGCCTGGTATTTGGACATCGAGATGATTGGCAAGAGGGATCGTTCGGAACGAGCTAGTTAGGGGGATGATTTTCACAAAGCCATCGTGGTCGCGACATCCTTGAATCTCCTCGGCCATCGTTAGTGGTTTCAAAAGTTGCCGTTGCCATGCTTCTTTGATTATTTCGAAGAACTCGATTATGTATTCTCTGTAGTAACACATACCAGCTTTTTGTCACGAGGAAAAATAATAGTTTTAAAACTATGAAATGGAGCTGGAATCACGTATGTAATGTGGCCACAACGAGAATAGCCCATTTACAAAAATACACTACATTGTGTATTGTAAGGCCTTTCAACAGTTTGGGGACCGCTTTTAATCTACCACAGGAACTGGGGAATGAAACGTCCGGGTTGACACGGGAGGTGGCGATGACGCGTCCGATGTAATCAAAGGGTAACACACGGGGTGTTTGGTGGTTTGCAAAAATAGACCGTGTTTTATAGAAACACGGTCATCATATTAGGCCTATGATTTGCGAAGATAGCAGTCCCACTGGTCAAGGGTGTTATCAGAGTTTTGTTTTTGTGTCTATCTATGCCAGTGGCATTTTTAAACGTTTTGACGGGGAACGGTCCAAACCCCAGTCTTGTTACTATCTAACATCGACCAGTTGTTAGAAAGCATCATTAATTAATAGCCCAATGACAAATGGCAACTGGGTCCGGAATCGATCCTTTAAAAAGCTACGAACTTTCCTCAGGATCGAATCGGCAACCTTTGGATTCAAAGGCGAGCACTATAAACACTCAGCTACCCAGCCAGTTTTGATAATAATATAATGACCATTAGCCATACATCATTAGTATGGCTAATATTCACTGTTAAAATTTGATCTGGACAGTTTGAATTAGTTTTACATTATGAGCACCCATTTCACAAGAAGGGTGTATATAATTTGTTAAAAGAATGGGAATAAAGAGAAGCAGCGCCATAAAGCACTTTGAAATACAGACATGAATGAGTAGATAATAGAGGTCCTGATAAATGTGATATGATTGCCATAATCGCCGGCGCTGACATTGGCACTGCTGTGTCGGCCAAGGCGAGCGCAACTGCGGCAATCAGCTGGCGATCTGAGGCACTGGAGGCCAGATTAGAGCCGAGTGTCGGGCGAGCCGCCCGGGCGACGCAACGCAAGGTCGATGCTTTCCCAATCCTGGCCCAGCCCAGCCTGGCCGGCACCCGGGGCACGGGGCAGTTGGGAATTGCATAATGACTTGGCAGATTGAATTCTCACAACTTCATGAAGGTTTGCATAATTTAGACCGATCTATGATGCATAAAGAGTTTTTGACTTCAGCACGGGTAAATTTTCTGATTGAGCATAAACATAATTGTAGAAGATCTGCTTACTCAGCGAATTTCCAATGAAATTTCGTATGTTAAATTTGTCTCCCACTCCCATTTGTCTATCATTAAGTGTTACCCATTTTATTTAGAAGGTGCATTTCGTTCCAATTTTCCTGCAAATCTACCAAACTTAAGACGACCCTCATCTAGTTCACATTCATACAGTCGCGACGTGACCTAGCATCGGTATCGAGCGTGACGTAACGTCCCACACAAAGCGGCTAATTACCGCAGCTACAACGCTATTAGCGTGACGCAACACCGATACACCACACGCTCCCACGACGGCGTTATTGGATGTCCATTAGGAGCGCGCCAGACCGCGGACAATCAAGGAGGCGCTCGTGTGTGAAAACGCGGGACGAATCGGAGGCGGCATGTAGATTTGTTGCGACACCTCGCGGAACTGCACAATGAAGTTTGGAAAGTGAACTTGCAAAACCTGGTAGCTCGACCCGAATCTTGGAGTAATCGTGACCGGAACCAAGAATAGTTTGGATGCATCGATGGTTTCGGCGATTAAGCACAATGAAGACAACATTCTGGTTTGTGTTTTAAGAAAAATTTTATTCAGTCTTCCGGAACTTTTGGGGATAAGATTGCCTAATTCGCAAAATATGACAAACTCAACAGACAAATATAATCTAAACATAGAAATAGATTTCCAAATCATGAATGGATTTTTAAAATTAACTTTACTAAACGTATGAGTCTCTGGGGGACGGGTATGGGGGCACGTTCTCCCCCTATTTTTTGGAAAGTTGTATAAGAAAATATAAATTTCAGAACTGATAGTAGTTATGGTTTGTTTTATGTGCCAACCTCTTAAACTTTGCCTTCGTTAATAGTCTAAGTAAACAAGTCGACATAACAAATTAAAAGAGCCTTAACAGATTGAGGATCACAAAAGTGAAGACGGTTTAGCAACATCACAAGAGGTATTTAAAAGAAAATGTAGAAAATAAAACTAACTGTATTAACATTTACTCGAGACCGCTTTTACTTGCGTGACCTTATTATTGAAGTAGTCTATAATTTCACTCTTATCATTGACTATGTAAAAAGTGTACATAGTCCATGCATTTATCGCTGACCAATTAATAACCTTAATTAATTTACGTTATAAGTTCAGACACACAGTGTCGCCGGAATAGGCAAAGATTTAGTCCCACAACGATTGATTGCTCTATTGACCCTAACATAATTGATTACAAGAGAATCCGTTCCATAGTGATTTAGAAAACCAATCATTGTTCTTGTGGTCGGGATAAAATCAAATCCTAGCTCACTAATTTAAAATTGAATCATCGAAACCACAGTGAATATCAGATTCCTAGGGTTCAATGGGAATACAACGGGACATACAATGAAGTTTGTGAACATACTGATTGAAGAGATGAGAGAGTTTTACATTACCTTATTAGTTTACAGAAACGGATTCCATTCTATCATCTACGTTAAACTAGTGCAAGAGATTTTAACGAACTCTGTTGGTTTTATAGGACATCATCGGACATTGATTGAGAATTTAGAAACCAGAAACAAAAGAATGTAAACCGATCTACGCGAACAACAATTTGGTACAATAAAATCATTGTAAATTTATATGAACAAGTTCTTCAATGAGCTTAGCAACTAAATATTATTTATAGAATTAGATTTTAGTCAGCTATAACCCATGTTCCTAACCTTCATCAAGAATGACAAAGGAAGGTTGCACCACTCAATCGTTTCATGAACGAATGAGAAGGGAAAGGTAAATGCAAAGATAGAATCTCAACCTGGATCCTTCCAGCACGGCGGAGTCACCTTGAAGTGTATCCTGGATCAGATACTTTCTCCATCGTAAGAGTTATCGGCTTATTGTGTCATATAGAAGTAGTAATTTATTCTTATTGTATTGTAATTGAGCTAATCATACAGATCATGATACAAATTACTTAAAAAATCATAAAAAGAAATTAATTCAATTTGGGACATTCAATTCAATTCAATTCTCAGGATGGCCAAGTCTGGCCATCCTGAGCCCATCTCTGTCGTGGTCTCAAGTTCCAAACGACTGATGATTAGCGAATAAGTTCTACCACCCATTTTAACCATCTATAGGCCTATAACGAGATTGGGACGGTGGCGTCGTCCTGTAATCCAGCTCCTCGGAGATCACGAATTGTGGATAGTTTTAAGCGATGGCTTGTGGATGTGATATTCCCTGGTGGGGATTAATGTCCGCACTGGTGAATGCTAGGTCATCCATAAAGACCATCTAGTGTAGTAAAATTAGTCGGGAAAAATGAAATAATTTTTGGAAAGCTAATTTCTTTTTAAATGTGTTCTATGGCATCCCCTGACCTTCCTCCGAAAAGTCCCCTGAAATCCCATGTGGGGATTATGCCAAAAAATGAGGGTTTGGCCTATAAGGAGTTAAAATAAATTTTGATATTAAGCATACTAAATTTGATTACATTCCAGAAGGTTTATATATATCAAATTAAAGGTCTTAAAATGTAGAGTACAATGCCGTAAACTCGACTTAAATATAACGGTCGGGATAAAAATGGCAGACGTTTGAAATTTAGAATAAAATAATATTATCAAAACTTTGAAATACAATAACTTCCGACATATTTGACCTTTTGAGGTCTGGTTTTCGGCTATGTACTCTCCTTATTAAGACCTTTAAAATGATGTATAGCATGGCTATGGACTAAGAAAAAATTTTCAAAACTCCCTCTTTGGGACGTCCATGTAGATGGTGGTTCAAGGGTAATATGATGGGCATATGTCAAACTATCCCTATTTGCTAAGTTAATTGTACAAGCAAACGTTTGCCGCAAACCGGACCTCAAAAGGTCAAGTATTTCGAATATTATTACATTTTTTATCGTGTAGATTAAAATTTGGTTTTTATTCAAAGTTTGACAGGCTGCCATTTTCGACTCAAGCACCCTTTTGAGGTGGGGTTTGCGGCATTAAATTCTACTACTTAAGAACTTTAATTTGATATACATAAACCTATTGGTCGATAAAAGACTTATTTCTGACTCCACGAGGGCCATCCCATCATTTTTAGGCATGTTGCCCACTGGGGATTTCAGGGGACTTTTCTGAGAGAGGTCAGGGGATGACATAAAACACATTTCAGCAAAAATTGGCTGTCCAAAAATTTTTTCATTTTCCAGCCATATTTTGGCTTAATTTTACTACAATAATCCTCATAATTAGACCAATTCGTGTACAGTATATGAGGTCATAATTGTGGTTCGCATCCCACATTTAAACTGTAGGTCCATACAACAGTACATTGGTACATTGGTACAGTTCTGATATTGTCACATTGTACTTAGGTCCGTTCGCTGTTGGGCTATGAATTAACAGTCCTTTCTAAGGAGAATGTCGGCCTTAGTCAGTAACAAGACTACAAGATCGCGCCACAATTATCCTACACTCATCTCTCATTCATACTTGGCTTTAAACTACCTATTGAGTTAGGTCGCCATTTCAGTAAAGCTATTAAGACCTAATCGACGATAATGTTAATGTTGTGATGGTTTTTTAACACCAAAACCAGCAGCTAAGGGCTATAACTTGGAAGATGCAACGCAAGCCAGACTTCCTAATTAGGCGGGGAACCAATGCCATATTAGTGGTTCCAAACAAACGCATTGGATGCGAAGTCTTTTCACCGTAGTGTATACAGTATCCCCCCTTAGTCAATGGCAACGATGATTAATGTAGGGTCAGCTGATGCAACGCTAGTGTCAGCTGTTGAAATCGTCGCAACAGCTGCTCCGATACCCTTTCTTTGCTATACACTGTTCATTCATTAGTGAACCTATGTTGACATATAAATAATGTAATGTACATATCGAAAGTGACCGAAAGCAGTGGGAGTATAGGTTCAAGGGTTTTCCTGATAAGGAATAATTGAACGACATATTGGTGGTTTATGGTGTCGTTAATGGGGAAACTATTAGAGGAAGCGACATGTGTGGGATCATTTGTTTGTTCATCGTTGGCCATTACAACAGCCGGATGTGGGTCTGAGGGCAAACCCTAACTGAGGCCAGCTGTTCTCACCGGGGAGGTCCTGGAATTGATAGTGTAAATCGATATGCTTTGAAGAATGCTTCTTGGGCCACAAGGAAAATCTCTGAATATGAACTACATAAATCACCCATTTAACTTCCCGACAGGACGAAGGCACATTTATTTGTGAACTAGAAGAGAGGAACACACGTACAGTAGACTAAATGCAGAGCAAGAATGTGATAAATCCTATAATTTAGCTCTACTTATCCAACACGGAAGTCCATAACCAATTAACGGGCACTCCGGGATACATTATGATTTAGTTAGGATCGTCATGGCAGTAAAACGGTAAAGGACGGCGGATGAACGGAAACGGCGATAATCAGGGGAAGCCGGCAATCTGGGACCCTGGAGGAAGAGGAGGGGCCGGGATGCGGTTACCGTAACGCGAGGATGCGAGGACAGGAAGAGGACATCACCGAGGAGCAGCGAGATAAGTGTTATCACCCAAGGTCGGGGCCGGAGACGATTGTAGGGATCTTAGAGGCCGAAGGGAAGACCGTTTTAATATAGGAATTTAACATCTCGATGTTTCACCACATCGCCCAAGGATTTCAGCGGTGGTGAGCATTCGGCTTGGCTACGAAATGTATTAGTCCTTCTCATACAAGCTGAATCATTTCTGGCCATAACTACTTAGCCACTAATGTGAATATTACCAGATCCAACACCTGGGGTTGCATGGGGGTTTATCAAAGACATTGTGTGCCAGGTAAGAGTGCAGAGTTTACGGGAACTAAGGCACAGGATTGTGGCTGCAAGTTGAGAGGATAGACCTCTTGAGGGCGACTTATGGCGGGTGATCACATTGAACTTAACTAAATAAGATACAAACTTGGTTGTATTTATGACATCAGTATAGTTGTTTTAAAACCTAAATTAAATTTTAATACGGCACAAGATGGTTATTTCTTGATACCTCTAGCTCAGATACCCTGTAAAATGGATGTAAAATATCAAATATTGTTTGAAAAAAAAAAAAAAAAAAACTAGCTAATCATCTAAAAATAGGTATTTTTGTAACTTGAGCGAACAATAAGACCGGCACTTGAACTACCAACTTCAGATTTTGTGTAATCGCGATACGAAATTCATTCCACAGAATTAAATCAGAGTTCACATCTTTATAGATAAGAGGTTATTGTGGATGAAAACTTAAGATGGAACATTAAAATGTTAGGTTGTTACTTAATAGTATTACGTAATGAGCAAAGGTCCATCAAAATTGTGCAGAACACATGTTCAGACCACCTTGATTTTATGGGCTACTTACTGAGTTAATCCAATATAATTAAAATGTATTTTTCATCATACCATTGCGATAAACGTTGTTTTCGGAACGGTCAGCTGTGATCGAAACTAGTTGATTCCCGGTGGGTTGGATAAACATGTTGGTAAACAAAGTTTTCGGGACTAGTCCTCGAAACAGTGGTTTTCGGGACTAGGCCGGAAAAAAAACTTCCAATGTTTGACACCACTAGCGCTGCTATTCTGCTTACAGTAACTTAAACCTCGTTGACTCCAATATATAAATGTCAAACAGCTGATTGTTTAGTTGTAGATAGTTCAAATACAAGATAAACAAATAACAACGTAAGGGCCATATC